>CM065127.1:1882500-2482500 GCA_033026305.1 Cirrhinus molitorella
ATATATATATATATAAAAAAACGTACATTTGAAATATTAGTAAAAAACATACATAATATAATACATAAACTAAATACATAAATACATAAAATAACAATGGCATGCAGTGCTAAATTAAAATTCATATTGTCAAATTAAAAGTGCTAATGGAGTGAACAATAAATATTAATTAATAAAATAAATAATAAAATAAAATATAAAATTTAAAAATGACAAAAAATAACAAAAATAAAAGCCAAAAATACAATAGAAATAATATTAAAATCAAATAAAACTTAAACTATACAATATGAAATAAATACAGAAGCAAATAAATACAGAAACAAAATGAAACTCTATACAACATGCAGGCAAAAGACACTCAGATTGTAAATCCAAAACACAAAAAACTTCAGAAGACTGAAGAGAAACATATAAAGGATGAGAATCACCTGCATAGTGCTGCACACCGGCATACGCCTGCTGGAGAGGATCTGCCATCGTCGGACTCTGTGCTGCACACACACATACTAATATTATATTATATTATATTATATTATAATATATCATATTATATTATATACTAAAACTATAGTTAAAATAAAAAACGAATAAAATGAAAAATAAAATATCATATTATATTATATACTAAAACTATAGTTAAAATAAAAAACGAATAAAATGAAAAATAAAATATCAAATTACAAAAAAAAAAAACTATAATTAAAATGAAAACTATAAAAATGAAAAAAGCTAATTATTGCTTTTTAGTAAAAACTGTAATAATATATATCATACTAATATAAATAAAATGTATAAATATATTATATTATATACTAAAACTAAAATTGAAATAAAAATAAATGAAACTCAAATTATAATATAAAAAACAAAATGAAAAACAAAATATAAAATGACAAAAAAATTAACTAAAATTAAAAATGAAAACTATAAAATTTAAAAAGCTAATTTATTTTCTTTTTTAAACTGTAATTGAATATAAATAGTACAAATATGAAAAGTATAAAAATTGAGTAATAGTATCTAAATAATACTAATATAAATACAAATATAATTATATATTATATTATATACTAAAGCTAATACTAAATTTTAAATAAAAATTAATTATACTCAAATAGTAATATACAAAAAACTAATAAGAAACACAAATATAAAATATAAAAGTGCTAAAAAATAACTCAGATTAAAATGAAAAGTATAAAACTGAAAAAGCTCATTTAATTTTGGTAAAAAATTGTAATAGTATATAAATAATACTAATAAAAATAAAAAAATATATATTATATTATACTAAAACTAAACTAAAATTACATTTGAAAAAAAAAAATCTAAATTAAAATGAAAACTATATATATATATATATATATATATATATATATATATATATATAATTTTTTTTTGTCAAAACTGTAATAGTATATAAATAATACTAACATGAATTAAAATATATATTATATTATATTATTATATACTAAAACTAAAAATAAAATATAAAATGAAAAAAAAACTAAAATTAAAATGAAAAGTATAAAAATTTAAAAAGCTAATTTTAAATTTCTTTTAGTAAAAACTGTAATAGCATATAAATAATACAAATATAAAATAAAAAATATATATTTTAAAATATATATATAGCTCAGTGTTTTAAAGCAGCTCTGACAGGTTGGTTTTTGATGCTTGTCTTGGTTGTTTTATTCAAGTTAGTGCTGATTCTGTAGAGTTTCAGTTAAATATTTTGTGCATCCACAGCAGGGTAAGGTCAGTAAGTGTTGTTACCTGGGTACGGATGGATGCCGTTGGTGTAGATGGGTTCGGAGGCGGCCTGTCCGTTGGTTTGGGGAGGGAGAGCGCTGAAGCCGTTCACCCCGATCGGAGCTGCGATGCTGGGCACAGCGGTGGCACTGATGCCTGGTGGAGTGCTGGTGCCTGGTGTGAACAAATAAAGCAGTAAAAAATGCATTCATTCAATTTTATAAATAACTTAGAACCTGAGTGAACTTACACTACCGCTCAAAGGTTTGGCATCAGTAAGATTTATAATGGTTTTATTTTTTATTTTTTTAAAGTATCTTATGCTCAAGGTTGCATTTATTTGATCAAAAATACAGAAAATAAAATGAAATAAACAATATATATATATAACTAAATTTGAGAAATAAAATTACCAAAAAAAGTAACAAATTAAAATTAAAACGAAAAAATTGAAAAAGCTCATTTAATTTGAGCAAAAACCGTAACAGTGTATAAATAATATTAATATAAATAAAAATATAAATATATTATCTTATATACTAAAAGTAAACTAAAACTAACTATATATTATTATATTATATTATATACTAATCTAAATCTAAATTTGAAATAAAAATGATTTAAACTCAAATAGTAATATAAAAAACTAATTTAAATGAATAATAAAATATAAAAGTACTAAAAAATTAACGGAAATTAAATTAAAACTATACAAATGAAAAAAGCTAATTTAGTTTAAAAAAAACTATAATAGTATATAAATAATACTAATATAAATAAAAATATATATTATATTATATTATATTATACTAAAACTAAATTAAAACTACATTTGAAATGAAAAATAAATTAAACTCAAATAGTAGTTATAAAAAAGAATAAAAATGAAAAGCAAAATTAAAATGACTAAAAAATGTAAAATAAAAATTGAAAAGTATAAAAATTGTAATAGTATTTTTTAAAAATTGTAATAGTATATAAATAATACTAATATAAACAAAAAATAATTATATTATATACTAAAACTAAACTAAAACTTCAACTCAAATAGTAATATAAAAACTAATAAAAATTACAATTAAAATATAAATATTAATTCTAGTAAAAACGGTAGTATATAGTATATTAATAATATTTAAATAATTATATTATATTATATTATATTATTACATACTAAAACTAAAAACCTGTGATTCTTCTTATCAGGATTCTTCGAATAAACAGCATTTACTCAAAATATAAATCTATGCTATCACTTTTTATCAGTTTAACACATCCTTGGTGAATAAAAGTAGTAATTTATTTAAAAAAAAAAAAAAAAACTAACTAAATAAATAAATAATAAAAATGTACTGACCCCAAAGTTTTAAACGGTAGTGTATATTGTTACAAACCCTTTCATTTATTTTGAATAAATGATGTTCTTTTTAACCTTTTATTGATCAAAGAATCCTGAAAAAAAGTATCACAGGTTACAAAAAAATCGTAAGCAAGATATTAGAATGATTTTTGAAGGATCATGTGACACTGGAGACTGGAGTAATGGTGCTAAAAATGCAACTTTAATTACAGATATAAATTAAATTTGAAAGTATATTAATATAGAAAACATTGTTTCACAATATAAATTTATTTTCTGTATTTTTAAACAAATGAACACAGCATTAGAAATGCATTTAAAATACATTAAAAAACATACTGATCCCAAACTTTTGAGCGGCAGTGCATTCACTCCATTATAGATATATAATTCTAGAAGCTTTTGATTGGCTCCTAGTTTATTGAACTGAAGACTTGATCCGCAGGAGGCCGAGTCGCAGCGTTAATAAGTGTTTTCTCATGTCTCCGGTCACAGACGTGTCTCTTCGCTGCCCTTCTGACACTGATCGCTCAACTTCCTTCGGCTTTCCTCCAAGGGCATTTCAGTCGTGCCAGATTAAAGCTGACGGGTAACAAGAGTGTGTGTCCACATCGCGGATTATCAAAGCGGGGAACTGACAGACGAGAGGGAGAGGAACAACTTTAATTAATTCCTCGTGACCCTTCCTCTGAGGTGTCAGCGGGCTTTTGTAGCTGGACGCTCAAAGTCGTGTGTGTGTGTGTGTGTGTGTGTGTGTGACGGGGGTCAAACAGGGGTCTGGGATTATCCGTCACAAATCTTCACGTCTGTATTCTTCAGTCAAGGACTCTCTGGTCAAAGGCATCAGATTGGCCGTGTTCCCGGGTTCATCCTCAAACTGAGACGGATCATTTCCCATCACACCTCGCCTCTTACTGAGACAGAAAACACACTCGCTTTGTTTCACAACCTACGCAGACAGCATCCTAGCAATCAAAAGTTTACTGTGTTGCAAACTATTTGAAAAAGGTTTCGTCTTTTCTGTTCACAAAGGCTGCATTTATTTGATCAAAAATACACTGAAAATTCTGAAATATTATTATGATTTAAAATAGCTGTTTTCTATGTGAATGTCTATTAAAATGTAATTTATTTCTTTGATCAAAGCTGGATTTTCAGCATCATTACTCATCTTTAGTGACACATGATCCTTTAGAAATCATTCTAATATATTGATTTGCTGCATTTGTTTGATCAAAAATACTATAAAAATGTGAAACATTATTAGAATTTCAAATAGCTGTTTTCTATGCGAACATTTGTTAAAACGTAATTTATTTCTATGATCAAAGCTGAATTTTCAGCATCATTACTGCAGTCTTCAGTGTCAGTCAATTCTTCAGAAATCGTTCTAATATACTGATTTTCTGCATTTATTTAATCAAAAATATTATTGAAACTCAAAATAGCTGTTTACTATGTGAATATCTGTTGAAATGTAATTTCTTTCTTTGGGCAAATCTACATTTTCAACATCATTACTCCAGTCTTCAGTGTCACATTCCTTCAGAAATCATTCTAATATGCTGATTATCTGAATTTGTTTGATCAAAAATACAGTGAAAATTCTGAAATATATTATTATGATTTAAAATAGCTGTTTTCTATGTGAATATCTATTAAATTGTAATTTATTTCTTTGATCAAAGCTGGATTTTCAGCATCACTACTCGTCTTCAGTGACACATGATCCTTCAGAAATCATTCTAATATGCTGATTTGCTGCATTTGTTTGATCAAAAATACTGTAAAAATGTGAAATATTATTAGAATTTCAAATAGCTGTTTTCTATGCGAACATTTGTTAAAACGTAATTTATTTCTTTGATCAAAGCTGGATTTTCAGCATCACTACTCATCTTCAGTGACACATGATCCTTTAGAAATCATTCTAATATATTGATTTGCTGCATTTGTTTGATCAAAAATACTATAAAAATGTGAAACATTATTAGAATTTCAAATAGCTGTTTTCTATGTGAACATTTGTTAAAATGTAATTTATTTCTATGATCAAAGCTGAATTTTCAGCATCGTTACTCCAGTCTTCAGTGTCAGTCAGTTCTTCAGAAATCGTTCTAATATACTGATTTTCTGCATTTATTTAATCAAAAATATTATTGAAACTCAAAATAGCTGCTTTCTATGTAAATATCTGTTATCTGAATATTCTGTAATTTATTTCTTTGATCAAAGCTGAATTTTCAGCATCATTACTCCAGTCTTCAGTGTCACATGACCCTTCAGAAATCATTCTAATATACAGAGTAGCTGCTTAAGAAACATTATTATTGTGGAAACTGTCAAACATTTTATTTTTCAGGTTTCACAGATAGATAGAAAGTTCAAAAGAACAGCATTTATTTTAAGTCGAATTTTTAAAGTGTTCTTGAGTTACAAAATATAAATTTGAGTAACTTTCCAATAATTTGATGGATCAAAAAGCTGTAAATAACCAAAATAGTATTGGTGAAATTTGAATAAAATTTATAGGACAAGTCACATTTTACTAAACAAGGAAACAGGTCATTATTTACTAAAAAGACAGAAAAAATAAGTTAAAATTGGCCATGATTTACTAGAAAAAGAGAACGAATAAGTAAAAATGTATTTGCTAAAATGAGAGAATGAATTAATAAAAATTATGATTTACTAAAATGGTAGAACGAATTAGTACGAACTGGTCATAATTTACTAAAATGAGGAAATTAATTAGTAAAAATGGGTTAAGATTTACTAAAACAAGGAAACAAAATTACCCCTAATTTACTAAAAAATAAAGAACAAATCAGTAAAAATTGGCCATGATTTGCTAAAACAAGAGAATGGATTAGTAAAATGTAGAATTTACTAAAATGGGGAAATAAACTAGTAAACATTGGCTATGATTTACTAAAACGAGGGAACAAATTAGTACAAATTGACCATGACTTGCTAAAACGAGTGAAAATCATGATTTACTAAAATGGTGGAACAAATTAGTAAAAATTGGCCATAATTTACTAAAAAGAGAGAACGAATTAGTAAAATTTATGAAATATAATTTAGAATTATATATAATTTATACTATTTTTTAATAGTGGGAAGTAAAATAAAATATAACATAAATAATACAAAACTTTATATGGCAGTAAAAATAAATAAATAAATAAATAAATAAATAAATTACTGACCCTATAATTTAAACCATACAAAAAAGAACAAACAAAAAAGCAAGCAAAAAATCAATATGGAAAAATAATTGCAATGCATTCTTGGATTGTGATTTTGAATAATGCATCTGATTCTGCCTTGAATTTCATTTTCTTTTTAGAGTAGCATTCACATCTAGGACACTTGAAATGCTGTCTAGATAGGCAGCTCACTAGGTTTTGTAAGAGTTTCTGTGTGGATACTTGAATGCAATCGAAAGAAGCTGAAAAACATCAAAACTCAACCCTTGTGTGGCAACAAACAGCAGTGAGATCAATGGCCGAAACCAACACTTGTTGCTCTAGAACACAAACTGATGAAAACCACTGCATTTCCTGTGGGACGGGACAGATTGATCCAGATGCTGACTGTAATTAAAGCTCTATTGTTGTGTGTGTGTGTGTGTGTGTGTGTGTGTGTTTACCTGAGGATGGCGTCATGGGTGCAGCCACCAGGCCGTTGACGTTGAAAGCTGCCATTTGCTGCATCTGTGCGGCGGCGATGGCAGCCATGGGGTTCAGATACGAGCCCTGCGTCGCTGCCATGAGAGCCGCCTGCTGCTGCATGATCTGCTGCACATCAGACACATCAGACATTAATCATTTTACTGTACAATTACTGTATTTAGCACATATGTCCTGTTTTCCAGTACAAATATCGAAACATTCTTAAATCCAGATGCATTAAAGACGCAAAATTACATATTTATCAACAAATCAACTAAAGAGGTGAAAAAATGTCCTTTGTATATAGAATAAAAACTTAATTCAAAGGGAAAACAAGTTTTTTGATGACCTCGGCAGATATTTGCTTTTGGTTTAAGCTTAAGATCAAATTCTCAGAAAGCAAGACTTAATATGTTAACATCTTAAAGGACACAGTTTCCCTGAAAAAAATAAACAACAAAAAAAACCCCAAAAATGAATTCATGAATTTCACATATTATTTCAAATCCTGATTTAGAATTATTAGAATGATTCCTGGATTCTTAATTCCTGCATTCCATTTTTAATTTTTCTGTATTCCATTTTTTTCAGTTTGAATTGTTTCTAAATTCCATTTTTGCTGGTTTATTTTAAAGTTAAATTGTACTAATCAAAAAGCTTTTTTTTCTTACAATCGCAGTTTATATCTTGCAATTCTGACTTTTTTGTTGCTAATTTCTGAGTTTGAATCATTTATTTATTTAACAGAAAGTTTGGTTCAGTTTGTTTTATTCCATGGAATAACAAATAATGTACATAATATTTCTTATTCTTTATTAATATTATTTTTATTATTTATTACTTGTTTCTTATTTATATTTTGCAATTCTGACTTTTTTGATGCTGAATTCTGAGTTTGAATTATTTATTTATTTTCCACAGAGATTGTTTCTGTTTGAATTTTTCTGCATTCCATTTTTTTTCCTCTTTGAATTGTTCTAAATTCCATTTTCCATTTTCCATTTCATTTGAAATGTTAAGTTAAATGTTACTAATCAAAAAGCATGTCCTGAAACTTATACAATTTAACAAACAAATGTATTGAATATTTAACAAAAATGAAATTTAGCAATTTACCTTTTTTCCAGACTTAAAATATCTAATACCTAATAACTAAATCTAATATAACTAAATAGCAGTCTTTCCGAGCTGTAATTTTCATAGACACAAATCACAATTTGATGCGAACAGCACTATTTTGCCTAATTTATTCTTCCAAACTTTGCCAAATTCTGTAACATTCCACATCATACTGTAAAATCAGCTTTTATGACAGAATTCTGTCCACATTTTCTGCATCACTGAAATGATTGAGCCCTACAGGTGGGCAATGACCGCAGACTTGGACAAATGCACAGTTTATTACAAAGCACTTTTTTGGCACAAGCAGAAGCTCATAAAGATGACTGGTACTGTGTGTGTGAGACTCACAGCGTGTGTGTAAGCTCCGTAAGCTCCAAACTGGATGGTCATGGGACTGAAGATGCCGAGCTGACCGGCCATCTGGTGCATCCGGCGCAGGGTCCGTTCCTTATCGGTGTCTGCAAACTTCACCACCAGACTGGAGGATGCGCCCTGAACACACACACACACACACACACACACACACACACACACATTATACCTCGAAGTATATTCTCTGAAAATAAGTCATAAGCAAAAGCATCATGTTGAATTCGTGTCAGTTCTGACAGGATCTCCATTTACAGACAGTATTCTATGGACGTTTCTTTCCACCTCACAATTCATTTTTTTTTATTGTTTCCTCCGCTGAATATATATATATATATATATATATTTTTTTTTTTTTTAAAGTAATTGCAACTTTTTAGCTACCAAAAATGACTTTTTTCACACTATTGAGAATTTATTCCGACTTTTACATCTCATTCAGTTTATTGTGTTGGCCATGGAATAAATATATATATAAAAAAAAGAATTTGGTGAAAGGTAATGACTGGTAATGACTTATCATTTTGACTGTCTTTTTATCTCAGAAATTGAATTGCATCCTTTTTTTCTTGCAATTCTGCATTTTATATCTGAGAATTCAGAGTTTATATCTCAATTCATGCCACATAATAATAAAAAAAAAGGTAACTGATCTCACATTTTGGGCTTTTTTTATTGCAATTGACATTTTATTTATTTGTATTTTTTTATTGCAATCTCAGTATATATATTGCAATTCTGGAGTTATGTCTTGAAATTCTGACTTTTTTTATTGTTGTTGAATTCCGAGTTGGAATGAATCATTTATTTATTTGTTTGTTTGTTTGTTTATTTTACAGACATGGTTTGTTTCAGTTAGTTTTAGTCCATGGAATAAACATAATGGGACTTATTTTTTTCTTGCAATTGCATTTATATCACAATTTTGCATTTATATCTCACAATTCTGACTTTTTTTTCTCTTTTTTTTTTGCTGAATACTGAGAATGAATCATTTATTTAGTTATTTAGTTATTTTTCCACAGAGATTGTTTATTTAGGTTTGTTTTATTTCATGGAATAAAAAAAAAATAATAGTAATTGCAACTTTTTATCTCACAATTTGGAATTTTTTCCCTTGTAATTTCTGCATTTATATCTCGCAGTTCTGACTTTTTTTGTTTTGTTGCTGAATTTTGAGTTTGAATCATTTATTCATTCATTTTTCCACAGAGATTGTTTAAGTTTGTTTTATTTCATGGAATACAAAATAATAAGAATTGCATCTTTTTATGTCACAATTTGAATTTTTTTTTCTCTCGCAATTGTTTACATCAGAGTTTATAATTGCAATTCTGCATTTATATTTGACAATTCTGACTTTTTTTCCCTCAGAATTCCCAATTACTATCTCTTCAGTAAAAAAAAAAAAAAAAAAAGGTAAATTAGACTTTCTCACAGTTCAGGATTAAATTTCTCACAAGTGCTCACAATTCTGTTTATATCTCATATTTTTAAGAAATGCAAGAAAAAAGTTGCAATTTTTTTATCCTATAGCAGAAAGCATCTTCCACAGTATTGGTAGCATTCGCGTGGTGTTGATCAAAGTGTGACGTTGTCTCATTAAATGTGTCCGGCTGCTGCGGCAGACATTGATTCATTTAATTGGGCTCTATGGCTGTCATCAAGACACATGATGTGAGCGCTGGAGATCGCTGAGGATCTTGTCCCTGCAGGACACATTAAAGTGAAGCGTGGACTTCTGCACAACGCCACGGATGAACCTCATTACAGCTGTCAGATTGACCATACTCTGCTATACGGATCATACTGTACTGTACAGATGTCAATTCATCACAGCGATGTGAGAGTCCAATCACATCTGACAACTGCTGAACACAGACACACATAAGGAAACACTACACATTATTCATAATTCAAGTGTAAATGTACATCAACTGCACAGTGCAAATGATAAAAAAAAAAAAAAATAACAACTGCTTCATATAGCAGCTTTAAAAGTAGCTTCAAAAAGCATTTAACATATTAAAACACAAATAGCATGTGTATAAGTACAAATTTATATATAAAAATGCTGAACATACATATCAAAAAACAATAGGTCTAACAACAGAACATAAATCCAAAAGTCAAATAAAAATTACCATGAAAAAGTTTATAAAAATGTTTTAAGATAAGAAATGTGATGTTTTGTGCCTTAACCCTACATTTGTACCCAGAAGCGAAAAATATCTGACAACAAATTGTACCATTTGTACAAACAATATAAATGAAGAATAAAAGAATAAATAAATAAAAGCAGAAACATTTCGTATGAAAGTTTTATGTTTAAAAGAGTTTATGTTTAAAATGAAATGAAATAAGTATTTAAGAATCATACAAAATTAAAATGTGAAATCAGGTCAAGGTGCTATAAATGTTACATTTAAATGCATATTTAATGTGAGTTATTATAAATGCAATAAAAATCCATCTATAAATTCAGTATTTTATGAACCTCAAAAAAAACGAACAAAAAAAAAATAATACACTGCCGCTCAAAATTTGGGATCAAAAATTCTCTTATGCTCATCAAAGTTCCATTTATTTGATCAAAAATACATAAAAAGGTAATTTTATGAAATATGATTGCAATTAAAAATAAATAAATAAATAAATATTATATATATATATATATATATATATATATATAATGCTTTAAAATATAATTTATTTCTATGATGCAAAGCTGAATTTTCAGCATCATTACTCCAGTATTCAGCATCACATGATCCTTCAGAAATCATTCTAATATACTGATTTATTACTTTTATTATCAATGTTGGAAACAGTTGTGCTGCTTAATATTTTTTTGGAACCTGTGATGTTTTTTGAGGATTCTTCAATGAATAAAACATTAAAAAGAACGGCATTTATTCAAATTAGAAATCTTTTCTAACAATATAAGTCTTTACTATCACTTTTTATCAGTTTAACGTATCCTTCAAAAAGAGAAAGAAAGAAAAAAACACTAAACCCAAACTTCGAACAAGGTGTTTATTGTTACAAAAGTTTTCTATTTTAAATAAATGCTGTTCTTTTTAACATTTTATTCAAAGAATCCTAAAAAAGTATCATAGCTTCAAAAAAATTAGCAGTATAACAATTTTCAACATTAATAATAATAAATCGGTGTATTAGAATGATTTCTGAAAGATCATGTGACACTGAATCCTAAAGTAATGATGCTGAAAATTCAGCTTTGCATCACAGAAATAAATGATATTTTAAAGTATATTAAAATAGAAAACCACTGTTTTAAATTGCATTAACATTTCACAATATTACAGTTTTTTTCTGTATTTTTAATCAAATAAACACAGCCTTCATGTGCAGAAAAGTCTCCTTTAAAAATCTTACTGATCCCAAATGTTTGAGGGGCAGTGTACGTAAATGGGTTTATGTTTTTAAGGAGTCAGTATGTTGATATTAAACATTAGTGTAGGGATGTCAAAGGTAATGTGGCTCTGATTTCCAGCTGATGCATGAACAAAATATTTGATTTGAAACACAGAAAAATTCTTGAAGGCTAATGCACATGCCATTTAAAATATAATGCATTCATATTTAAGTTAAAGTGTGTGTTAGCATTTGCTGTGGTGTCTAAACTTTAATGGTTATTGATATTGTGTCAAACTATAAAAGCGTGTATGCAAATAATAGATAATGTGATAGGAACACACTTTATGTACTGATACTAATGAAATCACACACACACAGTGTGAAGGGGACTATTCCTGGATGCTTGTGTTTAATTACTACAGTGGGATGCTAGAAACACACAAACACTCAAACACAAGGGCAGCTGGAGACTTGATTACAGACAGACCATAAAACAAACATAAAGACCACATCACAGTCATATGATGATGATGATGATGATGATGATGTCTGGATGTTTGCCATCCTGAAGGTTTATTAGATATCAGACGCTCTGAGGTCAGAAAATAAAAGATATTACGACGAGGAGGAGAACACAGATGAGGGTGAAAGAGAAGAACGTGCCCTTGAAGAGCGGCAGACCGGAGCGTCCTGAGCGGACAAACTATACACACTACACTGGCTCAAACTGATGACTTTAACAGACAGATCTCCTCTCATCTGCGCTGCTTTCCCATAATGACATTCTGCATGATTCTGCAATGACAACACTTACTTTCAATCTTTAACAGAGGCTTCAGGTTTGACAGAAAAGTTTTAAACTATGATTATATAACAGGGTTCGTACAGATACTATAAAATGAATTTCCAGCTCTTTCAAGTACTTTTCAAGCACTACTTTTTTTTATTTGAAGGGCCTCAAATGAAGATCTCACTTTCTGATTCTAAAAAATATAAATGGATAAATTAAAATATACTAATAAAACAAAAGGGTAAATAGGCTTTCCACTGATGCATGGTTTGTTATATAACATGACAATATTTGGCCGAGATACAACTATTTGAAAATCTGGAATGTGCAAAAAAAAAAAAAAAAAAAAAAAAAATCTAAATATTGAGAAAATTGCCTTTAAAGTTGGCCACATGAAGTTCTTAGCAATGCATATTGCTTATGAAAAATTAAGTTTTGATATATTTACAGTAGGAAATTTACAAAATATGTTCATGAAATATGATCTTCACTTAATATCCTAATGAGTTTTGGCATAAAAGAAAAATCAATCATTTTGACCCATACAATGTATTTTTGGCTAATGACTATTTTTGTATCAATTAATCTAAATTACTAAAAAAAAAAAAAAAATCAACAGTTTTACTTGATTTTTCTGACATAGTACATTTTTAGGGCTGCCACTAACAACTAATTAATCTATCGACTAACTTATCGATTAATCAGTTAATCTAAAGTAATTTCAGACAAAAAAAAAATAAAAAATAAAAATAAAAAAATACTTAAGAATTTTTAATTTTTAATAAAAATAAATTAATTGCAGATGTTTTTGATTATTAAAATTTTATGGAACCATTAAACCAGTAATATGCATTGCACTTCATTTGGACAACTTTAAAGGCGATTTTCTCAATGTTTAGATTTTTTTGCACCCTCAGATTTCAGATTTTCAAATAGTTGTATTTCAATATTTGACTGGTTTTGTGGTCCAGGTTCACATATCTTAAAATTAATTGTATTATTTTGAAATAAAATCCAGCAATAAATACTTTGTTTAGCTTGAAGCACAGAAATAACTACAACTGACAATACTAAAACTTAATGAAGTGAAAATAAAGTAAAATAAAAATAGAAAATACATTTTAATGCAGAATATTTATAATAAAATCAAGTATTTCTGAAAAAGTATTTTTTTTATATATATATATAAAAATGCACTTGAATAATCTTTGACTTATTAAAATGATTCTTACAGTGTATATGATAATAGCACAGGAACAAGATCATGGAATCACTTTCAGAGCAAATTTTTTCCAGCTGTTGAAAAATAAAAACATTGACAGCCAATCAGAATCCATCAGACTATAAAGAACTTGAGCATTTAAAGTGACAGATAACAAAACTGCAGCTTCTAGGGCTGCCACTAATGACTAATTAATCTATTGACTCATTTATCGATTAATCTAAACTAATTTCCTACAACAAAAAAAAAACAAAAAAAAAACTTGAGAACATTTTATTTTTAATAAAATCAATGAATTGGAGATGCTTTTGATATTAAAATGTAATGGAACCATTAAAATGGAATCAGCTTATTTATTCAGATTTCAGATGATATATAAATCTCAGTTTCCCAAAATGGATGCTTATGACTGGTTTTGTGGTCCAGGGTCGCCTATCTTAAAATAAATAGTATTATTTTGAAATAAAATAAAGCATAAAATACTTTAACTTTAAGAAAATGTTAAAACTTAATAAAGTATTTCCGGTAAGTACTTGAAATGGTTACTTGCAACGGTCAAAATGAAATCGAGGATTTTCAAAAATCAAATAGTCGATTAGAATTGACGAATCGCGACAGGCCTACAAGCTTCATGTTTGAATTTGATTTGCCATATTTAATATCCCAAAATCAGAAAACATCATGTTGTCACAGGATCCGTCTCAAAGCATGAAACTCAAGCGGACAGCAGTTCATCTCTCCAAGCGTTTCCTGATGTTTTCTGTCTGTTTCGCCCAGACGACAGCAGGTGTTTCTGAAACGTCCGTTTTCTCCCGGCTGAAAGCCACATTCCCACAAACAAACACAACAATCATCCGCTGCTGTATCTGCTATGAAATGAATTTGCTGAATTCGATAAGCGGCAGCAGGAGCCATCATCTCTGACAGTCCCGACCGCTGAGCTTCACGAAACTAATCTCATTTGAGGAGAGAAAGCGTTTGACTTCAGAAGAGCATCTGGATTCAATTTCACACCGGCCACCGAGATTTACATAGCAGAGAAATAAAAAAACAATAACTGCTAATATAATTGCAGAATTGGATGGCATGGAAGTGACAAAAGTGACACGTTCAGTTTTTACCAGAAGGAAAATAATAATAATAAAATCACTGACCTTATACAAAATATTCAAGCTCTTTCCTAAAAATCTGTTTTTATGTGTTTAAGGTGAGAGGAACATTTCACCCCAATCAAAAGAAATCGAAAGAAGTTATATTCTGCAAAAAAAAGTTAAATTGTGATTTGTTTGTTTACATTATTGTTGCATAGTTTTCACAACAAATTTGCACACTTTCCCCCATAAATTCTCATCACTGTAATTTGTCCAGATCTTATAGTTTGTTTGTTTTTTTTTAATTGTAATTCTCATTACTTTCAGTGGTGATTAAACATGAAGTACAAAAATATTCTATAATATTCTAAAATATTTCCTATTGTTTGTTTTTTCCACAATAAACAAATGAATACTTCTCATGGAAGTAACACCACAATATTACTAACCCCAATTTTCATGCAGATGGCTTTAACCAAAAAAATAAAACCATAAAAAATGTTCATTACTTGGGGGGAAAAAAAAACCCTGAAATAAAATATACACATTATTAAAATATGTTTTAATATTTTTAATATGTGGCCCTGGACCACAAAACCTAAAGTAGCACATTATTATAAAGTATATTTGTGGTAATAGCCAAAAAATATTGACCATTAGAATATTAAGATTTTTTTATTTTGTAAATTTCCTGCTGCAAAAATATCAAAACGTAATTTTTGATCAGTAATATGCATCGCTAAGAACTTAATTTGGACAACTTTAAAGGCAATTTTCTCAATTTTTTTGATTATTTTACACCCTCAGATTCCAGATTTTCAAATAGTTGAACAAGTCAAACAAATATTGTCCTATCCTAACAACAGCTTTCATGATATATAAATCTCAGTTTAGGTCTCAAAAATTGACCCTTATGACTGGTTTTGTGGTGGGATATCTTAAAACAAATTGTATTATTTTGAAATAAAATAAAGCATACAAACTTGGAAGCTCGAAGTATGAAAATAACAAACTAAATATGCTATATAACTTAATAAATCAAAAAAATAAAGTGAAATGAAAATCTAAAATTAATTTTAATGCAGAATATTAACAAAAACCATCGTAGTATACAAATGACACTAAAACAGCTCTTGCAAAATGTAATTTAGAATAAGAAACACTTATTGACTATTAACTACAACTTTTCCCTCATTAAAGCCCTAATTTGCTGCTTATGAATAGTTAGTAAGGTTAGTAAGTTGTTAAGTTTAGGTATTGGGTATATTAGGGATGTAGAATAAGGCTTAATTAGTACTAATAAATGGCTAATATTCTAGTAACATGCATGCTAATAAGCAACTAGTTAAGAAGCTGTATTTTAGTATTTAATTTGAGGTGAAATGTGAAAAAAATAAGCATACACAGACAAATCGTATGCAAACTATTTTCTCAGTTATGATTGTGCTGCTTCTGGTACATGACTGATACACAAACACATCGCTGTAGTCTCTCTGTTGACTCTCAGTATTTCTGATTTCGGCAGAATCAGCTCAACACCTGAGATCAACACCTCAACCTTTCAGATCCATAGACTCTCAACAACTCCAAACTCGCGCGAAAATCTCAGCTTTTTCCAGATCGTCTGCATTTCTGAGCATTTTCTCAAGGCGGATGTACAAAACTAGATACATAATAACTAATTACGACTGTCACACAGCAAACGCATCTGAAAAACACAACACACTCAGTGTTCAACATCAGTACTTAACTAACAAAGCTGTTTCTACTCACACAGCACAGATTAACCACAGACTCAGAGCTGCTGAAGTTCCTGAGACCCTTTTTTATGTTTATCATTCATTATATGTGGATATCAGTGTTCATTTCATTGACAAATAATTTTTGAAACGAAACGATAACAAACTAAAATTCTTTTTGAATGACAAAAACTATGCCAAAAATCTACTGGCTTTTCGTCAATGAATAAAAATGAGATGAAAATGTTAGGGAGGGACAATTTGGAAAGAGATTCATACTGAAAAATCTGTTGTGCAGTAGGAGGTTATATGAATACAAACCGACGGGACAGAAGCTAAAATACACTTGCTGCACGTCTAATAAAACGTTCAAAAATGTCAATATGTGGGAGAAGTGCAGACATATGGATACATTTGACGACGCAAGAGAGAACTCAATTGGGTCTTGTTTTCTGAGCGCAGACACTGAAGCAAACACACAGAAAACACGTCTCACACTCTTTAACGTTGCAGGAACTGAGAAATATACACAAAATGATCTGGAATTGTCTGTTTTGATGAGTATTCATGTAAACGCAGGTGATTAGGTCTTAAATGAACGTAAACAGTAGAGAGAAAGTGTATCAGTGCATTGCATCCATTGCATTGGGTTTTAAAGGGACAGCAGCCACATTTAGCTCTGATGTTCATCAAGCAACAAAAGAAAGACAGAAAACCACTCACTGCTCTTGACTGAATCACTTACGTAACCCTAAAGATTCATCTAAATGCATTTATAGAAATAAACATGTCTGTTTGAAAGAATGAAGAATATGGTAAACAAGTGACTATAAAGAATGCATCATTAGCCGATATAACCATTGGGATTACATTCAAAAGAAGACCATGTTCTTTATGAGAAGTGGTTTTATTAATTTTAATATTAAGGCATGTTGTGTATCACCGCAGTTAAATTGTGTTTATCATGATTAAACCTTAATATCAAACCTATATAATGAGTTTCGAAATTTTAGAGAAATGCTTAATAAATGCATTGCACTGTAACTAAACCTATTACGTTTTAGCAGATTACATTTACTGTAGATTTAGTCGACTAAAATCTTATGATACCTAAAACTAAAAACAATTCAGATGACTAAAATATGACTAAAACTAAATGGCATTTTAGCCAAGAGACTATGACTAAAACGAAATCAAATGTCAAATGTCAAAATTAACACTGGTGGATATTTATGGACTCAAGCTTCTGATGATTCAGAGCAAACATTTTTGCAGACCATCCATCCATCCTGTTTATGCAATCGTGCATGAGGCAAAAAAAAAAAAAAAAAAAAGTGAATAAGTGAACTTTTCTTTTGTCTGCATTTAAGCAGAAGTCTTTTGATCAAAAGGTTTTTAAGATCATGAGAAACAAAAATCCCATTAAATGTGTCCAAATATTGAATAATGATACAGCAGAACCTACACTAAATGCACATTTGTAAGTTCGTTTAAACTTTTTCAGCAAGAGAACTTTTTTTATTTTTGTATTATCTCTTGAAATATGATGTTTAACCCTTTTACTGTCACTCCCTATTTTAAACACAGACGTGAAATGTACTATCCAAAGTACAATTTCCATGCTAATGCAATGTCTGATTTTAAAATGGTTTTTAAAGGATGAATTTTGAGATAGGGAAAAAAGGCAATAAAGAAAGTCTTCTTGTGAAAAAGGTCTGAACCTCTGTTATGATGTAGATTTTTGAGGTACTCTCGTCATAAATTACTCTTTCTCTTTTTTTATACATAATTTGTAACACAAAAAAACATCTATTTAGGAGTCTTAGACCTTCCCAACAATATATATTTTGTCATGATTAGATTAGGATTTATTTGTAAAATTGTGAAGTAAACTTAGGTGTCCCGTACACGGACAGGTTAAAGGTTTGTTTATACCAATAACAACTATAACTATAAAACCTAATAGTTTTAATAATCACTCGTACTCTACAAGAACATTTATGTCCAAATCACAAGAAAAACTTTATTTTGAAACTATTTTCAACCAGAAATTGCTCTTAAATTTTAAAAAATAAATACAAAGAAACAGCAAGTAATGCACTGATTTAAAAAAAAGTATTTTATTTTGTGTGTGTGTGTGTGTGTGTGTGTGTGTGTGTGTAAAACATACTTGAATAATTTTTGATTTATTAAATACTTTGAAAAATAATAGTTACGCTGCAAAAAAGGCTTGTCTCACTTAGTATTTTTGCTAAGATAAGATATTTAGTCTTGTTTTGAGCAAAATGCACTTAATTTAGTTGTTTTTTCTAAAAACAATACTAAATATCTTGTTATTTAGCTGATCTAGTAAATGCATCTTAATTTAAGAATTTTAAGATATTTTTACTAGAAACAAAACAAAAATACAGAGTAAGAGAAGCCTTTTTTTTCTAAGCAGTGCACAGTGCATATACACTGCAAAAAATGCTTTTCTTACTTAGATTTTAGTCTTGTTTCCAGCCAAAACATTTAAAAATTCTTAAATCAAGAAGGGTTTTCTAGACAAGCAAAAATTATTGTCTTGTTTTCAGAAAAAAAGTTAAGCAAAATAATCTTATTTCAAGCAGAAAGCTAGATTATTTTGCTTACCCCATTGACAGATAATTTTTCTTGTTTCAAGCAAAAACTCACTTAATTTTAACATATTTTGTCTGAAAACAAGACAATAACTTTTACTTGTCTAGAAAATCCTTCTTGATTTAAGAATTTTTAGATATTTTAGCTGGAAACAAGACAAAAAATCCAAGTAAGAAAAGCATTTTTTGCAGTGCAGTGACAATAGCACAGGAATGAGATCAAGCAATTTTTCCAGCTGATGCATAATAAAGCATTTACCAATCAGAAACCACCAGACTATAGAGAACTCGAGCATTTAAAGTGACAGATGACAAAAATGCAAAACATCATCGTGCATAGTACTATAAATCGTTATAGTGACTGTACTTGGTATAAACATCCCTTAATTTTCAAATTCCATCATGCACATTTAATTGGTGTTATAATAAGGCTAATATTAATTCGATAGTTATAAATTATGTAACTTCATAATGTAATATCATGCAAAATATGTGCCGTCATGCCCACTGGAGTCTCATAAAATTGAAACATATATAAAATCTAATATAATAAGCATAAGGCACTCCAATAATATTCATTTGCAAGATAATTTGAACATTTAAAAGAAGCAGATGACAAAACTGCAACAATATGTTATAGTTATAGTTATAATTATATATATATTTTTTATGTGAACAGGCTTTAATTATTGTATTCCATCATGAATATATAACTGTAGAGCTGCACGATAACAAAAAAATATATATTATACACATTAAAATATTGCCAGACAGGTAATTTTCACTCTCTCACTCAAAATAAATAAATACAAATAAATCAATATGCTACAACCCAACTGAAGGGTGCGAGTCGTCTCATTAGCTCACTAGTGCACTTACACGTTCTCATCTCTTTATATCACTTTCTAAAATGATTTTAAACTCAGCCGTAGTTTTACTCTGAAGACATTCAGCACAAGCAGCGATGAATAGGCATTTTTATAGAGCAGACACACATGGCTGTTGAATATGCATGTTCCTGGCATGAACATAATTTCCTAAACATCATTTGAAATGTTAATCAGAGACAAATCCTCAGTTTTAGCCAAAGCTTCTGTAATGCGCATCCATATGAGACAGAACGAGACTATGAGCCACTCCAGCAGTGTGTAAGATAAAAAGATGCTCACCGGCATCGTTTGTCCGCCGTGGAGACTGTTAATCGCAGCCTGGGCTTCTGCATGACTGGAAAACTTTACAAAAGCACAGCCTGTGGAGAAAAAACAAACAGAGAGGTTAGTTAACTAGTCATGTGAAGGCTGAAAGATTTCATTAGTACTATGCGGTTTCTGCTGTGTCAGGAGAATAAACTAGACTGCCATTTAAAAGTTTGGAGTCTGTAAGAAGAAAGTTTGAAAGAAACTGATATTCAGCAAGAATGCATTAAATTGATTTAAAGTGACAGTAAAGACATTTATAATGTTGCGAAAGATTTCTATTTCAAATAAATGCGGTTCCTTTGAACTATTCATCACAGAATCCTGAAAAATAAAACATATCATGGTTTCCACAGAAACATATGAAGTATTTCTTTATAAGCAGAAAGATGACGAAAGCAGTTCTGCTGATTCCACAGGAGGTGTCGTGTTTCCCTGCTGTGATTTGTGCTGGTTTTGGTTTGTTTGTTTAGAAACACTGAATCAGAGAGAATTTACCCGTTACGACATCCCTACAGAGAGTTAAAGGATTTACTACAGTAACAAAGACTAAGACCGACCCAAATACTTCAAACACACGTTAATTATAATGACTGGAATGACTAACATAAAGCCTTTTTAAATTTTTTTTTTTTTTAGGGGGTTCAAACGTGTAGCGCTGAAACCCTATAATTTTTTTTTGCCCAACATACTTTTCCTAGGTTTTTCGTCTGATCAGAACCAAACCAGTGCAGAAAGGTTCTCTGCGAATATCAATAATTATAAAAAAAAAGTCTTTTGAGTCACCGTCACAAAGTGATGCCAAAACATTCGAAATGGGGCAGGGCCACTTTTAGTAAAAAACCTGTAGAGACTTGAAACTTGGAGGGATGGTAGTACTCACACCGCCGACAGAGTGGCCAAGGCTCGTGCTACAGCCATCAAAAGTACAAAATTGCTCAGAACTCCTAAACCATCCAACGCATGACATAGATTTTTTTATTTTTTTTTATTTTGCACAACCTACTTTTCCTAGGTTTTTCATCCGATCAGAACCAAACCAGTGCAGAAAGATTCTCTGAAGAGCGAATATCAATCATTATAAAAAAAGTCGAACTTTCAAGTCACCGTCAACAAAGGGAAGCCAAAACATTCAAAATGGGGCAGGGCCACTTTTAGTAAAATACCTATACCTATAAATGTTTTTTTAGGGGTTCATGCATATAGCACTGAAACCCTATTGTAATTGTTAGAATGGTCATGAATTGCGATCTCCATCTAAAACTGATGGTGCAGACCAAACCATAAGTCATAGAAACTTGAAACTTGGAGGGATGGTAGTACTCAAACTGCCGACAGAGTGACCAAGGCTCAAAAGTACGAAATCGCTCAGAACTCCTAAACCATCAAACATATTTTTTTGCACAACGTACTTTTCCTAGGTTTTTCATCTGATCAGAACCAAACCAGTGCAGAAAGATTCTCTGGAGAGCAAATATCAATAATTATAAAAAAGTTGAACTTTTGAGTCACCGTCAACAAAGGGAAGCCAAAACATTCAAAATGGGGCTGGGCCACTTTTAGTAAAATACCTATAAATGTTTTTTTTTAGGGGTTCAAGTGTGTAGCGCTGAAACCCTATTGTTAGAATGGCCATGAATCAGCGATCTCCGTGCAAAACTGATGGTACAGACCAAACCATAAGTCTTAGAGACTTGAAACTTGGAGGGATGGTAGTACTCACACTGCCAACAAAGTCACCAAGGCTCACTCCAATCGGCCTGGCGGTGGCGCTACAGCCATCGAAAGAACGAAATCGCTCAGAACTTCTAAACCATCAAACGAATGCCTCAGATTTTTTATTTTTTTTTGCACAACCTACTTTTCCTAGGTTTTTCGTCCGATCGGAACCAAACCAGTGCAGAAAGATTCTCTGAAGAGCGAATATCAATCAATAATTTAAAAAAAAAAGTCAAACTTTTGAGTCACCATCAACAAAGGGACGGCCAAAACATTCTAAATGGGCCAGGGCTACTTTTAGTAAAATACCTAAACCTATAAATGTTTCTATTAGGGGTTCAAGTGTGTAGCGCTGAAATGCTCAATATTAATCATTATAATAAAGGGACATCACAAAGGGACGGCCAAAATATTCGAAATGGGGTAGGGCCACTTTTAGTACAATACCTAGAACTCCTGAATTGAATGAGATATCTTCTCCTGTCAACATGAAAGTTGCTGTGCACAGTCTTGGTGCAAAGTGCCACAAGTGTCCAATCAGCCTGACGGGGGCGCTACAGTGATCAAAAGTATGAAATCGCTCATAATTCCTAAACTGACAGTTGCAGGCTTAAGTGTCTTATGTCACTGGAATCCTTGGCTCACGCTGGACAAAACACTGATTTGATCAAGAGCATTTTTGGGTATTTTGGATTGTTTCCAAAAAAACAACAAACAAAAAAAAAATTCTCTAAAGAGCAAATACCATTAATTAAAAAAAACCTTAACTTTCGACTTAGCATCGCAAAGGAATACCAAAACATTCGAAAGGTGCAAGGCAACTTTTAGTAAAATGCCTATAACTCCTGAACGGAATGAGATATCTCCACCAAACTCTGGACACTTATGTAAAAACTGAATCTGAGGTCACAGGACAAAAATCGTGAAGCTTGGCCACTTGGTGGCACTGTAAGAAGTATACCTATACCTACACAACCATATGTCCAATCAACATGAAAATCACTGTGCACGGTCTTGGTCCAAAGTGCCAAAAGTGTCTATAAGGACATTTCCACATCTAAAGAAAAAAACATGGCCACCATTAGCTGATGAAATTAGAGCACCTGTTAGATATGGTTAATGGAGGCTGATTGGAACGAAACTTGGTGGGCCTGTTTGGCTCACGGCCACAAAGGTCTGTGAGAAATTTGAGAGAAATCAGCCACTGGGGGTAATATTGCATTTTTCAAGGGTGTAAATGATTGTGCATTGCCGTTTTTTGCACATACGCATCATATTTGTATAATATAACAGAACTCGTCATTCTGGACAACTTTGCCTCTAGAACCACTGCTGTCAATCAAACCATTTGTTAAATGATTGCGAAGATGTAAAAAAACTACTTTTGCAAACTAGTTCTAGGTTGTTTGTTCAATCTGGAAAAAAAAACACTGCAGTAAAATTCTCTGGAATCTCTAGGTCTACATTAATCAAAAAAGTTGGAATTTACCCTTTAGGAATCTATAACGAGGTCATTTAAAAAAGGGGCCTGTCCGAATTTACCCAAAATCCTATAAAGCCTAAAGAAAAACTCAAAACTTCACGAAACGCTGTGAGCACATGCGACAAATGATGCTTAACAAGCATGCAATTTTGAGGAGATCAGACCACAGCTGGCACTATAACAGTCATAAATGTTACAAAACGTAATATTTCTACAGTAAATTACCTGGATTGGAAAAAAGGCATGCTACATAATGTTCACTTGTGCTTAAACGTCTTAAAGCAATTGAAACCTGGTAATCGCTGCTTGCAGCTATAAGCTTTTTAAATGCATTTTCTTCAGAATGCACTTTTTTACTCAGGACCTGTAATGAGCCATCAGGCTGTTGGCGAATCTGAGTGTGTGTGTGTGTGTGAACGTTTTAACCTTTCCAGAGAGAATAACCGGAGCAGGTTTGTCGGGAGTCGCCGAGGGCCCTGAAGAGGAAACACGGCACAAACATCCATCTTACAAACCCACAATCATCTAACCTTCCCTGACCTTAAATGCCCAGCAGCCGGCTCGCAATTCATCTGCCTGGACGCCAGAAAATGACTTTTATTCTCTGCAAACAAGATGCATTAACGCCGGAGAGAGTGACGCCGCTTTCTGACACACTTTCATGAGACAGAACAACACTTCAGAAGAAGAGAAAGGCTTTAGACATGACAGTGCATGTCTGAGGATTTTAAATCTGATGAAATGCTTTTAAAATCCCTTTTTGATTCGAAGAGAAACATTCGGACGTGAATTCATCTGGGCAGCAGTGACAACATCTTAACTAGCGCTGCTAAAGCTTCATTATTCACGACAGAAATCCGTCTGAACTACAAGTGAAAAGAGAAAGAGAAGTAGTCGCTGCTGTGGTTTCCTACATCATTTACAGCCTCAAGACACATGTGTAAACATGCCATACACTGCCTGCAGAAAAGAAATATCACACATGAGATCTTTTTAATATCTTACATATTTCACTCAGACAGCAATACGATTAAATGGAGAGCAAATGAAGTCTATGTTTCTTAGATGTTTCTCCCGAGAAAAAGAAATCTGGGTTGTCTCCTCTAGGCCAACAAACAAGCTGAAGTGTGTAATTCCTGATCTACTATCATCATAAAACAGACCTGCAGAAATAATGTCTGTATCCCAACAAGTTTCAAACACTCCCGCCAATCAATCAAACAGATGAGCGTCTGTAAAGTACATAAAGGCAACAAATTTGCAAAATAATAACTGGATGAACATGGTGCATGTGACCATAGAGCACAAAACCAGTCATAAGGTCAATTTTTTTTTAAATGAGATTTATACATAATCTGAAAGCTGTAAAATAAGCTTTCCATTGATGATAAAACTATTTAAAAATCTGGAACCTGAGGGTGGAAAAAAATCAAAATAGTGAGGAAAATAGTCTTGAAAGTTGTCCAAATAAAGTTCTGAGCAATGCATATTACTAATCAAAAAAATAAGTTTTGATATATTTACAGTAGGAAATTCACAAAATGTCTTCATGGAACATGATCTTTACTTAATATCTTAATGATTTTTGGCATAAAAGAAAAAAAAAAAAATAATTTTGACCCATACAATGCATTGTTGGCTATTGCTACAAACATACCCATGCTACTTTAGACCTAAATGTTGTTGTTTTTAACTTAAATAAAACATTGTTTTCATATGATCCCAGTCTATTGCATGATTAATTGGACAAATAAAAGTTATTTTGAGTAAAAAAGCAACTCTAATTAATTTTGTGTTTTACAACGCTTCCAATTCTTTCTTATTTATGCAGAAATAGAACAAGAATGTCAATATGATATTACAAACACATCCAGATCAATAAGAAAGCTTCTGAGGTTTCTGTACATATTCAGACAGACAGATATTAAATGTGTTTACATGCAAACTGAATATGATTATAAAAGAAAAAGCATCCACTGAAAGTGTGTTGCTAATTAATACACTTAACTGTCATCCCAAATTAGCTTTGCATGTAAATGTAATCAGCTTATTCAATGCCCATGTCTTGTGTCCAAAGCTTAAAAATATGAATAATATATTATATAATAAAAAATATATAATATTGTAATAAATATCAAATATTCAAATTATAAATATAAATATTTTGATGTGTTTTTAATAAGAATTTTATTTTTATTTTAAGAAAGTATTCCAAAACATCATCAGTGTTGAGGAAAGTTACTTTTAAAAGTAATGCATTACAGTATTACCTTACTTTGTTACTATTTCTGGAAAGTAATGTGTTACATTACTTTTGTGTTACTTTTGCATTACTTTTTACATCTGGGCAGAGCTTGCTTTTTTGAAAAAGTAACTCAGATATTTTCTTGTAAATGAAAAAGTAATGCGTTACTGTACTAGTTACTTGAAAAAAGTAATCGATTACGTAACTCGTGTTATGCCGAGTTCACACTGCACGATTTTCAAAGTCATTGGATTGCTGTTGTTTTCACACTGCACAACTATCTGGGGTAGCATTCAGTTGCTGCTGTGTTCACATTGCATGACGGATCGGCGACAGGAGTTTACACACTGCATGACCTTACAATAGGAAGAATCGCAGACAACGCTGTCTGGTCCGCAAACTAAACGCACACGAGAAGTGATAAGGAAATAATGCAAGATCACGCTGATATTATGATCTATGTTCCTCCCCGGACACAAAATCATTAACAAAAAATGTTTTAATGTTAACAATATATTCTGCTGGGAAAATTGTATGTACACAAATCTAAGCACGTGAAAATGAAACCAACGTTTTGTGCATTTTATAATGAGTTACCCTATTTCTTATAGCCTACAAAGCCCTCATACTGATGAAAAGGAAGATGCTATAAATCTTTTGTCCTTTATAGAAGATTATTTACAGGAAAAAAAAAACCTTGCCCCCTCTTATGTTTACTTTTTATTATAGCCTACACAAGTGTTCGGTGCAAGGATTTATTTTTATCCTATTTAGTATAAACCGGATTCTTTGGACTAATCAAATTAGGCTACATTTGGAAAATACAAGAGTTTAAAGTGTGTGAAATATATTGTAGACCAGGTTAGTATCTTACCATCTTTTCCTCACTTTTATTCGCTTTTAAATCGGTTAAATGCATTAAATAGCATTTACTTTCACTTTTGATTTAGTGGCATTTCGGCCTCTATTGATTGACAACAACAAAACAGTATGACAAATTCAATTAATGTTTAAATATATTAAACACAGCATATTTAATATATTTACAAAACACCTATATATAGGCCTAATTTAAAACAAAATAAAATAACTTGCACAAAGTTTAAATAAAATCAGCACAGTGGAACCAAATATAAGAAACAAATGTTTCTCCCCGAGCTTCCTGCTGCCCTGTATCTTGCTCTCTCATTGGCTGTAGGTCATCGCCGATGAATGTTTCAGTCAGAACTGATTTCACACAGCAGGATTTTGAGTCGCCGATTCTCTCAGATCGCGTCTTTGGTAATTCACACTGTGTGATTGTCACTCGCGGGAACGAGCACCGATTTGCCTCCGATTTTGGGCATTTGTCGGCGATTTAGCAAAACCTGTCGGCAAGTGAAAATCAGGCTTAAAATCGTGCAGTGTGAACTCTTGTAATGCGTTACCCCCAACAAGTCATTTTCACAATCCATAATAGCCAGCTAGACGATGTTAAATTCACAGTCAGAAGACTGAATCATATGTAAACTCTGAAGCAGTTTTAGGCTTTTATAGTGAGCTGACTTGAATAGATGTGTGTTTGCATAACAGAGGCTGAATAACGGGGCAATGCCGGTGTGTCAGAGATTTGTGTCGGTGCTGACCCTTACTGGCCCCATCAGGCCCCCGCAGCACGGTGCACTCCTCTATCTGGCCGAACGACTCGAACAGCCGCCGCACGTCCTCTTCACTCTGCTGCTTCCCCAACATGCCCACAAACAGCTTCCGGTCTTCTGACAGAGACAGACACAGAAAGAGAGACACATAAATGCCAAAAATAAAAACCTTTTAAATGGTTACAGTAAGTTCTTTTACTTGAGAAGCAAAATGACTTGCATCTTATTTTTGGGAAAATTAAATTATGTTTTTATGTTTAAATAAGCTAAAAAAGGCTCATGTGTCAGACAGTGTTGGGGAAAGTTACTTTTAAAAGTAATGCATTACAATATTGTGCTGCTCTCTAAAAAAGTAACTAATTACGATACATTACTTTTTATGGAAAGTAATGCATTACATTACTTTTGCGTTACTTTTTAAATCTGAGTGTGGCTTGCTTGTTTGTTTTTAATTAAAAAAAAGTTAGATTTTTAGCAAATGTAAAGCCCTTTCACACCAAAAAGTGAAATGAATAAGCCAAAGGCCTAGAACTATAAGAGAAGGAAGTTCAACACTCTTCAGCAATGAGAAACATGGAGCACAAATGTTAATCTAAAGTAAGTTTTGCTTATTAGTATGGTTAAATTGGATCAACAAAGGTCAGCAGCTTAGACATTGGTTAATAAAATGGGATTAAATACATAAAGGTAGTGCTGGGCGATAATTCGATAATGCTTTTCATTCATTATGATCAAAGTTCATCCTGAGGTTGCTACAATTTTTATAGATGTCACTGAATTTGATAATAAACAAAAAAGTACCTCTGCATCCTAAGTCAAGCTACTATCAAATGTGCATTTCTAAGAGAAAAGCAGTGTTGCCAAGTCCGCGGTTTTCCCGGGGCGACTTTACCACTGTTTCCACAGGTTGTTTTTCATGTGCGCGGGTTGAAGTGACCCCAATAATGTAATATTAACCCCTGGAATGCTCATTTTTACCAGGGGAACCCCCGCCAAAAATGTGTATTTTACCCCCCGGGATGCGATTTTTAATGGGGATCCCCCTCAAAATGTGATTGGGCTACTTTTCAGTAGCAACTGGGTGGGTTTTGTTGTAAAAACCTGGCAACCCTGGAGAAAAGTGATATTGTTATTAATATTAATATTATCAGGCAACCCAAACCTGTTTCTTGATTTGAACAAAGAGCATGCAGAACCCAAGAAATACATTTTTCTATTTAGATATTTATTTTGTTAAGGAAAATTAATGGTCTGGTTTATACAACTTTCACTTTGGAGCAAAAATCTGAATTTAAAAATTAAATAAATAAAGATTTGACATTTATTGTGATAATTATTGATATCGACTGACAAATAACTCAGATATTTTCTTGCAAAATAATGCATTACTTGCATTATATGCAGTTATTTGAAAAAAGTAATCTGATCATGTAATGCGTTACCCCCAACACTGCTGTCAGAAAAATAAACTACATTCAAACTACATTTTGCATGTTTTTTTTTTTCTTGTTTTAAACATAAACTCACCATATTTTGATACTTTATTATTATTATTATTATTATTATTGATATCTTTAGTCGTTTTGCTTTTCAAGCAATTTGCTTCAAAAAACAAAATACAACATGAGACAAAAAAATATTGAGTAATACAATTTTGCTGGGCAGTGAAGAAACTTCATATGAATTTGTTTTGCAAAAATGCAAAATTCCTGTTTGTCTTATGGATCACTCCTATCCATCAAACTCTCCATCAGAGTCTCTCTCATCTGTAACTCTTCTAACATGCCATTTCTATATAATACAAGTTTTTTACAGTACTTTCCGCTGCTTGATTGAGCGTTTGTACAGCAAAGGCACTTCAGCTCTGTGTTCATATCATAATCCTTTTACGCCAATAAAAGAGCTGGAGGGCGAGTAATCAATATTTCATGCCCTGTTAACTGTATTTTACGGTTTTGTCAGATCTTTTTGACACTCAATTGAGTAAAAAAAAATGCTGAAGACATCAAAAAGTTCAGAGGAAGAGACTGTTCAGAAGTATAAATCACAATGTGAACATGAGAAATCATGGTTGGATTTTCGGTTTAAGGCCTGAAATGTTTTACACAACTACGCTATTTACAGTTTTTCCTGTGATGTGAGCTTTATTCGCACATCTCAACACACACCGGTATCCCCTCATTCATCAGTTCTCCCTCAGCACTTCATCTCTTCTGCCTGACAGCTTGTATTCCCTGCACATCCAGCCTTATATAAGCTGTTTTAATGGAGCTTTGCGCTAGTGTGACCCCAGACTCATCATCTGTCTTCTGTACTGTACCAGAGCTTTACATTATGCATACAAGCCCTCAGAGAGCTGCGGGACACGACACTCATCCTGAGAGGAAGAGATCAGAGACCATCACACACTCACTCCACATGAGACAACTGAGATATGGCTAAGATACAATTGAGAAATAGCTGAGATATGGCTGAGATATGACTGATATATGACTGAGATATGGCTGAGATATGACTGAGATATGACTGAGATACGACTGAGATACAACTGAGACATAGCTCAGATACGACTGAGATATGGCTGAGATACAGCTGAGATACGGCTGAGATACAGATGAGATACGGCTGAGATACAGATGAGATATGGCTGGGATACAGCTAAGATACGGCTGATATATAGATGAGATACGGCTCAGATATAGATGAGACACGGCTGAGATATAGCTGAGATATAGCTAAGATACAGCTGAGATATGGCTAAGATACAGCTGAGATATGGCTGAGATACGGCTGAGATATAGCTAAGATACAGCTGAGATATAGCTCAAATATAGCTGAGATATGGCTAAGATACAGCTGAGATATGGCTGAGATACAGCTGAGATATGGCTGAGATACGGCTGAGATATAGCTAAGATACAGCTGAGATATAGCTCAGATATAGCTGAGATATGGCTAAGATACAGCTGAGATATGGCTGAGATACAGCTGAGATATGGCTGAGATACAGCTGAGATATAGCTAAGATACAGCTGAGATATAGCTCAGATATAGCTGAGATATGGCTAAGATACAGCTGAGATATGGCTGAGATACAGCTGAGATACAGCTGAGATATGGCTGAGATACAGCTGAGATATAGCTAAGATACAGCTGAGATATAGCTCAAATATAGCTGAGATATGGCTAAGATACAGCTGAGATATGGCTGAGATATGGCTGAGATACGGCTGAGATATAGCTAAGATACAGCTGAGATATAGCTCAGATATAGCTGAGATATGGCTAAGATACAGCTGAGATATGGCTGAGATACAGCTGAGATATAGCTAAGATACAGCTGAGATATAGCTCAGATATAGCTGAGATATGGCTAAGATACAGCTGAGATATGGCTGAGATACAGCTGAGATATGGCTGAGATACAGCTGAGATATAGCTAAGATACAGCTGAGATATAGCTCAAATATAGCTGAGATATGGCTAAGATACAGCTGAGATATGGCTGAGATATGGCTGAGATACGGCTGAGATATAGCTAAGATACAGCTGAGATATAGCTCAGATATAGCTGAGATATGGCTAAGATACAGCTGAGATATGGCTGAGATACAGCTGAGATATGGCTGAGATACAGCTGAGATATAGTTGACATAATATTGAGATACGGCTGATACACGGCAGAGATATAAATGAGATATGGATAAGATGCAACTGAGATATGGCTGAGATACGGCTGAGATATAGTTGAGATAATGTTGAGATATGGCTGAGACACGGCGGAGATATAGATGAGATATGGATAAGATACAGCTGAGATATAGATGAGATACTGCTGAGATAAAGCTGAAATATAGCGGAGATATGGCTGAGAAATGGCTAAGATACGGCTGAGAAATAGCTGAGATATAGCTCCGATCTAGATGAGATGTGGCTGAGACAGCTGAGATACTGCAGAGATATAGACAAGATATGGCTGAGATACAGCTGACATAAGGCTGAGATAAAGCTAAGATACCATTGAGATATAGATGAGATTACAGCTGAGACATGGTTGAGATACTGCTGAGATATAGATGAGATGAGACACAAATCAGACACAGCTGACTAAAAATAATAAAAGCATTCTAACAAAAATGTAAAAAATAATTTATGCAATTTATTAATATTAGAATGATTTCTGAAGGATCATGTGACACTGAAGACTAGAGCAGATTTGAAAATTCAGATTTAAACAGATATTCACATAGAAAACAACTATTTTAAATTGTAATAATATTATATAATTTAATAATAAAATCTAGTAATAGTATTTTTTGGATAAATGCAGCCTTGGTGAGCAGAAGAGACTTCTTTCAAAAACATATAAAGACAGATAAAGCAACCAGGTGGATGTGTGTCACTTCAATGGGCAACTGGGTCAGCAGTGTATGTGTGAGTGTGTTTTGTGTGTGTGTCAGTGATCAGTCTCACCTGTGTAAAATACACTAGTGCTACTGTCATCATTAAATGGGTCAAACAATATCAAGATTTTTTTTCCTGACCTCCAAAAGAGCCTGAGGCAGTGCATAGAAATACTGTAAAGATCATTTAATGACATCAAGTTGAAAATCCATATATCACAAACATGAAAATAACATTTCTGACAACAAAACCACATAACACATGTATATGATCACTGTTACTCATTTCACATGCACATCTTATCCAGTTTACATAGAGTCTTAAAGTCCTAAAGGTACAGTATACAACCTGTGTGATTGTAAGGATCCATATATATATATATATATATATAATGACTGTAATGACGCATTAACATTCTAAGTGGACTCGAGGGAATAATAAAACACTATAAAAGTTTAATACAGCATCTGCATTAGCTGTGTTACATCTTGAATGAATATTATATCATATTATATTATATCTGTTTCACTGTTAAAGCCTGTCTGTCTCTTATACGTCTCCGCACACATCAGGGGCCACTCACGCGGCCCACGTCAGCTTTACAAGCCTAATTAACTAGCCATTAATACAATAATGACCATTTCCAACATGTTAGTCTAAGAAAAAAAAATGAAATTAGCCACAGAGGATGCTGGAAGTTCCTGGAGCATTCCTCAGGGATGGATGGGGGAGAAAATGAATTTACAGTCTGTTATCTTTTCATTCCCGGACCTTTGAGTTATACATTCACCATCTCTGCATCTGTGGCGCATACTCTCATGCACAGGAGATGGATCACTATTAATTAGCGTTCAGGCCTGACCTGAGCTGCACTTCAGAGACGCTCGGCTGCAAAGTGCAGCGTAATAACCGGCTCTAAGAGGCTTTCAGAGCCACGGACGCTGATCTTAGACGCTGAGAGACATGACGTCATTCATCAGAGACACACACACACTTGCACTTCAGATGGACATACTTCTTAAATAACACATACTGTATATACTAGTATGCGCAGCATCTATTCTCTTTCGCAGAAAATACTATGACTTGTAATGAGTCACAGTGGTTGGCTGATAGTAGACAATGAAGGCAAATGATGTTCATAACTGGTGTGCAAATTGGTCTGAATGCATTAATGATTTATAACAAAGCAAACCACTCATCCACTCTGACATCATCAGTTATGGTCACCAAACATGAAAAACTGATGCAAACGTGGACTGAAATCTGAAAGTTTGTCTGGTCCTGTCAAACAGCGGTCGTCTAGACAGAGTCAAATCTTCACTTCAATCACTCGTGTCTCATCGCTGTCCGTCTCTCTGCGTGTGTCGTGTCTTTCTGCAGAGCAAATGGTCTGGAAAATAAGAACCTGTCAGTGGCCATGTCCAATAGATGACGAGCGGCCCGGCGTCTCAATGTGAGCGCAGAAAGAAGAAATAAAGAAATCTAAAGAGTCATCAAAACACCGCTGGCATCTGACAGCCGGCCGTCTGAGAGTCTTTTCACTGCACCCAAATGAATGGATGCACATCATCAGCAGACCAAATTAATGGATGAAGAACATGTGCTGATGTCTGATGTGCTGAAGGATGTTCACCCCGCTCTCTTCTGAGTTTGTGAGTAAATGATGACAAAATGTACATATTCATATTTAAACTACATTCTGTTTCCCTCCTTTGTCTGCAAACATGTTGTTCCACAAAAAAAGAAAATTTGTGGTTTGTGTGTCATTATTTTACTCCAGAATCTCAAAGATCTGTATGAAAACTTTCTGTGACGGGAGTTTATATCCCGCAATTTTAAGTTTATACTCCAAAATTCCATGTTTATATTTTGCAATTCTGAATTTATATCTCATAATTCTGAGTTTATATCTTACAATTCTGAGTTTATATTCCACAATTACAAGTTTATATCTAACAGTTCTGAGTTGATATCTCGAAATTCTTATATCCCACGATTTTCAGTTCATATTTTTTTCCACATGTATATCCCACAATTCAGAAATTATTTTCCACAATTCCAAGTTATATTTTGCAATTCTCAGTTTATATCCCCCAAAGTTTATATATCAGAATTCTGAATTATATCCCACAATTTTAAGCTCATATTCCACAATTCTAAATTTAAATTTTGCAATTCCAAGCTTATATCCAGCAATTCCAAGTTTATATCTCGCAATTCTAAGTTTATATTCCGCCATTCCGAGTTTATATCCCAGAGTTCTGAAATTATATCCGTAATTCCAAATTTATATCCCACAATTCTGAGTTCATATCCCACAATTCCAAGTTTATATCTTGCAATTCCGAGTTTATATCCCACAATTCTGAGTTTATATCTCACAATTTTGAGTTTATGTCCTGCAATTCCAATTTTATATCCCACAATTCCGAGTTTATATCCCGCAATTCTGAGATTATATACTGCAATTCCATGTTTATATCTTGCAATTCAGAGATTATATTCCACAATTCAGAGTTTTTATTTCCTGCTATTTCAAGTTTATGTCCTGCAATTTTGAAATTTTGTCCCAGCAAGTCTTTTATCTCAAAATTGCAGACAAAAAAACAAAAAAAAAAATAGAATTGTGAGATAAAAAGTCACAATTACATTATTATTTTTTTATTTTGTGTCACAAAAGCTTCCATAAATTTGGCACCAACTGAAGCTCAGAAATAATAACAGAAGAAAACTCGCAGACAGCTGCTGCAGACGATAAAAGCTTTGTGCCGAGGGGCTGCGCTGTGTAGTGTGTGTGTGTGTGTGTGTGTGTGTGTGTGTGTGTGTGTGTGTGTGTGGGTGTGTGTGTGTTTGCGTGTGTGTGTGTGTGTGTGTGTGTGTGTGTGTGTGTGTGTGTGTGTGTGTGTGTGTGTGTGAGGGCAGCACATCACAGAGCTCTATGGCACCATTGGGCCGATGGCGGGTTCTGGCACTGACACGTCCTGCCCTTGGCATTCATCTAAACCACATTACGGGCAAAAGCCCAGATGCCCAAAACTCTGATGAAGATGCATCTGTTCACCAAACCTGACAGAGAGAAAGAGCTCACATTTTTCAGAAAAGCCAATATCCTTTAGTTACAGTATGTCACATTACAGTAAAAGCACATTTGGACGCTTGAACCATGAAAAAAAACAACAACATAAACATAAATTTTAAACATCTCCACTGCAACCAATTAAGGGCTGGGGGCAAACATCCAAGTGTCAGTGCAAACAAAGGTTATTGCTGACTCACTATACACTATGTTACTGTTTAGTGTACGAACTTCATAAGGTCATTTTGTCAACAAATTCTGTCCAAACATTCCACTGCATTTTTTAGTTAATTAATTGCATCATCTGGTATTCAAATGCACTTTTTCTTGGTGGAATTTTCTGTGTGAACACACTACCCACACTATTTATGTTACAAAATGGCATCGTTTATTTACAACTTTCTGTGTTTATTACAGACTCTCATTTGTGTGTTGGGTGTCAATGGTCAAATTTGTTCTAAAATGTAAGCTATTCAATATTCTACTTTTAAAAAAGGTAATTGGGAGTTTTCATCTTACAATTTGATGTCACACAATATTATACACTCAAACATCTCCATAACACATAAAAGTGTGAGTTTCTCTATTCTTGAGTCTTATTTGCATATTGAGTGGCAACTTGCCCAGTGACAGCCAATCCAGAACGGCCTCCAGGTTTGTTTTTCCCAGCAGCCTCAGTGTTTGCACCTGCTGAGGTGAGAGAGCGTCTGTTAGTGTCTGTCAATCTCCGATTCTGACAGAAGCACCAGAAAGAGCCAGAACAGACAGACGTCAGAACATGAAAGAATATTAACCACTGAAGTGAACTAGTCTCTTGTGATAAACACGACAGTGAACGATATTTTAAAAAGAGACGAGATTTATGGATGTTAGAGGATTATTCTAGGTTAACATAACTGATGTAACCCTATGATAGCATCATGACATGCTGAATATCTCAGAAAATCGCTCACGCTTTGTAAAAGTGAACTGCAAACAAGTCAATTCTTAGTTTACATCCCACAATTCTGAGTTTATATCTTGCAATTCCGAATTTATATCCCACAATTCCGAGTTTATATACCAAAATTCCAAGTTTATTTCCCACAGTTCTGAGTTTATATCTTGCAATTCTGAGTTCATATCTTGACATTCAAAATTTATACACCACAATTCTGAATTTATATCCTGCAATTCCAAGGTTTTATCCCACAATTCTGAGTTTATATCTCGCAATTCTGAGTTTATATCCTGCTATTCCATGTATATATCCCACAATTCTGAGTTTATATATTGCAATTCCGAGTTTACAACCCACAATTCTGAGTTTATATCCTGCAATTCCAAGGTTATATCTGACAATTCTGAGTTTATATCTCGTAATTCTGAGTTTATATCCCACAGTTCTGAGTTTGTTTCCGCAATTCTGGATTTATATCCCACAATTCCGAGTTTATATCCCACAGTTCTGAGTTTATATCTTGCAATTCAAAGTTTATACCCCACAATTCTGAGTTCATATCCGCAATTCCAGATTTATATCCCACCAGTTCTGAGTTATATCTCACAATTCTGAGTTTATATCCTGAGTTTATATCTCGCAATTCCAAGGTTATATCCCACAGTTCGGAGTTTGTATCCGAAGTTCCGAATTTATATGCCACAATTCCGAGTTTATATCCTGCAATTCCAAAGTTTTATCCCACAATTCTGAGTTTATATCTCGCAATTCTGAGTTTATATCCTGCTATTCCATGTATATATCCCACAATTCTGAGTTTATATATTGCAATTCCGAGTTTACAACCCACAATTCTGAGTTTATATCCTGCAATTCCAAGGTTATATCTGACAATTCTGAGTTTATATCTCGTAATTCTGAGTTTATATCCCACAGTTCTGAGTTTGTTTCCGCAATTCTGGATTTATATCCCACAATTCCGAGTTTATGTCCCACAGTTCTGAGTTTATATCTTGCAATTCAAAGTTTATACCCCACAATTCTGAGTTCATATCCGCAATTCCAGATTTATATCCCACCAGTTCTGAGTTATATCTCACAATTCTGAGTTTATATCCTGAGTTTATATCTCGCAATTCCAAGGTTATATCCCACAGTTCGGAGTTTGTATCCGAAGTTCCGAATTTATATGCCACAATTCCGAGTTTATATCCTGCAATTCCAAGTTTAAATCCCACAGTTCTGAGTTATATCTCACAATTCTGAGTTTATATCCTGAGTTTATATCTCGCATTTCCAAGGTTATATCCCACAGTTCGGAGTTTGTATCCGAAGTTCCGGATTTATATGCCACAATTCTGAGTTTATATCCTGCAATTCCAAGTTTAAATCCCACAGTTCTGAGTTATATCTCACAATTCTGAGTTTATATCCTGAGTTTATATCTCGCAATTCCAAGGTTATATCCCACAGTTCGGAGTTTGTATCCGAAGTTCCGGATTTATATGCCACAATTCCGAGTTTATATCCTGCAATTCCAAGGTTATATCCCACAATTCCAAGTTTATATGTCACAAGTCTATGGAATAAGTGTACCGGAGGGTCTAAAAGTAAAAATACTATGCTTTTTCAACAAGTGAAAGTCTGTTGAAAATCGGACACATATCTCTTTATTTTGGGGAAAAAAAATGGTTTAACTGTTTAGCTGGTCATCTGAATCTGTTATGCTTCTCTCCATTGACCTGTAAGATTAAAAAAACTCCAGTCTTTGACAGCTGAACTCATGCTATATTTTAAATACTCAAATGGAGCTCAAACTTCCCAGAGTTTTGCGCAAACGCTCAAAAACGTCTCATCTGACCCGCGGATCACATGAATGAAATCAGATCCGCCCGCTGACATACAGAATGAGGAATGATCACAGCAGCTTTAATATTTGCACATTTATGTTTGAAAACCTTGTTGGCACATCGCTCATCATTTTCGGTTTTAAATATTTGTCTTTGATTTCGGCTCATTAAAACCACCAGAGCCTCATTAATTCAAATATTTAGTCAATTAAAGTCTGAATCCTGTATAAATTAGGGAAATAAAACAGCCTGAAATAAAGCAGGGAAACCCAAACACATTAAACCATTTCCCTCTCCCTCAAATAAATGATAACTTCAACAAGAAATGAAACGTCTGTCATCTTTTATGTTGTTTTTTTTTCCCATTTTTCTGAAAAAAGAGCTGCTCTTTTTCCACATAATGGAAGTGGATTGTGAAATGGGCCATTTTTACACTGTCATCACTTTATGATCAGATCTTGCTGTCTGTTTATAAACAGCAAAACATTAGTGATGCACTCAAATTTGGATTTACAATATGCATTATAAATGTGCTTAACTGACTGCTAAATAACATTTATTTTCATTTTTAGACAAGTGCATCCAATTTTTGGGGGGTCATTTTCAAAGAAAATAGTTCTCTCTGTTTCTAAATATAATTAAGTCTGGTGAATTAATCACATTCTAGAAAATTAAGTAAAACAAGCATGCAAACAGTGTTGGGGGTAATGCATTACAAGTAACACGTGTTACGTAATCAGATTACTTTTTTCATGTAACTAATAAAGCAACACATTACTTTTTCATTTACGAAAATATTCAAGTATTTTTTTTTTTTTTAAGTAACGTCAGTTACTTTTTGTTTCCTTTATGTATTTAGTCCCATTTTATTAACCAATGTCTTTGCCGCTGAGCTTTGTTGATCCAACATGATTTCACTTTTTGGTGTGAAAGGGCTTTTACATTTGCTAAAAATCAAGCCTTCAATATTAAGAACAAACAAGCAAGCCCTGCCAGGATTTAAAAAGTAACGCACAAGTAATGTAACACGTTACTTTCCATAATTAGTTACTTTCTTTCTCTTAGGGATTAACACAATATTGTAATTATTACTGCAAGTAAATAATGGCAGAATTTCTCTTTTTGAGTTTATATCCCACAATTCTGAGTTTATATCTCACAATTACAAGTTTATATCCAACAGTTCTGAATTTATACCTTGGAATTCTAAGTTTATATCCTACAATTTTAAGTTTTTCTAGATTTTTCAATTTCAAGTGTATATATCTCATAATTCCAAGGTTATATCCAAAAATTCTGAATTTATATCTCATATTTCTGAGTTTATATCCTGCAATTCCGAGTTTATATCCCACAGTTCTGAGTTTATATCTGCAATTCTTAATTTATATCCCACAATTCCGAGTTTATATCCCACAGTTCTGAGCTTATATCCAGAATTCTGAATTTATATCCCACAGTTCTGAGTTTATATCCGCAATTCCGAATTTATATGCCACAATTCTGAGTTTATATCCCACAATTACAATTTTATATCCCACAGTTCTGAGTTTATATCCACAATTCCGAGTTTATATCCCAAGTTCTGAGTTTATATCCGCAATTCCGAAATTATATCCCACAATTCTGAGTTTATATCCCACTGTTCTGAGTTTATATCTGCAATTCCGAGTTTATGTCCCACAGTTCTGAGTTTATATCCCAAGTTCTGCATTTATATCTTGCATTTCCAAGTTTATATCCCACAATTACGAGTTTATATCCCACAGTTCTGAGCTTATATCCGCAATTCCGAAATTATATCTTACAACTGCAAGTTAAGATCCCACCGTTCTGAGTTTATATCACTCAATTCTGAGTTTATATCCCGCATTTCTGTGTTTATATGCTGCAATTCCAAGTTTATATCCTGCAATTCTGAGTTTTTATTTCCCGCTATTTTAATTTTTTTGTCCTGCAATTTTAAGTTTATATCTGGCAAGTCTTTTATCTCAAAATTGAGATATAACCTCATCAAAATTGTGGAAAACAACTTTAGAATTGTGAGATAATATCCGATTTTTTCAAAAAAGTAACGCCAGTTACTTTTTGTTTCCCTTATGTATTTAATCCCATTTTATTAACCAATGTCTTTGCTGCTGACCTTTGTTGATCCAATGCAACCATACTAATAAGCAAAACTTACTTTAGATTAACTAACATTTGCACTTTTTGCAAATTTTTCTCATTGCTGAAGAACTTCCTTCTCCTACAGTTCTACTGTCCAGACATGAATTTACTTTTCCTTCAGCCTTAGGCTTATTCATTTCACTTTTTGGTGTGAAAGGGCTTTTACATTTGCTAAAAATCTAACTTTTATTATTAAAAACAAACAAGCAAGCCCTGCCCATCTTAAAAAAGTAATGCAAAAGTAATGTAACATATTATTTTCCATAAAAAGTAACAAAGTAACATAATTAGTTACATTTTTAGGGTACTTAGGGTTCTTAGTAGTAACTTCCCCAACACTGCAAGTAAATGATGGCAGAATTTCTCTTTTTGAGTCCGTCTGTGCTGAAATCAGCCGTCCAGACTGACTTTACATGATGTCAATCTGTAGATAAAAGTGGCTGCAGATCAGAGTCAGAATGATAATAGACGCAGCCGGTGATGACAGATTGTCCCTGATACAGGAGACCATCATACACACCAAACTCCAGTCTCCTCCATCACAGGACGAGGTTTCAGGCCACTGTTCTTCACTCATAAGAGACAAATGGAGTGTGAGACTCGTGAAAATCCAGAGTGTCACTCGCTGCCCACAACACGTCAGAACAGATTCACTCAGAGCACAAATAAAGAGCCGACGAGACACAAGAGCAATGAAGCCAGCCGAGCTCTGAAAATACAACACACACACACACGTCTGACTGCACAAATAAAGTCTGATCCACATGACTGATCATTTCACAGACTTAACTAATAAAAACAAGATGAAAACACAGCTCAGCCTGATGATAACTCAACCAGAAATGTTCACACAAGTCGCTATATTGATGCATTAAAATTTTAACATATATGCAAGTCAATATTGCTGTTTGTTATTATTATTTTTCACTTTTTTTTTTCCTATATTTGATTAATTGCGTTCTGAATCTACACTACAGATCAAAAGTTTAAGCTTGGTCATGTTTTTGAAAAAAAGTCCTTTCTGCTCACCAAGGCTGTATTTATTTGATCAAAAATGCAGTAAAAATGTAAAATATTATTACAATTGAAAATATTTTTTTATGTAAATATAAATGTAATTTATTGATGATCAAAGCCAAATTATAAACCTGCTGAAAAAAGCTGAATAATAAACTTATGATTGATAAAAAAAAAAAAAAAAATGTTATATGAAATGTTATGTGATTATCTGTTTGCTTCTCTGAAAAATAAAAAGACAAAAATTTAGAAAATGGATAATGTTCATAAAACTCATAAATTTGATTATGATTGTTAAGCGTTAAAATAATTGATAAATAATAATCAATTAATAAAGAAATGAGATTATGAAGTATTTGTGATCCTGGACCCTTGTCTTACGTAACATGGGTATATTTGTAGCAGTAGTCAAAAATACATTGTATGGGTCAAAATTATTGATTTTATGCCAAAAATCATTAGGATATTAAATAAAGATCATGTTCCATGAAGATATACCAGTGTCTTTGCTGCTGACCTTCGATAAACAAATGCAACCACACTAATAAGCAAATATTACTTGAGATAAACTAATGTTTGTTTTTCTTTCTTTTCTTCTTTTTTTATTGCAGAAGAGTGTTGAATTTTCTTCTTCTATGGTCTACAGTAAAGACACGACTTTACTTTTACTTCAGCCTGAGGATTTTGGTGTGAAACGGCTTTTACATTTGCCAAAAATAGAACTGCTTATATTAAAAACAAACAGGCAAGCCCTGACTAGCTAAAAAAAAAAGTAATGCAAAAGTAACATATCACATTACTTTCCATAAAAAGTAACGTAATTAGTTACTTTTTTTAGGGAGTAACTCAATATTGTAATGCATTACTTTTAAAAGTACCATTAAAAATATGCTTCGCTTTCTCAATATTTAGATTTTTTGCACCCTCAGATTCCAGATCTTCAAATCGGCCAAATATTGTCCTTTTCCTGACAAATCATACAATGTTGGGGAAAGTTACTTTTAAAAGTAATGCAGTACAATATTGAGCTACTCCCTAAAAAATTACGTTACTTAGTTACTTTTTATGGAAAGTAATGCGATATGTTACTGTTGCATTACTTTTTTATTCTGGGCAGGGCTTGCTTATTTGTTTTTAATATAAAAAGTATCATTTTTGGCAAATGTAAAAGCCCTTACACACCAAAATCCTCAGGCTTATGGAAAAGTAAAGTCATGTCTGTACTGTAGACCACAAAAGAAGAAAGTTCAACACTCTTCAGCAATTAAAAAAAGAAAGAAAGAAAAACAAATATTAGTTTATCTCAAATAATTTTTGCTTATTAGTGCGGTTGCATTTGATTATTGAAGATCAGCAACAAAGACACTGGTTAATGAAAACAGGATATTTGTATTATTTAACATTATTGCAGGTTTCATATGCATATGTGAGCTGCATTTATTCATTTTGAAGAATACTGAATATGCTTTATTTGTGAGTGAGATGAATTAATGCATGTTCACTTTTATTCTACAACTAAAGTAACATCTTACCCCTGATTTCTCTTAAAATGGGGACAGGAGAGCTTTCAATCAATAACTGGGGAAAAAGCAACTTAAAAAGTGATGTGTTACAATCTGATTACATAACTCGCATTACTTTTACCCTCAACACTGCATGCAATCGTACATCAACGGAAAGCTTATATATAAAATTGATCCTTGTGACTAGTTTTGTGGTCTAGGGTCACAAGGCCTGTAGTTTTTTCTATTGCCAAGAAAAAAAACTGTGCTCAGATACCAAAGTCTCAATCAGCTGTCTGATCTATTATAAACTACTCAAGTCCTGTTCATTGAGAAGCAACTCCGTCACACCCGCTGACCAACAAAAACCGCCTGTAAAACCACAAGCGAGCTTAGAGAATGAAGAGCAGGTGCAGGTCAACACAGATGCTCCTACAAACATACGGCGAGTCCTTTCAGGACGACCAGGTGCTCCGAATCCAACCGAACTGCCACCGCATCACCTGCCGCTTCAGCCGTTAGCGGCACGCGTTATTACGGTTAACGGCGGCGACCTGCGGCTCCTTTGATCCGAGCCGAGTCACGACGAACCGCGACGGCCCGAACAGATGGAGAGTCAATGGAGGCAAGTGACCTAAATTAACGGCCACTCCGACACACGCAGCCGCTCGCCCGTGTGTGTGTGCGAGAGAGAGAGAAAGAAGGTTAATTACCTCCTCGTCCTTCACTGTCGGCCGGTTTCACCTGGATGGGCCGGTTCATCTGAATAAGAAAGAGAGAGAGAGAGAGAGATGTTAGAGTAGTGTGTGTGTGTGTGTGTGTGTGTGTGTGTGTGTGTGTAATAAAAGAGTATGTCGATGCCTTCAGAGTCACAAGAGTTCAGATAAATAAACAAACACATCACAAAATTACACGCACAGATGCACACACATCGTTCGGCGCGAGTGTGCTGTGTTTAATTAATTGCAGCAATAATCTACAGAGACTTATGCTGATTTCTAATTAAACTACAATCACCACAATCAAAAATCAAAATAATAATACATTTAGCAAACTGATAATGTAAAAATTCGTAAAATAATACAAGTTCCATTTGATAAATAATGATACGTTTGTATTATTAATTGTTTAAAAGCTAAATATATGATTATGCAGTGATCCTGTGTAATTAAATAAAGTAAAATGTTGAAATGAAACAACCATGACAAAATCAAAACAAAATTCAACAGTAAATCAACCTTGTCAATCAAAGATCAACAAATAATCATCAAAAACAATCAAAACCATGCACTTTTTATAGATAATATTTTGTGTTTGTGTGTCTTGTCCTCTTTATTTATTTTTATTTATTCAATTCTATTTTTTTTCTACTAAATATTTCTTTAGTGTTTATGCGAAGTAATACAATACAAAAAATAAAATAAATATTTTATCAAATATAAATATTGAAAAAAAATATTTATTTTTAAAATTGGTTTATTATAGTTAACTAAAACTAAAATTAAAATAACAAATAAAATAGAATATAAAATACAAAAACTATTTTATTTCAGCAAGTTGACAGCTAATTTCATTTAGTTAGTTTAATTTAAAGTACTAAAATAACTAAAACTGAAATTTCAGTTTATATATATATATATATATATATACATACAAAATGATTATGTGTTTTAATATTATGTTCTATACAAATATAATAGATAACATAACATACAATGTTTGCTAAATCAAAATTAAACTTACTGAATCAACCTTGGTTTATAAGTTGAATGTGAATTATAATTTATAATGTGCATTAGCAATTTATATCAAATTATTGTATCAACAAAACATTGAAATAACATTTAATGATAAACTGTTGAAACAATATTGTGATAGCAATTTTTCAACTGTAAATCAACCTTGGTCCAAAAATATTGAGAAAAAAAATAAAAAATACTAACAAAACAAAATTATAAAAAAATAATGAAACAAAGTTTAAATTTGTTTCCCAGACAAGAAAAGACCACATATGTCTCAAGAGATCTCAACAACGTTTCAAACTTTGCTCAAATACAAAAGTCTGCAATCAAAATTTTAGAAATAAAGTGCATGGACTTGGTAAACGATGGCAGATTTATCAATAAAAAATTCTAAATTTTATATCAACTCAATATTTATTTTTTGAGCAAGCCTTAGGATATTTTGACTGGATATTTAGCCCCGGTCAGCTGGTTCTGCTCTGGTTTTGTTGGTGTATGTGTGGCTGAACAACGCGGTGTGTGTGTGTGTGTGTGTGTGTGTGTCAGTGTTCGGGTCAGACTGAGGCCCGTGAGACGTTCTCTCGTTCTCCTGATTTGCTCCGTCTCAGGACTCCAAACTCGCGTGATTGGTTGTAAAGCTCCAGAGCTGCGGCCCGTTAAAATCCTCGGAGTCGCCGCGGCAACAGGAGTCATTAAGCAGCACAGGGTAACACCAGGAGTTGCTAAGCAACCGGGCAGATCGGGTCGGCAGCCTGTTGGTCTGCGGGCTGCGATCCAGCGAATTGGCACGCGCCTGCCTGCTCTTGCACCATTTCCACCATTATTTCCATGGCGTGTCCAATGAGGTTAAAGGAAAAACTCCAATTATTCACCAGAACCCCCGAACAACCCCCACCTCCGTCCCACTTTAATGTCCTCTTTTACTCAGTTTGACAAAAAGTTTTGTGCCATCACTGAGAGCCGGCGGGTACACCTCGCATCCCACCGCACACAAACATACAGCCCACAAGAACAAGCCCACCTATTTAGACCACACCTGTAAAATACAGACCAAACAATAACCCTCCTCAATATTTTGAGTGTTTTTAAGTGTCCAGCCTCATCGAGAGCTTCAGAAGTGATCTCAACAAGAAGAAAAGATGGTAAGATACCAGATTTGAGATGATATACACTGTAAAAAATAACAGTGAATTTAATAGTAAAAAATTGTAAAAATGCTACAGCAAAAACCTGTTAAATGGTTAACGGTAAAACTAAATTTACAGTAAATAACTGTAAATTGACATTCCCAGAATTTTTGTTTTTTAAATTTGATGGTTTTTTTGTTGAAATAACTCTTTCTTCTTAGTATGTTCTTAGCAGGTTTGTACATTAGGGTTGTATGCTACATCTAATGTTGTTAAATGAATGTTTATTGCATTATTTCAGTTTGATGTGTGTTTCATGATGGTGTTTAGTGTTTGTGTGAATGACACTGTGCACCTTCTATATATGTTCATATTTAAAAGCTGTGATGGGCTTTAGTTTATCATGTGACTTTCTCATCACCACCTGCTTTTGGTGGTTATCAGTGTATTACAAAGGTATAAAACAGATGGCAGTACTTCGATAGGTTGGTACATTACAATTATATCAGTTAATGAAATTACGGTATTTACTTGTAAAATTAACTGAAAACCGTAAACTAAATATTGCTACCGTATTTTTTTACGGTAAACTTCTGGCAACCACAGCTGTCAGTTTTCTACCATAAATTTTAAGGATTTTTTTTTACAGTGTAAGATGAGACAAAAAGATGTGAGAAGAAAACACCACCACATAAAAAACACATTTAGTAAAATCAGAAGACTTGTATTGTTTTATGTTAAGCTAATTACTAACTACTTACTAATCACTACAGACTTATGGATAGCATTTTAAAACATTAAGAGGAACAAAATAAAACAAAGCCATTATTTATATTTATGCATTGCTTTTTTCTGATTAAAAAGATTCAGCTCATTCTGAAGACACGACAGCTCAGTACAGATCCACATGTGTTTGAACAGTATCTGATGTCTTACTGTATTCCTGCATTACCAAACACATATACACACACAAATGTGTGTGTGCAGACGCTGGCTCATGGCGAGTGTTCGCTCTGGCTGATGAAGCGTCTGAACTCATGAGCGCTGAAGGAGCCGTTCTCTCGAGCAGCTTCTCTCAGAGAAACACGGTGTGTGTCAGATTCATTAGAGTCCCAGTAGAGTTCAGTACGTTCAAGTGCTTCATCTCTGTCTCTCTCGCACCCTTTGGCCTCAAAAACCAATATGGCTCCCTGCACACACTCCTAATGGCTTGATCAATGCTGACAAATAGGCTAGTGCTCCTGTCTCACCTCCACATGCTCATCTGTCTCACTATTACTCCACCAGCGCTCCTGTCTCACCTCCGCATGTTTGTTTTTCCTCTATTACTCCACTAATGCTCGTCTGACTTTTATTACTCCACCAGTGCTGCTGTCTCACTTCTAAATGCTTGTCTGTCACTCCAATACTCCATTGCCGCTCCTGTCTCACCTCCACACGCTCGTCTGTGTCTCTATTACTTCACCAGTACTCCTGTCTCCCCTCCACACACTCATCTGTCTCACTATTACTCCAAACAGCACTCCTGTCTCACTTCTAAATGCTTGTCTGTCTCTCCATTACTCCATTGGCGCTCCTGTCTCACCTCCACACGCTCGTCTGTGTCTCTATTACTCCACTGGTGCACCTGTCTGACCTCCACACATTCGTATGTCTCTCTATTACTCCACCAGTACTCCTGTCTCACCTCCACACTGCCGTCTGTGTCTCTTTTACTCCATCAGTGCTCCTGTCTCACCTCCACATGCTCATCTGTCTCACTATTACTCCAACCAGCCTTCCTGTCTCACTTCTAAATGCTCGTCTGTATCTCTATTATTCCACCGATGCTCTTGTCTCACTTCCACACATTTGTCTGTCTCTCTATTACTCTACCGGCAATACAATCTCCCCTCCACATGCTCGTCTGTCACTCAATAACTCCATCAGTGCTCCTGTCTCACCTCCACACACTCATCTGTCTCACTATTACTCCAACCAGCACTCCAGCCTCACTTCTAAATGCTTGTCTGTCTCTCCATTACTCCATTGGCGCTCCTGTCTCACCTCCACACGCTTGTCTGTGTCTCTATTACTCCACTGGTGCACCTGTCTGACCTCCACACATTCGTATGTCTCTCTATTACTCCACCAGTACTCCTGTCTCACCTCCACACTGCCGTCTGTCTCTCTTTTACTCCATCAGTGCTCCTGTCTCACCTCCACATGCTCATCTGTCTCACTATTACTCCAAACAGCACTCCTGTCTCACTTCTAAATGCTGGTCTGTCTCTCTATTACTCCACCGGTGCTCTTGTCTTAGTTCCACACATTGTCTGTCTCTCTATTACCCTGCTTGTTCTCCTGTCTCACCTCCACACACTTGTCTGTGTCTCTATTACTCCATCAGTACTTCTGTCTCACCTCCATATGCTCATCTGTCTCACTATTACTCCAACCAGCCTTCCTGTCTCACTTCTAAATGCTCGTCTGTATCTCTATTATTCCACCGATGCTCTTGTCTCACTTCCACACATTTGTCTGTCTCTCTATTACTCTACCGGCAATACAATCTCCCCTCCACATGCTCGTCTGTCACTCAATAACTCCATCAGTGCTCCTGTCTCACCTCCACACACTCATCTGTCTCACTATTACTCCAACCAGCACTCCAGCCTCACTTCTAAATGCTCGTCTGTCTCTCTATTACTCCACCGGTGCTCTTGTCACAGTTCTACACACTTGTCCGTCTCTCTATTACCCCGCTTGTTCTCCTGTCTCACTTCCACACGCTTGTCTGGGTCTCTATTACTCCAACCAGCGCTCCTGTCTCACTTCAAAATGCTCGTCTGTCTCTCCAATGCTCCATTGGTGCTCCTGTCTCACCTTCACACGCTCGTCTGTGTCTCTATTACTCCAACCAGCGCTCCTGTCTCACCTCTAAATGCTCGTCTGTCTCTCTATTACTCCACTGGTGCTCTTGTCACAGTTCTACACACTTGTCCATCTCTCTATTACCCCGCTTGTTCTCCTGTCTCACTTCCACACGCTCGTCTGGGTCTCTATTACTCCACCAGTACTCCTGTCTTACCTCCATATGCTCATCTGTCTCACTATTACTCCAACCAGCGCTCCTGTCTCACTTCAAAATGCTCGTCTGTCTCTCCAATGCTCCATTGGTGCTCCTGTCTCACCTCCACACGCTCGTCTGTGTCTCTATTACTCCAACCAGCGCTCCTGTCTCACCTCTAAATGCTCGTCTGTCTCTCCATTACCCCATTGACGCTCCTGTCTCACCTCCACACACTCGTCTGTGTCTCTATTATTCCACCAGTTCTCCTGTCTCACCTCCATATGCTCATCTGTCTCACTATTACTCCAACCAACATTCCTGTCTCAGATCTAAATGCTTGTCTGTCTCTCTATTACTCAACTGGTGCTCTTGTCTCAGTTCCACACACTCGTACGCTTCCCTATTTCTCTACAGATTATCCTATCTCCCCTCCACATGCTCATCTGTCTATCTATTACTCCAGGTGTGCTCCTGTTTCACCTCCAAATACTCGTATGCCTTCCTATTACTCCACAGATGCTCCTATATCACGTCCACATGCTTGTCTGTCTTTCTTTTACTCCACTGGTGTTCAGATGTCACCTCCACACACTCATCAGTTTTTTTATTACTCCACCAGTGCTCGTGTCTCACCTCCACACACTCGTCTGTCTCTCTATTACTCCACTAATGCTCATCTGTCTCACTATTACTCCAGTTGTGCTCCTGTCTCACCTCCAAACGCTCTACTGTCTCTCTATTCCTCCACTAATGCTTGTAATGACTCTCTATTACTCCAGCAGCATTCCTGTCTCACCTCCAAATGCATGTATGTCTCTTTATTACTTCACAGATGCTCATTTCACATCCAAACGCACATCTGTTTCTCGATTACTCCACTTGTGCTAATGTGTCTCTCTGTCACTCCACCAACGTTCTTGTCTCACTTCCAAATGCTCATCTATTTCTCTATTACTCCACCAGTGCTCCTGTCTTACCTCCACACACTCGTACTGTGTTTCTTCCTATTACTCCACAGATGCTCCTATATCACGTCCAAATGATTTTCTGTCTCTCTATTACTCCAATAATGCTCATCTGTCTCACTATTACTCCAGGTACGCTCCTGTCTCACCTCCAAATGCTCATCTGTTTCTCTATTACTCCACTGGTGCTCCTGCACTGCAAAAAATGCTTTTCTTACTTAGATTTTTTGTCTTGTTTCCAGCCAAAATATCTAAAAAAGTAAAAATTATTGTCTTGTTTTCAGAAAAAAAAAAAAAAAAGTCAAAATTAAGTGAGTTTTTGCTTAAAACAAGCAAAAGAATCTGCCAATGGGGTAAGCAAAATAATCTTATTTCCAACAGAAAGCTAGATTATTTTGCTTACCCCACTGGTAGATAATTTAGCTTGTTTCAAGCAAAAACTCACTTAATTTTAACATATTTTCTCTGAAAACAAGACAATAATTTTGACTTGTCTAGAAAATCCTTCTTGTTTTAAGATTTTTTAGATATTTTAGCTGGAAACAAGACAAAAAAAATCTAAGTAAAGGCTGGAATACACTACACGACTTTTAAAATCTGAACAGATTTTAAAAATCTAGGCATCATACACTTGCCGACTTTACAAATGATTACAGAGAACAACTGAGCATCATACACCACACGATTAGGATCATACACCAACAGATTTCAAGTCATTCCGATCACAACAAACTCACGCAGAAACGCACGCCTGGTTGCTAGGAGACGCACGACAGATGTAACAAACATGGATGTGCAGGAGATGAGCACAGTACTTTTTGTAGTGACTCTGTGTGCTGAATCAAAAGAAAAAAAACAAGCCAAGCGCATTTGTGGTAACAGTTGTCATCCACATTATAAAGGCACTCATTCTCCTGCCACAGTTGAAGAAGTCTTTCTTCCATGGTCTTCCACTTTGCGGTCCTTTGCGTCTCCATTTTAGACCTTTGTTTACCTTTGGCAGCGTACTATGATTTCCGGTTTCAGAAGCAACGTGTCATACGCTAGGTCATGTGTTCTAAAATCGGCTCAAAATATCAAACATGGTTTGATAACCTCTGACTGGATGGAATCAAAATCTGACGCTGTAAAATCATCCCGATTTTCTACCGAATCTGTCAGCTGAAATCGGCAGACTGGCTCTGACTTTCAGCAACGAGCGTCAACTTCTGCAGACTGGAAATAGAACGAAAATTGGGGCAAAAAATCGTGTAGTGTGTTCCAGCCTTGAGAAAAGCATTGTTTGCAGTGTGTCTTACCTCCACATGCTTGTCTGTCCATCTACTACTCCACTGTTTCTCTATTGCTCCACCAGCGCTCCTGTCTCAGCTCCACACACTCGTCTGTCTCTCTATTCCTCCACCTAGTGCTCATCTGTCTATTGCTCCACCAGCACTCCCGTCTCCCCTCCACATGCTCATCTGTCTCTCTATTACTCCAGCAGCGCTTCTGCACCGCGGCTCCTCGCTTCTCCTGTCATCATACATGCTGCGTTTTCAACACTTCTACAGTGCAGACAAGACTAGACAAAACCAGATGCGACAGAACGACATAAGAGAGCTTTCGGAACAGAAAAGAAGATACAAGATACAAGAAGAGACAAGGTTTCTGTAAGAAAAGGAGATATGAGAAGATATGAGACAAGTAAACACAAGATACGAGAAGAAAAGGTACAAATGAAATGAGAGAAGAGGTGAGACAATGAGACAAGAACACACGAACATCTTCAGCTTTTTAACAGTCTGTTGGCCTCATTTAAAAATAATTCACAGCTGCAGATGAGCATCATGACATCTGCATTTACCTGCTCGCAGGATGCGCTCTTTCTCTTTACCATGGTGAGTGTGTGAGCTACTCGCTCTTTCAAATTGCCTGTCATGTCCTGTGGAGCGTGGAGAGGCCGAAGCGTCTCACACACGCAGCGGTTGACACGTGGCTGCAGCGGCGCACGCGGTGCGCGTGTGGAGGCTGCTGTCAGGTTAACTGCAGCAGGAGGGTGTGAGGGATATTTTTAGACGGCAGCAGGTTTCCTTCTGGAAGAAGAAAATGAGTACAACAACTCCACAACATCATTTTCCGGCGGGATCCCGTCCCGTGCGTGTTTGTGTGCCATCTCTGTGTCATCTCTCTCGCCGGTGAAACTCTCAATCACGTTCGGGTGCCCACCCACAGCGCCGGTGCGTCTACAATCCCGCCGGGTTTGTTTAGGCCTCACCGCAGCGGGTCGCCCCGGTCAGAGACGCCCGGCTGCTCTATAAAGCTCAGGATGGATGGGAGTGTAGATCACAGCGGGAGCGGGACGCGGCACACTACATTAGCTTTATGGGCTTTTTCTCAGCCGGAGAACGAGACGCCGACAGACACACAGAGACACGACTAACAGATGACGCACCGAGACAGGAAACTTTATGAGGGACAGAGGTGAGAGAGACAAACCCGGCAGACAGATGAGACACTAGATGGGAAATACAGATGAGACTAGAAGAGAAAAGAAGAGATGAGAACACTGCAAAAACGGTTTATCTTTCTTACTTAGTATTTTTGTAAAAATGACATCAGATTTGACATTTAGTCTTGTTTTAAGCTAAATGCACTTAATTTAGTTTTGTTTTGTTTTTGTTTTTCCCCTGGAAACAAGTACAAATATCTGCCAGTGGGGTAAGTCAAATATTCTTAAAACAAGAGTATTTTACTTACTCCAGTGGCAGATAATTTTCTTTATTTTAGATAAGAAAAGAAAAGAAACAACAAAATGAGAAGAAGAAAGAAAAGAAGGTAGAGAAATATTTGATAAGATGAAAAGAGCAGAATTTACATGAAATGACAAACAAAATTAGAAGAAACAGAAAAAGAAATGAGATAAAATGAGACAGAAAGAGAAGAAAAGAAAATTTGATGAAATGAGAAAAGATGAGACGAGAACACTGCAAAAAAAGGTTTATCTTTCTTACTTAGTATTTTTGTCTTGTTTCTAGTCAAAATATCTAATTCTTAAATTAAGATGTATTTACTAGATAAACAAAATGACATCAGATCTGACATTTAGTCTTGTTTTAAGCTAAATGCACTTAATTTAGTTTAGTTTTTCCCCCTGGAAACAAGTAAAATGATCTGCCAGTGGGGTAAGTCAAATATTCTTAAAACAAGAGTATTTTATTTACTCCAGTGGCAGATAATTTTCTTTATTTTGAGCAAAAAGCACTTAATTTATTTTTTTCCCCCCTGGAAACAAGACTAAATATCTTATGTCATTTTGCTTATCTAGTAAATGCATCCTAATTTAAGAATTTTTAAATATTTATACTGGAAACAAGATGAAAATACTATGTAGGATAAGCCTTTTTTTGCAGTGAAGAGAAGGGACAAGAAAAGATGTGAAGAGATATTATATTAATGAGAAGAAAAGATAAGAAAAGAAACAACAAAATGAGAAGAAAGAAGAAAAGAAGGTAGAGAAATATTTGATGAGATGAAAAGAGCAGAATTTACATGAAATGACAAACAAAATTAGATGAAACAGAAAAAGAAACAAGAAGAAACAGGAAATGAGATAAACTGAGGTGAAAAGAGAAGAAACAAGAAAAATTGATGAAATGAGAAAAGGTGAGACTAGAAGAGAAAAGAAGAGATGAGACGAGAACACTGCAAAAAAAGGTTTATCTTTCTTACTTAGTATTTTTGTCTTGTTTCTAGTCAAAATATCTAATTCTTAAATTAAGATGCATTTACTAGATAAGCAAAATGACATCAGATTTGAGATTTAGTCTTGTTTTAAGCTAAATGCACTTAATTTAGTTTAGTTTTTCCCCCTGGAAACAAGTAAAATGATCTGCCAGTGGGGTAAGCAAATATTCTTAAAACAAGAGTATTTTACTTACTCCACTGGCAGATAATTTTCTTTATTTTGAGCAAAAAGCACTTAAAACGAGAAAAAAAAAATATGAAAAGAGAAGGCAAAAGAAATGAGAACAAACAAGTAGAGATGAGAAAATATGAGATGAAATGAAACAAGACGAGAAGAGAAATGAACAAAAGATGAGATAAAACAAGAAATTAGATCAAAAGAGAAGAAACAAGAAAGAAACAACTGATGAAAAGAGAAAAGAGAAGAGACAGAAGAGAGAAGAAATTAAATTAAATGAGAAAAGAGACAAGAAGATACAAACTGAGATGAAAATTTAAGGAAATAATGAAAGAAGAAATTAGATCAAATGAGAAAAAGGCAAATAGAAATAAGAAATTAGATAAAGACAAAGAAACTAGAAGAGAAGAAATGAGAAGAGATGAGACAAAAACAACAAACAAGTAGAGAAAATAAGAGATGAAATGAAACAAGATGAGCAGAGACAAAAGAGGAAAAGAAACAAGAAAAAACAGATCAAATAAAAAGAAGAGACAAGAAAGAAGTCCAGATGAAGCTAGAAGACCAAGGTGAGATGTGAAAAGAACGAGAGCGAAGATCCCAGACAAATGCATGAAAAGAAGAGAAGAAATGAGAAGAGAAAAGACAAGACATGAAATCAAACAAGAATCAAAGAAGAAATGAGACGAGATGAGACAAAAAGAGAACAAACAAGATGAGAAAATAAGAGATGAAACAAGATGAGAAGAGAAATGAAGAAATGATCAGATGAAACAAGAAATTAGATCAAATTAGATAAAAAAGAAACGAAAGAAAAAAAAATCTGAAATGAGAAAAGAGAAGAAACAGAAGAGAGAAGAAATGAAATGAGAAAAGAGACAAGAGACAAGACAGATGAAACAAGAAGAGACAAGAAGATAAAAACTGAGATGAAAAGAGAAAAGAAATAAGATTTAATGAAATAATGAAAGAAGAAATTAGATAAAATTAGAAAAAAAATATGAAAAGAGAAGCCAAAAAAAGAAATGAGAACAAACAAGTAGAGATGAGAAAATATGAGATGAAATGAAACAAGACGAGAAGAGAAATGAACAAAAGATGAGATAAAACAAGAAATTAGATCAAAAGAGAAGAAACAAGAAAGAAACAACTGATGAAAAGAGAAAAGAGCAGAGACAGAAGAGAGAAGAAATGAAATGAAATGAGAAAAGAGACATGAAGATACAATCTGAGATGAAAATTTAAGGAAATAAGAAGAAATTAGATCAAATGAGAAAAAGGCAAATAGAGATAAGAAATTAGATAAAGACAAAGAAACTAGAAGAGAAGAAATGAGAAGAGATGAGACAAAAACAACAAACAAGTAGAGAAAATAAGAGATGAAATGAAACAAGATGAGCAGATACAAAAGAGGAAAAGAAACAAGAAAAAACAGATCAAATAAAAAGAAGAGACAAGAAAGAAGTCCAGATGAAGCTAGAAGACCAAGGTGAGATGTGAAAAGAACGAGAGCGAAGATCCCAGACAAATGCATGAAAAGAAGAGAAGAAATGAGAAGAGAAAAGACAAGACATGAAATCAAACAAGAATCAAAGAAGAAATGAGACGAGATGAGACAAAAAGAGAACAAACAAGATGAGAAAATAAGAGATGAAACAAGATGAGAAGAGAAATGAAGAAATGATCAGATGAAACAAGAAATTAGATCAAATTAGATAAAAAAGAAACGAAAGAAAAAAAAATCTGAAATGAGAAAAGAGAAGAAACAGAAGAGAGAAGAAATGAAATGAGAAAAGAGACAAGAGACAAGACAGATGAAACAAGAAGAGACAAGAAGATAAAAACTGAGATGAAAAGAGAAAAGAAATAAGATTTAATGAAATAATGAAAGAAGAAATTAGATAAAATTAGAAAAAAAATATGAAAAGAGAAGCCAAAAAAAGAAATGAGAACAAACAAGTAGAGATGAGAAAATATGAGATGAAATGAAACAAGACGAGAAGAGAAATGAACAAAAGATGAGATAAAACAAGAAATTAGATCAAAAGAGAAGAAACAAGAAAGAAACAACTGATGAAAAGAGAAAAGAGAAGAGACAGAAGAGAGAAGAAATGAAATGAGAAAAGAGACAAGAAGATACAAACTGAGATGAAAATTTAAGGAAATAATGAAAGAAGAAATTAGATCAAATGAGAAAAAGGCAAACAGAGATAAGAAATTAGATAAAGACAAAGAAACTAGAAGAGAAAAATGAGAAGAGATGAGACAAAAACAACAAACAAGTAGAGAAAATAAGAGATGAAATGAAACAAGATGAGCAGAGACAAAAGAGGAAAAGAAACAAGAAAAAAACGAGATCAAATAAAAAGAAGAGACAAGAAAGAAGTCCAGATGAAGCTAGAAGACCAAGGTGAGATGAGAAAAGAACGAGAGCGAAGATCCCAGACAAATGCATGAAAAGAAGAAGAGAAGAAATGAGAAGAGAAAAGACAAGTCATGAAATCAATAAACAAGAATCAAAGAAGAAATGAGACGAGATGAGACAAAAAGAGAACAAACAAGTAGAGATGAGAAAATATGAGATGAAATGAAACAAGACGAGAAGAGAAATGAACAAAAGATGAGATAAAACAAGAAATTAGATCAAAAGAGAAGAAACAAGAAAGAAACAACTGATGAAAAGAGAAAAGAGAAGAGACAGAAGAGAGAAGAAATGAAATGAGAAAAGAGACAAGAAGATACAAACTGAGATGAAAATTTAAGGAAATAATGAAAGAAGAAATTAGATCAAATGAGAAAAAGGCAAATAGACACAAGAAATTAGATAATGACAAAGAAACTAGAAGAGAAGAAATGAGAAGAGATGAGACAAAAACAACAAACAAGTAGAGAAAATAAGAGATGAAATGAAACAAGACAAGAGAGGAAAAGAAACAAGAAAAAACTGAGATTAAATAAAAAGAAGAGACAAGAAAGAAGTCCAGATGAAGCTAGAAGAGAAAAGACAAGTCATGAAATTAATAAACAAGAATCAAAGAAGAAATGAGACGAGATGAGACAAAAAGAGAACAAACAAGTAGAGATGAGAAAATAAGAGATGAAACAAGTTGAGAAACAATAAATTAGATCAAATGAGATAAAAAAGAAACAATATGAAATGAGAAAAGAGACAAGAGACAAGACAGATGAAACAAGAAGAGATAAGAAGATAAAAACTGAGATGAAATGAGAGAAGAAATTTAATGAAATAATGAAAGAAGAAATTAGCTTAAATGAGAAAAGGGCAAAAAGAGATAAGAAATGAGATAAAGACATAGAAATAAGAAGAGAAAAGACAAGACATTAAAAATGAATAAAAACTAATTAAAGAGAAGAAATGAGACGAGATGAGACAAAAACAACAAAAAAGTAGAGAAAATAAGAGATGAAATGAAACAAGATGAGCAGAGACAAAAGAGGAAAAGAAACAAGAAAAAATTGAGATTAAATAAAAAGAAGAGACAAGAAAGAAGTCCAGATGAAGCTAGAAGACCAAGATGAGATGAGAAAAGAACGAGAGCGAAGATCCCAGAAAAATGCATGAAAAGAAGAAGAGAAGAGAAAAGACAAGACATGAAATGAATAAACAAGAATCAAAGAAGAAATGAGACGAGATGAGACAAAAAGAGAACAAACAAGTAGAGATGAGAAAATAAGAGATGAAACAAGATGAGAAACAATAAATTAGATCAAATGAGATAAAAAAAAAGAAACAAAGAAAAAAATATGAAATGAGAAAAGAGAAGAAACAGAAAAGAGAAGAAATGAAATGAGAAAAGAGACAAGAGACAAGAGACAAGAGACAAGACAGATGAAACAAGAAGAGACAAGAAGATAAAAATTGAGATGAAATGAGAAAAGAAATTTAATGAAATGATGAAAGAAAAAATTAGGCAAAAAGAGATAAGAAATGAGATAAAGACAAAGAAACTAGAAGATAAGAAATAAGAAGAGAAAAGACAAGACATTAAAAATGAATAAAAACTAATTAAAGAGAAAAAATTAGACAAGATGAGACAAACACAAACAACAAGTAGAGAAAATAAGAGATGAAATGAAACAAAATGAGCAGAGACAAGAGAGGAAAAGAAACAAGAAAAAAACGAGATCAAATAAAAAGAAGAGACAAGAAAGAAGCTAGAAGACCAAGATGAGATGAGAAAAGAGCGAGAGCAAAGATCTCAGACAAATGCATGAAAAGAAGAAGAGAAGAGCACAAGAGAGACGAGAAAAATATTTCACGACAACAGCCACACTGACAACACGCCTGCGATAACTCACACACACACGAGCGAACGATCTCACATTAATCTGACTGATAAATATAACACTCAGCACTTTGATGAAGTGCCACAATTATTGTGAAGACGAATGTGTGTGTGAAGATAAACGAGTGGATTTGCCCTTGCTACAGGAGCAGATCTCAGCGCAGCGGAACGCGGCTCATTACCAACCGCGAGTCCATCTTCAACATCTCCAAGACACGCGCGCTCAAGCGTTAGCGCTGATGAACGACCGGCAGAGCCGTGAAATATACGCACGCCCCACGCTTCATACATCACACCATCACAGCGCTGAAGGAGAATCAAAGCCGCCCGTCAAACACATTCACACAAGACGATCACAGCTTCATGTTCAACAGTCAGCCGTGGAGCTTCTGTTTCAGAGAAGAGCAGAGACAAAACAATCAGATGAAATGAAATATAAAGATGAAACTAGATGAGAAACAATCAGAAGAGAGGAGAAAAGACGGATATAATGAAATTAATAAACAAGACTGAGACAAGAGAATAAGAGATGAGAAACAAGATGTTTAAAGTTTTATATTTAACAATGAAAGAGTAGTTTATATTTTAGTTGTTTGTATTTAGGCATAAACGGAAGAGATTGAAGGAGAGAGAGATGAGAATAAATTAGAAGAGAAAAATTAAGAGGTGAGACTAAAACGAAGAAAAAATGAGATTAAACGAGAAGAGATGAGACGAGAAAGTAGAGACGAGAAAAAACAAAACCTTGTTTTAGTTGCTTTATATTGAGACAAGAGGAGAAAAGAAGATACAAAGAGAACTTCAACAAAGACAAGTAAGAAGAAATTAGATGAAATAGAAAGAGATGAGAAAAAATGAGAAGTAAGAAGAAGAGATGAGAAATTAATAAACAAGAATCAAAGAGAAGAAATTAAATGAAACACGAAGCGACAAGATGAGACAAAAAAAAAAAGAGATGAGAAATGAAAAGATGAAAGAAACAAAGAAATGAGGAGAAAAAAATTAGAGATGAGACTAAAATAATAAACAAACAAACAAACATCAAAGAGATGAAGTTAGATGAAACAGAAGAGAAGAGACAAGAAGAAATTTGAAAAAATCAAGTAGAGATGAGAAAATAAGAGATGAGAAACAATGTTTATAGCTTTATATTCAAAAACAAAACATTGTTTTAGTTGCTTTATATTGAGACAAGAAGAGAAAAGAAGATACAAAGAGAATTTAAACGAAAAAAGGGAAGAGACAAGTTAAGACAAGTAAGAAGAAATTAGATGAAATAGAAAGAGATGAGAAAAAATAAGAAGAGATGAGAAATTAATAAACAAGAATCAAAGAGAAGAAATTAAATGAAACACGAAGCGACAAGATGAGACAAAAAAGAAAAGATGAGAAATGAAAAGATGAAAGAAACTAAAAGAAATGAGGAGAGAAAAAAATTGAGATGAGACAAATTAATAAACAAACATCAAAGAGACAAAGTTAGAAACAGAAGAGAAGAGACAAGAAGAAATGTGGAAAAAAATCAAGTAGAGATGAGAAAATAAGAGATGAGAAACAATGTTTATAGCTTTATATTCAAAAACAAAACATTGTTTTAGTTGCTTTATATTGAGACAAGAAGAGAAAAGAAGATACAAAGAGAACTTAAACGAAAAAAGGGAAGAGACAAGTTAAGAAAGAGAAAGAGATGAGAAAAAATGAGTAATGAGAAAGTAAAAAGAAGAAAGGAGAAAAGATGAGAGGAGATGAGATGAGAAATTAATAAACAAGTATCAAAGAGTAGAAATGAGATGAAACACGAAGAGACGAGATGAGACAAGAAAAGAAGAGATGAGAAAATAAAAGATAGGATGAAACAAGGATATAGTTTCATATTTAAAAATGAAACGTAGCTTGTGTTTGTTGCTTTTTTATTGAGGCAAGAAGAGAAAAGAAGAGAAAAAGAAAGAAGAAATTAAATTAAAAAAGGGAAGAGACAAGTTAAGACAAGAAAGAAGAAATTAGATGAAATAAAAAGAGATGAGAAGAAAGGAGAAAAGATGAGAGGCGAGTTGAGATGAGAAATTAATAAACAGGAATCAAAGAGAAGAAATGAGATGAAACACGAAGAGACAAGATGAGACAAAAAAAGAAGAGATGAGAAAAGAAGAGATGCGATGAAACAAGATGAGAAGAGAAATTAAAAGATGAAAGAAACAAAGAAATGAGAAAAGGGGAGAAAAAAACAAGAGATGAGACTAAAATTAATAAACAAACATCAACGAGAAGAAATTAGATGAAACAGAAGAGAAGAGACTAGAAGAAATGTGAAAAAATCAAGTAGAGATGAGAAGATAAGACGAAACAAGGTTATAGTTTCATATTTAAAAACTAAACAGCTTGTGTTTGTTGCTTTTTTATTGAGGCAAGAAGAGAAAAGCAGAGAAAAAGAAAGAAGAAATTAAATGAAAAAAGGGAAGAGACAAGTTAAGACAAGAAAATAAGAAAACTGGATGAAATAAAAAGATGAGAGGAAAAGAGAAAAGATGAGAGGCGGCGAGATGAGATGAGAAATTAATAAACAAGAATCAAAGAGAAGAAATTAAATGAAACAACAAAGAGACAAGATGAGACAAAAAAAAAAGAGAGGAGAAAATAAGAGATGCGATGAAACAAGATGAGAAGAGAAATGAAAAGATGAAAGAAGCTAAAATAAATGAGAAAAGAGGAGAAAAAAACGAGAGATGAGACTAAAATGAATAAACATGAAAGAGAACAAAACAAAGAAGTGAGAATAATAAATGTGAAAAACAAGTAGAGATAAGAAAATAAAAGATAAGATGAAACAAGGTTATAGCTTCATATTTAAAAACAAAACGTAGCTTGTGTTCGGTGCTTTCTATTGAGACAAAAAGAGAACACGAGAAGAAATGAAATGATCAAACGGAAGAGACAAGTTGAGACAAGAAGAGAAGAAATGAAATGAAATAAAAGGAGATGAGAAGAAAGGAGAAATATGAGAGGAGACGAGATGAGAAATTAAACAAGGATCAAAGAGATTGAATGAGAACAGAAGAGACAAGAAGACAAGAAGAGAAGGAATTACATTAAATGTAGAGAGAAGAGATGAGACAAAGAGACAAGTAGAGAAGAGATGAAACAAGATGTTTAAAGTTTAATGTGTAAAAATAAAAGTCTTTAAGTTGTTTTGTATTGAGACATAAGGGAAGAGACTAAAAGAGAGAAGAAATGAGATGAAATAAAGAGAGAACAGGCGAGACGAGAAGAGAAGAGAGGAAACAAGTAGAGATGAGAGAATAAGAGATGAAAGCTGTAGCTTGTGTTGGAGTTGTTTTGTGTTTTGAAGGCCTCATCATCAACAGCTGCAGCATCATTAGCATCGCCTCAGGATCAGACCGAAATAAAGCAGCAGAAACGCTGAGACACAGATGAGATGAGACCACACAGACAACGTGATTCCAGCCAGACAAACACGGGCCGAGACGTGTGACAGCATGAGCGAGCTTTACTACAACCGCAACGTCACAGCAAAACACAGGCTAAAAACAACTGCAGCCAGAATGCACTGGAGAAAACAGCCTCATTTCAGTGCAGCTTTACAGAAAATCATGATTATAACATATTCATAACTTCAGTTCTTATAGCTGCATTCAGCAGATTAGAGCTGGATGATACTATAGTTACACTTTGAGACGATATAAACAATCAAGACGTTCGTTTTTTGTAAAAGATCATTTATGTAGTGTGAAGTCTGATCTTTGAGAAAATATAAAGGCTTCAATTCTTTCATTTTTTAATTTATTTATTTTATTTATTTATTATGTTATTTCAGCAAAAATTAAGTAAAAAAAAACTCATGAGAAAAAAATAGCATGAGAGAGATTTATCTTCATTGTTAGACACTTTTCATTTAGTGTTATTTATTTAATATGAATATAATATTTTTCCCCATGACTTGTTGGACAATTTTAAAACAAACTTTGACAACAAGATAAACTTGAAAATTTCAACATTTTATAATAAGTGACAAATCTAATGTATCACACCATTTAAAGTTTACTGCTGTATTAACAGTACTCTCTTTAATTTATTAAATTGTATAAAAATTACTTAAATAAAAAAGCATTTTTATAGCTTACTACAGTATTAGCTGTATTCTCTTTAATTTATTAAGCTGCATGAAAATTATTTAAATAAAAATGCATTTTCATAGCTTACTGCAGTATTAGCGGTACTCTCTTTAATTTATTAAAATGCATAAAATGATTTAAATAAAAATGCATTTTTAAAGCTTACTGCAGTATTAGCGGTATTATCATTAATTTATTAAAATGCATGAAAATTATTTAAATAAAAATGCATTTTTATAGCTTACTACAGTATTAGCTGTATTCTCTTTAATTTATTAAGCTGCATGAAAATTATTTAAATAAAAATGCATTTTTAAAGCTTACTGCAGTATTAGCGGTATTATCATTAATTTATTAAAATGCATGAAAATTATTTAAATAAAAATGCATTTTTATAGCTTACTGCAGTATTAGCGGTACTCTCTTTAATTTATGAAATTGCATAAAATGATTTAAATAAAAATGCATTTTTATAGATTACTGCAGTATTAGCAATACTATCTTTAACTGATTAAAATGCATAAAAATGGTTTAAATAATGCATTTTCAAAGCTTACTGCAGTATTAGCAGTACTCTTTTTCATTTATTAAATTGCATTAAAATTATTTAAATAAAAATGCATTTTTATAGCTTACTGCAGTATTAGTGGTACTCTCTTTAATTTATTACATTGCATAAAATGATTTAATTAAAATGCATTTTTAAAGCTTACTGCAGTATTAGCGGTACTCTTTTTTTTTTTTTTTTTATTTCTTAAATTGCATAAAAACGATTTATATAAAAATGCATTTTTAAAGCTTGTGTGAGATTTGACGCGTTTGGTCTGACGGTGTATTTCATCATTCTCATTGCAGTCACAGAGGATTATTGGAAAACCAGAGCAGTATTTCCAAAGTATTTCCAAAATCAAAATGCACATAAAACTAAACCGTACAGTCAATATTTGCAAATACAGCTTAATCATGCGCCAATGCAATGATTCATTCTTTGACTCTACGGGGCATTTGAGTTCATCTCCGGAGACTCTCTGAAACTCTTACTGACATTTCCAGAAGGTTTGAGGGGAGAAAATGCCATTTGTTGAGAAACTCAGAGATGAAAGACGCAACGGAGAGACTGAATCAGGAAAGAGAGATAAAGAGTGATAAAGAAAGAGAAAATGCCATTTGTTGAGAGGCTGCAAAAACAAGCGGCTTCTTATGCAAATGCATGCTAATTTATTCCAGCATCGCCATGACAGCGCCAGAGGCTGCGGTGATTGGCAGACGCGGGTCTGTGCGAACGGGAAACGGCCTGCTGCGTTTAGCGCGAGTTAGCTGCGGACGTTTGCTCCTGTTTAACACGCCAACAACACCCAAAACAATATATGAGGTCAAGAGTCACAAAAAGTTCTTCCCCCAAAATGTGCTCCGCCTTTCAGCCGCAAGAACAAGCACACAAGTACAATGCAATATACTGTATTCATATTTAATATTTCACAGAAGACAAAATTAATTATGCATCTGTTAACTATATTATTAAAGTAACGTGTGACTCTTGAAAGAGAATAAAACAGCAGCTGATCTCTGAGAAACACAGACGGATCCTGATGGACAGAAGAAAACAAACTTAGATTCATAACCTCACCCCAAACTCTCCTTACTGTATGCAAAAAAAAAAAAAAAAAAAAAAAAGGTATTACTTCAACTGTAACTATTTCTACATTGTGTTAGTAATAGCACTCTTTGATTCATTAAATTGCATAAAAATGTATTTTTATATATATTTGTATTTATAGCTTACTGCACTATTGGTAGTACATTTCTAGTAAATTGCATAAAAATGTATTTGAATAAAAATGTATATTTCTTGTACTATCTTCATGAAATTGCACAGAAATGATTCAATAATAATACATATAGCTTATTGCAGATAGCTTTACTATCTTTAAATTGCATTAAAATGTTTTAAATAATATGAAAAATGTATTAAATTGCATAAAAATTATTTAAATAAAAATGCATTTTTAAAGCTTACAGTATTAGCGGTAATATCTTAAATTTATTAAATTGCATAAACATATTTAAATAAAAATGAATTTTTATAGCTTACTGCAGTATACACGATAATATCTTAAATTTATTAAAATGCATTAAAATGATTTAAATAAAAATGCATTTGTAAAGCTTACTGCAGTATTATCTTTAATTTATTAAAATGCATGAAATATGTTCTAAATAATAGTAAAAATGTATAACTTACTGCAGTATTAGCAGTACTATCTTAAATGTATTAAACTGCATAAAAATGATTCAATAAAAATGCATTTTTAAAGCTTACTGCAGTATTAGCAGTAATGTCTTAAATTTATTAAATTGCATATATATATATATATATATATATATATATATATATATATATATAGATTACTGCAGTATATACGGTAATATCTTAAATTTATTAAATTGCATAAAAATTATTTAAATAAAAATGCATATTTATAGCTTACTGCAGTATTAGTGGTACTTTTAAAAAAATATATTAAATTGCATAAAAATGCTATAAATAATAGTAAATATATATATATATAGCTTATTGCCATATCAGCAGTACTATCTATAATTAATTAAAATGAATATAATTTGATTCATTACAATGCACATAACAATATTTTTGCATTATTATAGTGCTATCTTTAATGCACACAATTGCAATAAAAAAAGCTATTTTAAAAATACATTCAAAACGACATATTAGTAAGCATCTAAAAAACACAATATTTGAGCATATTAAAATAATGAGAATTTGAGTTTAATTAAATATATAATTAAATACTAAAAAATATATATTAAAAAAGAAAACATTAAACTCCAAGCTTAATTTTTCATTCTTCTCTAATTTTAGTTGAAATGTGACCTGAGCAAGTTTTCACAAGCATCATCCTTAAAACTGCAAAGTTGAGTAAATGTTTTGGCATCATAAGTTTGGTTCACAGGCAGTTCTGTCCTCGGATTCAGACTCTCCTGTGTGTTTCACAGGGGAGATTTGAATGATTAATGATTGCTCTGTTCGTCCAATGGCTAATTAACAAAAGTTAATTATGTCTGCTCGGCACGCGGCGCTCGACGCCCCGTACAGATAACGCGAGGCCGGAAACCATATCATGCTACGCAGAGCGTTGCGAATGAAACCATGACAAATATCTGATGAATCACCGATGAAAAGAAAAACGTCTGTCGTCTCAACACGCATGAGCTTTTTCAGATATTTTGCTATGAATAAGCAACTTCTGAGCAACTCTGACAGATCAGATGATTCATAAACACATTAATCTGTTCAATAATGATGTAAAAAAACAGCAACAAGCGTCTCTTCTGTCTCTTCCTCTGTCTGTACATGTTCATCCTCATCAGTGTCCTATAAAACACAAAGAACCGCAGTATATCTGCTGTCTGTTTAGTGTTCCACATCATTTGCTCGTGTAATTTGCTCTATGAGCCTTTAACGAGTAATTTAATTAAAACTGCTCTAATGAAACTACACATTAGAGTTCAACTGCCATTAACTCGCAGACAGACAGACAGATAGTCAGTATGAATCTCATCAAGGTTCCTCTTCACTGTAAAAAATAAAAAAAACAATTTGCTGAGTCAACTTAAAATAATTTGTTACTTGGCTGCCTTAAAATTTTAAGTTGAATCAACTCAAATATGCAAGTTGTCACTTAGTAAAACGTAACATTTCAAGTTGACGAAACTTTTTTTTTTTTTTTGAGTTGACTGAACTTATAATTTTAAGGCAGCCAGGTAACAAATTATTTTAAGTTGACTCAACAAATTGTTTTTTACAGTGTATTTGTTGAGTCAACTTATTATTTGTTACCTGGCTGCCTTAAAATTTCAAGTTCAGTCAACTAAAAAAAAAAAAAAAAAAAAAAAAAGTTTAGGTCAACTTGAAATGTTACGCTTTACTAAGTGACAGCTTTAGATACTTGAGTTGATTCAACTTAAAATTTGAAGGCAGCCGAGTAACAAAGTTTAACAAGCAATTTTTTTATTTTAGTCAACTCGAAAATCTAAGTTGTCATTTAGTAAAATGGTTGACTAAAAATTTTTTTTTGAGTTGACTGAACTTAAAATTGAACATTTTAAAACTTAACATTTAACAAAAATAACTTAACATTTCAACTTGAATAAAATTATTTGAGTTGACTGAATTTAACATTTTAAGTTGACTCAACAAATTGTGCTTTTTGTTTTTTACAGTGTAAATAAATAACTAATAAAATACTGTAAAAAAAAAAAAAAGTAAAACCTGTTTACTTAGTATAATAAATAATAATACAATTTATTGTCAGTTACAGGTATTCACGGCAACCTGTCAAAATAAAAGTTTGGTTTAACTTAATGATGACAGAAATATATATATATATATATATATATATATATATATATTTTTTATATTTAGAATGTACATAATACTACTACTACTACTGTTGACAAATTAATAAAGCTTTTTTTTTTTTTTTTATATATATATATAAATAATTATACAATATTTCTTTCATGTTTTAATTTTACTTGCCAAAAATAAAATTTGTTTAATTTTCATTAATTAAAAGATTAAATTATTTTTTATGCCTTCTGTTGATAACCAGAAAAAATTGAAAACACACAACACAGACTTTCTGAGTGAATAAAAATTCACAAGGCTATTGTAACAATAAATAAAAGTTATGCATTCAAATAATTAGACATGCTAAAACTAGAATTTGGTAACAATAAAATACAATATTTCATAGGGCCTTAAACATTTTTCAATCATTTTTGTTAAACCATTAATTAAATTGATGTTAAATTGTATAAAAGTTTAATTATTTTAATTAATTAGACATGCTTTTTTGATTACTACGATTTTATTTAATCATTAAAAAGAAGCCCAGAAAAATTTTAGCCAAAAAAAAAAAAAAAGCCAAATTCAGAAAAATTAAAACGGGAAAACGGAATAAAAAAAAAAAAAAAAAAAAAAAGGATTTCATAGGGCCCTATTTAGTGCACACTACTGTTGAGAACTGGGATCTGCAAGATTTTTTAATGAAGAAATTAATCATTTTGTTCATCAAGGTTGTGTTAAATTAATCAAAAGTGACAGTAAAGATGTTTATGATGTTAAAAAAGACTTCTATTTTAAATAAATGCTCTTCTTTTAAACTTTGTTCATCAAAAAATCCAGAAAAATAAACTGTTTTCATCATTGATGATCTGAAGTGTTTCTTGAGCAGCAAATCAGCATATTAGAATGATTTCTGAAGGATCATGTGACACTGAAGACTGGAGTAATGACGCTGAAAATGCAGCTTTGATCACAGAAATAAATTACATTTTAACATATATTCACAGAGAAAACAGCTATTTTGAATTGCAATAATATTTCCCATTTTTACAGTATTTTTGATCAAATAAATAATTTACAGTGCCACTGCCACAGTGAATTTAACAGAGCACAGGTGAAAGTGCATTTTGTTGCGCATTAAACACTGTTGCAGTGTTGTGTGTGTGTTGTTACTTTTGTCAGGACTGTATGTGTATGTACCAGTTCATCAACTTACACTCTCTCTCTCTCACACACACAGAGATGAATAAAACATGTGCTGGTCAGTGAGGCGCGTGATGAAACGAGCTGGAGCCGCTACAGGATCCGTGTAGAGACATCAGACACGTGTTTCATGTAAATACTGAGTGTTTGTGAGTCCGTCTGAACTCCTGTGCTCTCTCTCATTGTCCCGAATCACAGTCAGACTCCATTAGGATGCTTTGGGAACAACCTGAAACCTAAAGCAAGTGCACTGGGCTCACAGTTAACAAAGAACTAGTCACCAAGTCACTTCATGACGAATTACAGACTCACACGAGTGCAGTCACTGAACAGCAGCGCTTGACTCTTTTTATAGCACATATGACCCTAAATAAATACATAGTATGCACAAGCATGGGGCAAAATACTCTATTATCGATTTTTATCAATGTTTTTTGGTACTAAATGAAACACATTTTCAGTTAAAATTTCTCTGTTGCACTCCACTGGCTTTAAACTACTCCACTTTTTTTCTACATGCAAAGTGACTTACAAACAAGCAAATCGAGTGCAATTCAATATTTATACAGTTGATTTTAAATGTTTACATCCCTCTTTCAGAATCTGCCAATTATTATATTTTAACCAAGTGACCTGTATAATATATTTCACACAAAAGATGTTTACATATAGTCCACAAGAGAAAATAATAGTTAAGTTTATAAAAATGACCCTGTTTACAAAAGTTTTAATACTGTGTTGTTACCTGAATGACCCACAGCTGTGCTTTTTGTTTAGAGATAGTTGTTAATGAGTCCTTTGTTTGTTCTGAAAAATTCTTCAGGTCCCACAAACTATTTTGGTTTTCCAGCATTTTTGTGTATTTGAACCCTTTCCAACGACTGTATGATTTTGAGATCCATCTTTTCACACTGAGGACAACTGAGGGACTCATATGCAACTATTAGAGAAGGTTCAAACACTCACTGATGCTCCAGAAGGAAAAAAAACATGCATTAAGAGCGGGGGTGAAAACTTTTGAACAGAATGAAGATGTGTACATTTTTCTTATTTTACGTAAAAGTTTTTTTTTTTAGTACTGCCTTTCAGAGGCTACAGAAGATAGCTACATGTTTCCCAGAAGACAAAATAAGTTACATATCTCCTGATCTTCAAATTCCAAAAGTTTTCACCCCCCATCCTAATGCATGTTTTTTTTTTTTTTTCCTTCTGGAGCATCAGTGAGTGTTTGAACCTTCTGTAATAGTTGCATATGAGTTCCTCAGTTGTCCTCAGTGTGAAAAGATGGATCTCAAAATCATACAGTCATTGTTGGAAAGACTTCAAATACACAAAAAAGCTAAAAAACCAAATAATTTTTGGGAGCTAAAGGATTTTTCTGAAGAACAGCCGACAGTTGAAGAACAGTTCAGGACAAACAAGGGACTCATGAACAACTATCACTAAACAAAAAACACAGTATTAATAATCAAGGGGCTGTAAACTTTTGAACAGATTCATTTTTAAAAATTCAACTATTATTTTATCTTGTGGACTATATGTAAACATCTCATTCAGGTCAGTACTAAATAAAAAATGCCATGCATTTTGTATGATCCCTCTTATTTTGCTAAAATAGTTAACATTTTGCAGATTCTCAACTGCATACTAAATGCCACGAATTAATACAAGCTGGAGCAGATGTCAAAGTTCTCTTCATTTAATTTCTGCTCTAGTACATTATAAAAGTCGTCTGTTGTCATGTCTCTCGTCTCTCTGACAGGTTCAGTGTTTTCTGTCACAGTATTATGATTTATTCCATATTCTATCCCTAATACATTAACTATAATGTTTTCAGCACATAGAAGAGCTCACAAACCTCTTCAATAAGAACAAACACATAAAACCATCCTCAGAAATGCTTGCGGAACGAGTCTGAACACAAAGATGATAAAGCAGCGTGGCACACCTGCCTCCCGCTCCAGACGTCACGCTGCGCTGCCGCTGTTGTTGTTGTTTATGATAATGAAGCGATATCAGAGCGGGTGTGCGTTTATAACGTCTAAGAGGGTTGCACCGACATTAATATTTCACGTGGTAAACACCAATGCTATAGCCTGATATTGAGCGTGGTGTTGTAAACACAAAGCACAGTTTCGCTGATGTAAACATCAGACACGCCGCTGCAATGCCAGCTTTGAAATCTTGCTGGAGAAAACACCCATTGGATGGGCGGATTGGCCCAACATCAGCGGCCAATCGCATTGGACAATGCTGACATCGCTCACCTGTGATTGGCTGAGTGCAGAGTGAAAAAACTGGGACGACTCCCAGAAGAGCATCAGCACATCAGCCAATCAGAATGAAGGAGATTTGACTTGAGTTCACCTCCACAGCTACAAAAACCTTTACAAACTGTCCCAGATAAAGACAAGATGTTTGGATCTTAATGTTCATGATTGGGATAAATCATGAAATTATCGATTTTTCTTTTATGCCAAAAATCATTTGGATATTAAGTAAAGACCATGTCCCATGAAGATGTTTATTAAATATTCTACCGTAAATATAACAAAATTAAATGTTTATTTAGTAATATGCATTGCTAAGAACGTCAATATTTAGATTTTTTTGCACCCTCAATTTTTTTTTTTTAATTATATATATATATATATATATATATATATATATATTATTATTATTTTTTTTTTTTTTTTTTTTTTTCCAGTAACATTTTTGATTACAGTAACAATGTTGAAAACCATTGTGTTGCTTCATATTTTTGTGGAAACTGTAATACGTTTTATGTTTCAGGATTTTTTTGAAAGTTCAAAAGCACAGCATTTACCTCAAATATAAATCGTTTGCTCATTATATATGTTCTTCACTGTCATTTTGATCAATTTAATGCACCCTATATGCAAAACTCACTTTATATGCATCACAAAAATATAAAATGACCCTGGACCACAAAACCGTTCTTAAGTCTCATGAGTATATTTGTAACAATATCCAAAAATACATTATATGGAGCTAAATGATCGACTTTTCTTTTATGCCAAACATCATTAGGATATTAAGTACAGATTCTGTCGCATGAAGATACAGGTCCTTCTCAAAAAATTAGCATATTGTGATAAAGTTCATTATTTTCTGTGATGTACTGATAAACATTGGACTTTCATATATTTTAGATTCATTACACACAACTGAAGTAGTTCAAGCCTTTTTATTGTTTTAATATTGATGATTTTGGCATACAGCTCATGAAAACCCAAAATTCCTATCTCAAAAAATTAGCATATTTCATCCGACCAATAAAAGAAAAGTGTTTTTAATACAAAAAAAGTCAACCTTCAAATAATTATGTTCAGTTATGCACTCAATACTTGGTCGGGAATCCTTTTTCAGAAATGACTGCTTCAATGCGGCGTGGCATGGAGGCAATCAGCCTGTGGCACTGCTGAGGTGTTATGGAGGCCCAGGATGCTTCGATAGCGGCCTTTAGCTCATCCAGAGTGTTGGGTCTTGCGTCTCTCAACTTTCTCTTCACAATATCTCACAGATTCTCTATGGGGTTCAGGTCAGGAGAGTTGGCAGGCCAATTGAGCACAGTAATACCATGGTCAGTAAACCATTTACCAGTGGTTTTGGCACTGTGAGCAGGTGCCAGGTCGTGCTGAAAAATGAAATCTTCATCTCCATAAAGCTTTTCAGCAGATGGAAGCATGAAGTGCTCCAAAATCTCCTGATAGCTAGCTGCATTGACCCTGCCCTTGATAAAACACAGTGGACCAACACCAGCAGCTGACATGGCACCCCAGACCATCACTGACTGTGGGTACTTGACACTGGACTTCAGGCATTTTGGCATTTCCCTCTCCCCAGTCTTCCTCCAGACTCTGGCACCTTGATTTCCGAATGACGTGCAAAATTTGCTTTCATCCGAAAAAAGTACTTTGGACCACTGAGCAACAGTCCAGTGCTGCTTCTCTGTAGCCCAGGTCAGGCGCTTCTGCCGCTGTTTCTGGTTCAAAAGTGGCTTGACCTGGGGAATGCGGCACCTGTAGCCCATTTCCTGCACACGCCTGTACACGGTGGCTCTGGATGTTTCTACTCCAGACTCAGTCCACTGCTTCCGCAGGTCCCCCTCTCGTTGTGCAGCGTTTTCTGCCACACTTTTTCCTTCCCACAGACTTCCCACTGAGGTGCCTTGATACAGCACTCTGGGAACAGCCTATTCGTTCAGAAATTTCTTTCTGTGTCTTACCCTCTTGCTTGAGGGTGTCAATGATGGCCTTCTGGACAGCAGTCAGGTCGGCAGTCTTACCCATGATTGCGGTTTTGAGTAATGAACCAGGCTGGGAGTTTTTAAAAGCCTCAGGAATCTTTTGCAGGTGTTTAGAGTTAATTAGTTGATTCAGATGATTAGGTTAATAGCTCGTTTAGAGAACCTTTTCATGATATGCTAATTTTTTGAGATAGGAATTTTGGGTTTTCATGAGCTGTATGCCAAAATCATCAATATTAAAACAAAAAAAAGGCTTGAACTACTTCAGTTGTGTGTAATGAATCTAAAATATATGAAAGTCTAATGTTTATCAGTACATTACAGAAAATAATGAACTTTATCACAATATGCTAATTTTTTGAGAAGGACCTGTATTTAGTAAAGTTCCTACAGTAAATATAACAAAACTTAATTTGAGATTAGTAATATGCATTGCCAAGAACTTTATTTGGACAACTTCAAAGGCGATTTTTTTTTTCAATATTTAGATTTTTTTGCACCCTCAGATTTTCAAATATTGTCCTATCTAACAAACCATACATCAATGGAAAGCTTATTTATTATTTAAAATTTGACCCTTATGACTGGTTTTGTGGTCTAGGGTCATATTTGTGTTGTTTTAGTATTACTGAGATACTACTGAGCTACTTTTTTTTGTTTTTATTAATATTTTAAATTAGTTTCTATTTTTGTTTAATGAAAGATTTAATATGTATTATAATATGTATAATAATATGTATTTCAATTTTAGTTTTTTAAATATTAATTAATTAATTAATTTATTTATTAAATATATATTAAATATTATATTTTATTTTATTTCAATAACATTTTTGATTACAGTAGCAATGTTGAAAACCATTGTGTCACTTCATATTTTTGTGGAAATTGTGATACATTTTATGTTTCAGGATTTTTTGAAAGTTCAAAAGCACAGCATTTATTTCAAATATAAATCTTATTACATTATATATGTTCTGTCAGACTTTACTGTCACTTTTTATCAATTTAACAAAACTCACTGTATATGCATCACATAAAGATAAAATGATAATGATAATAAAAATATATACACACAAAGAACTACTAAAGTACGTACAGTAAAGCATACTGTCTGAAACATTATATTTATATGTACAGTACTTTATGGAAAATACTACAGTACTATTGCCACCATTATAGCATCAAAAATACCACAGTATTACTATAAACCTTGTTATTTTGCAAACACAAATACATGCTCAAATGAAAATTAAGACACATTATTTTATTTCAAATAATTTTTTTTTTATGTTTTAGTAACTATAATAATCATTAACTTCTAAACGGCTTAGGACTTGCCTTTATTTCTAGTAATTTTCTGGAAAAACTTGTGAAGCAGTATTAGCAAATAATTCAGCCTGACGTCAAACACAAAGAGAAACTGAATCTCCCTCAGGTGTGTGTGTGTGTGTGTGTGTGTGTGTGTGTGTGTGTGTGTGTGTGTGTGTGTGTGTGTGTGTGTGATCAGAACATAATGACTCATTGCACACACTTTCTTGTTTCTTTGAATCACAAATCACAACACAAACTCGCATCAAACAGGAGCCTCATTTCTCCTTCAAACCGCAGCGAGTTAACGTGAGGAAATCCAGCAGATCCCAGCAGCGTCTTTACTACAATAAACTCTTTAAACAGCAGGAACAAGCCATGACTTTTGCATACACATGTAGACAGAAAGTTCAAAAGAACAGCTATTATTTTAAATTGAAATCTTTTGTAGCATACTCTCGCTTTTTTTGATTTAATGCATCCTTGATACCATGCTACTGTTTTTGTAAATATAAATACATGCCCAGGAAGAGACACAAGCATGTGTTTGTGTGTGTGTATATAGCTCTGTCTGACATGTTTGTTTGTGTGTGTGTGATTTAATCACCCCTGGGGCCGTGAGAGGGCGAGCAGGAGAACGGGTGAACATGATAGAAAGAGACAAGTGCAACAAAGCGAGAGAGCGAGGAACCGTCTCCCTCCTTCGGCTCTTTTTGTCCACTCTGATTTTCAGACACTATTAAACAGGTTAACCGCTGCAGCGCTCCGATAGCACATCAGAAATAAGTCCACTGCGAGTTATTAAAAGTAATGTATGATACGCCGTATGCAGAGGAGAGACGCTGACCTTTATTCACCCACAGGCTCCAGATACGGACTGAATAACTTCATCTGTCACCCGCCGTCAGCGTTAGACCGCGATCTGAGCTGACCGGAGCTGAACTAGTCTTTACGTCAGCGCTCATACCATCCACATAAAAACAGATGAAGATTAACCACTGTTTGCTAGTTGCTATTGCAAATTGGCCTTATTATATTATATTATTTTTGTGAAGAATACAATATGACAAAGTTTAGGCTTACCAAGGCTGCATTTATTTGATCCAAAATACAGTAAAAATGTTAAATATTATTATAATTTATAATAGCTCTTTTCTATGTGAATATTTATTAAAATGTAATTTATTTCTGTGATCAAAGCTGAATTTTCAGCATCATTACTCATCTTCATTGTCACACGATCCTTCAGAAATTATTCTAATATGCTGATTTGCTGGATTTGTTTGATTAAAAATACTGTAAAAATGTGAAATATTATTCTAATTTCAAACAGCATTTTTCTATGTGAACGTTTGTTAAAATGTAATTTATTTCTGTGATTAAAGCTGAATTTTCAGCATCATTACTCCAGTCTTCAGTGTCACACAATCCTTCAGAATTTTAATATGCTGATTTTCTACTTTTGTTTGACCAAAAATACTGTAAAAATGTACAATATTATTATAATTTCAAATAGCAGTTTTCAATGTTAACAGTTGTTAAAATGTCATTTATTTCTGTGATCAATGCTGAATTTTCAGCATCATTACTCCAGTCTTCAGTGTCACATGATCCTTCAAAAATCATTCTAAGATGCTGATTTTGCTGCATTTGTTTGATTAAAAATACTGTAAAAAATGTAAATATTATTAGAATTTCAAATAGCTGTTTTCTATGTGAATATCTGTTAAAATTTAATTTATTTTTGTGATCAAATCTGAATTTTCAGCATCATTACTGCAGTCTTCAGTGTCACATGATCCTTCAGAAATCATTTTATAACCAAAATGCATTTTAAATGTAAATACCTCGTACACTTTCAGTAGTGGACTAACATATAGACAACCTCAAACCTAATAAGCAACTAAAAAACCTAATAAACTCGGCTCTGACAAATGCTGAAGGGTTTAATTAAACAATCATTAAAGGTGCGTCATCAGCCACTTTGTGCTGCAAATGTACAAAAATTTTAATCCAAGGAAGAATAAATCATTAAAGGTTCAATGAGGCGTGATATCAGTTAATTAAACAAGCAACAAAAGCAGATCGTTTTAAATCTGTGATGATGGTGGTAACGGCTGCGTGATACGCTCTCGTTTCTCATCGTCTGCACTAATTCAGTGATGGAAAGGTCAGCGGTGAATCGCGAGCTAACAAAGACGCTCCTCCTGCACCTGAGGGGCGAGAGACACAGACCCAGTGTGGGAGAGAGAGATTTCAAAATGCAATTTTAAAATCACATTTCTTCTAATCTGATCAAAAAGAGAAAAGAGAAATGTGTTATGTGTTAAAAAAGCATGGATCATCTGTCTGTCTCACCATCTGTCCTTCAGCTCTAATGAAACGAATGAGAAAAACTCTTAAATGAGAGATGTTTCTAAAAACCAGCGACTCAAATATGGAGAAAAACTCGCTTGGAGTTTGACTGCAGTCGTGAGGAAACGTCATCAGCGCTGCAAATGAAGATCTCTGTGAGGACAATGCTTTCAACACATGACACGAAGAGAAAAGAGAGTGTGTGTGTCGTGAACTTGACGAAAGCCTGAAGTTAAACTGCATTACAGACAGTGACAGTGTGTGTGAAGAGAGGAACACGACTGGAGAAATGTTACAGCGGATTACATCAGCCACAGTCCTGCCTAACAACAGCACAACACACACACACACACACACACACACACACTCCTGCCTGACAACAGCCCAGCGTTTTTCCATACAAACTACCTGTTGGTCCTTCATTCTTGTCATGAACTCGTCAGAATATAACTCTATACGTCAGCAAACACAAAAATCTGGAGGCCCTATATGGTTCAGTTCTGGAGATATTGGAATTTGAATATGGATCCAGGAGTGAATCGTTAAAATGTTCATGGTTTTAATGGTCAAAAGTCAAACGTGGGTCAGTTTTGCAAAAATATGATACTTGTTTTCTTCTAAAGAGGAATGTCTGCATCTCGTTTCTTTGTCAAGACAACTGCATTGAACGAACCATAAATAGTGCCATAAATATTCTTTTTCTGAAGTTTGCATGCCTATAACTATTAATAAGTATTAAAGATACTGTGATATGGTTTTAGATTCTAGTTGTTAATAAACTTTTCTTTTGGAATCTTACACTTCAAGGCCCTGCATCGTTCATTTAGAACTCAGTGAGGCTGTTGTTGAATATTAGCAATTTTCAGTGGTCGAAAACCAAAAGTTGTTTACTTTGTTTACAGCTGTGACTAATTTTATTTAAAGAACTATGTCTGAAGAAGAAATAATGTTGAAACTAGAAATGTATCTCGTTTCCTTCTGCCAAAACGACTGCATTGAACGAACCTGTCTGAATGCCATAAATATTCTTTTTCTGAAGTTTGCATGCCTATAACTCAAGTAGTATTAAAGATATTGTAATATAATTTTAGATTCTAGTTGTTAATAAACTTTTCTTTTGTAATCTTACATTTCAAGGCCCTGCATCATTAAATCCCAGAGATATGGGGAACTCAATGAGGCTCCATGTCCAGATTATTGTTGAGTATTAGCAATTTTCAGTGGTCGAAAACCAAAAGTTGTTCACTTTGTATACAGCTGTGACTAATTTTATTTAAAGAACAATGTCTGAAGAAGAAATAATGTTGAAACTAGAAATGTATCTCGAAGTTGTTCACTTTGTATACAGCTGTCACTAATAATTTTTATTTTTATTTTTTTTAAAGTTTGCATGCCTATAACTCAAGAAGTATTAAAGGTATCATACTATGATTTTAGATTGTAGTTGCAAATAAACTTTTCTTTTGGAATCTAACATTTCAAGGCCCTACATCATTAAATCCCAGAGATATGGGGAACTCAATGAGGCTGTTGTTGAATATTACCCATTTTCAGTGGTTGAAAATCAAAAGTTGTTCACTTTGTATACAGCTGTGACTAATTTTATTTATAGAACTATGCCTGAAGAACAAATAAAGTTGAAACTAGAAATGCATCTCGTTTCCTTCTGCCAAGACAACTGCATTTAACATACCTGTCTGAGTGCCATAAATATTATTTTTCTGAAGTTTGCATGCCTATAACTCAATAAATATTAAATGTATTGTAATATGGTTTTAGATTCTAGTTGTTAATAAACTTTTCTTTTGAAATTTTACATTTCAAGGCCCTGCATCATTAAATCCCAGAGATATGGGGAACTCAATGAGGCTCCAGATTGCTGAATATTACCCATTTTAGTGGTCGAAAACCAAAAGTTGTTTACTTTGTTTACAGCTGTGACTAATTTTATTTAAAGAACAATGTCTGAAGAAGAAATAATGTTGAAACTAGAAATGTATCTCGTTTCCTTCTGCCAAGACGACTGCATTGAACAAACCTGAGTTTCATAAATATTCTTTTTCTGAAGTTTGCATGCCTATAACTCAAGAAGTATTAAAGACATTGTAATATAATTTTAGATTCTAGTTGTTAATAAACTTTTCTTTTGTAATCTTACATTTCAAGGCCCTGCATCGTTCAATCCCAGAGATATGGGGAACTCAATGAGGCTCCATGTCCAGATTGCTGAATATTACTCATTTTTAGTGGTCGAAAACCAGAAGTTGTTCACTTTGTATACAGCTGTCACTAATAATTTTTATTTTTATTTTTTTAAAGTTTGCATGCCTATAACTCAAGAAGTATTAAAGGTATCATACTATGATTTTAGATTGTAGTTGCAAATAAACTTTTCTTTTGGAATCTAACATTTCAAGGCCCTACATCATTCAATCCCAGAGATATGGGGAACTCAATGAGGCTGTTGTTGAATATTACCCATTTTCAGTGGTTGAAAATCAAAAGTTGTTCACTTTGTATACAGCTGTGACTAATTTTATTGAAAGAACAATGTCTGAAGAAGAAATAATGTTGAAATTAGAAATGTATCTTGTTTTCCTCTATCAAAATAATTGTGCAGAACATACCTGTTTGAGTGTCATTAATAATTTTTTTCTGAAGTTTGCATGTCTATAACTCAAGTAGTATTAAAGGTATCGAAATATGATTTTAGATCCTAGTTTTTAATAAACTTTTCTTTTGGAATCTAACATTTCAAGGCCCTACATCATTAAATCCCAGAGATATGGGGATCTCAACGAGGCTCTATGTCCAGATTATTGTTGAATATTAGCAATTTTCAGTAGTCGAAAACCAAAAGTTGTTCACTTTGTATACAGCTGTGACTAATTTTATTTAAAGAACAATGTCTGAAGAACAAATAAAGTTGAAACTAGAACTGTATCTCATTTCCTTCTGCCAAGACAACTGCATTGAACATACCAAAACGGTTTTGGAAAGGGCTTGAAGCCAGCTTTCATATGGTATCAAAACCTAGAAAAGCTAAAATTATAAAAAATAAAATAAAAAAATAATAATAATAATAATAATAATTATATTATATTATATTATATTATATTATATATATATATATATATGTGTGTGTGTGTGTGTGTGTGACCCTGGACCACAAAACCAATCATAAGTCTCTGGGGTTTATTTGTAGCAATAGCCAAAAATACACTGTATGGGTCAAAATGATTGATTTTTCTTTTAAAGATCATGTTCAATGAACATATTTTGTAAATTTCCTACTGTAAATGTATCAAATCATATATATATATATATATATATATATATAAATATATATATATAATTTTTTTTTTTTTTTTTTTTTTTTTTAAATAAGTAATATGCATTGCTAAAACTTCATTTGGACAACTTTAAAGGCGATTTTCTCAATATTTTAAATTTTTTTGCCCCCTCAGATTCCAGATATTCAAATAGTTGTATCTTGGTCAAATATTGTCCCATCATAACAAACCATACATCAATGGAAAGCTTACTTATTCAGATTTCAGATGAAGTATAAATCTAAATGTTCAAAAATAGACCCTTATGACATATATAAAATACATATATAAAATATATTTAAAAACATGAAAAAATCCTGGTAAATATGCTAGAAAAATAAATGGCTCATGCATATGTATAAATGATGAGATGAGTATCTTTGTGAAATTCACCCACAGTGCTATTACCATCGGTTACCATCAAATTGTTGTCGCCACATCAGGTTTTTGTCAGAGAAACGCTGATGGTCAGTGTTTGTGTGGAGAGATCAGTCCTCCGCTCAGGTCAAAGCTAATGGACTGTCTGATATGAGGCATCGCAGCCATTTTTAGCCTTTGCTTAGATGTTCCTGCTTGATGAGACGGTTTGCCCTAAACAGCATTCAATCATGTTTCAGAGAGAATGAGACATTAAGGTGGGCATCTGGGACCTTGCTGTCTGTCAGCCGAGCTCCATAAACTCACACGAGGTGTCACGGTAAAATATGTGCCCTCATCTAGTTCACATTTATTCTCGCCGCTCTTTGTTTGGGCCTCATCCGTAACCATAATGCAGCTGGCATGCTTGAGGAAGCTGGGCGAGCAGCGTCTGGCTTTGAGACGGGAGATGTTCGCTAACATGTGTCTGTATTAGTCTGCTTGGGCTCGGCTGAGATGGAGCTGTTTGTTTCTATCAGTCTGTCCTCTGCTCCTGGTTATTTATATATTTATTATTATTATAAAGTCCATATTCTGTTGTCTCTCACATCGAAATCCATCCAGATTTGTTTTGGCTTGTAAACAGTGTTTGATTTGTGCAGATTTCTCTCCTGATTCAGACCACTTTTATTATTATGGACTCGCATTTTGGTTAAAAATTGGTCATTTCCGTGTCAGTTGGACCTGAGGTCCTGACCTATTTCTTTCTTATTTCTTCTAAGTAAAGACAGACATGTATAGTGTTGAAAGCCAAAATATTTAATGTCATGGATGAATATTTACTGAGTAATCCACTGTTTTGTAGAGGAGGGTCAAAATGGCAATTTTCACCTGAGATTTAGAGTCAAAGACAATATAGCAGCATCATAAATGTTATTTTTACACAGAGATTGGTAGGTCTGTTAGTAAAATCTGTTGACTTTTTCAATCTTTGTTGCATTATGTGCCAATGGTGACCATTCAAAAATGGGTAAACAGCATTTTTCAAGTTTTTTTCTCCAAAGTTTGCATGCCTGTAACTCAAGAAGTATTAAAGACATCTTAATGCCTTTTTAGATATTGGGTCTTAAACTTTCTATTTGGCATTTTTATTTTTAAGGCCCTATATGATTCAGTTCCAGAGATATTGGAATTTTAATACGACTTCAGGATTAAATCAATAAAATGTACACCAAATGAAAATGACACCAAAAAACCAAATGTGGGTCAGTTTGCAAAAATATGATACTACTTTTATTTTAAACACAAATAACAAAATAATGTTGAAACTAGAGATATCTCGTTTCCTTCTGTCAAAACAGCTGCATTGAACACACCTGAGTGCCATAAATATTCCTTTCCCAAAGTTTGCGTGCCTATAACTCAATAAGTATTAAAGATATTGTAATATGATTTGAGATTCTAGTTGTTAATAACCTTTTCTTTTGGAATCTTATGAAATGACCCACTTGGTTTTTGTCTATTTAAAAAAGGGTAGGATACTAAATTATGGACATGGAGCTGCACTGAGCTCTCGATATCTCTGGGAAATATACACAGTACACACACATATAGTATGCAAACATAAACATTTATTTTAAATCGTTTAGTCGCAACTAATTGTTTTACAGCTCTAATAATAATAATAATAATAATAATAATAATAATAATAATAATAATAATAAGTACTTTATTTTATTTTAGATATTACTTTATTATTTAATTAAATGGTTTAAAATAAATGTAATTTAATGAAAAACTTGCTTATTTATTTATTTATAGTTTATATAAATATAGTAAATCACAACAAAAATCTATACTAATATCAATACTAATATTAATACTACTAAAATACTAACACTACTACTTATACCAATAATTAGATATATTACTTAATTTTTTAAAAGAAGGTTTATATACATATTTTATTTATTTATTTATTTAACATTTTATTAACACTTCTTGAAAATTTGTTTTAATTTTTTTTTTATATTATACGCTTAAAGGCCATTATATAGATATAACAAACTCATTTCTTCACTGAATTCATCCTGGTAGTGTGCAATAAACATGTTCTTACAAAACTAGTCATAAGGGTCGATTTTTCGAAATTTGATTTATACATCATCTGAATAAAAAGCTGAATAAAGAGCAGCTTTCAATTGATGTATAGTTTGTTAGGACAGGATAATATTTGGCGGAAATACAGCTATTTGAAAATCTGCAATCTGAGGGTCTAAACATTGAGAAAATCGCCTTTAAATTTGTCCAAATTAATTTCTTAGCAATGCAGTTTGCCAATCAAAAATTAAGTATTATATATATATATATATATATATATATATATATATATACACACACACGTAGGAAATTTACAAAAATCATTTCCTGGAACATAATCTTTACTTAATATCCTAATGATTTTTGGAATAAAAGAAAAATCGATAATTTTGACCCATACAATGTATTTTTGTCTATTGCTACAAATATACCCCAGCGACTTATGACTGGTTTTGTGGTCCAAAAGTGTAAAGTACAGTAATTAATGAAGCATGAAACTCTAATCAGAATCTGAGCGACGGCAGCATTTGTTGACACCAATAACCTGAGTGAACATACAAACACGGATGAAATTACACGCCTGCTCCTCCGATCGCGCTCTCATTAATGCGTGTGTGCTAATGTTCACTGTTTGCGCCGCCGGTTCTACTCCAGTTCACGCTAATTAGCCGTGGAGGCTAAAAATAAAGAGTACGTGGAAGCAGCAGCGTGAAAACACATGCAGATCTGTGAGCGTGCAGCGCTAATGACAGGAATGAAGGAAGAGGAATATGAGCTTGCTGGGCTCACAATACAGATGTGAGTCTGATGTGGAAACATAACACAGCCTGAACGCTGGTGATGAGGATGAGGATAGGAGGAAGAGACATACAAATCAGACAGAACTTCAGTGGACTTAAACTTAAAAATCGCTTATATCGACGTCTTTAAATGCTGTGGTTTAAACGAAATACATTCTGATGCTCATTCATGTTTATTTCATGTTTTAAGTAAATTTTCTGTTTTAATAAAATTGCCTAATAAGGCAATACATTAAAGAGCCACAAAACTGTAATAATTGTTTGGATTTCTGTTAAAATGTTGAAAAAAAGACAGCATTTTAAAGCGATGACCTTGTTTTATACCAGAAGTAACCTGCTCTGTCTTGTTTGTTGGTGTGTCATCAGTTTCCTCTGTTTTATTTATTTTTAATTATTATTTTTTTTCTACTAAATATTTCTTTAGTGTTTATGCTAAATACTAAATTGAAAAAATATTTCATTTCTTTTTAAAATTCGGCTTATTATACTTAACTAAAATGGAAACTAAAATTAAACTAACTTAAATAAAACAGAATATAAAATACAAAAACTATTTTATCTCAGTTGACAGCTATATATATATATATATATATATATATATATATATATATATATATATATATATATATATATATATATATATATATATATATATATAACCTACTAAAAATGTGAAAAATACACTAAATTACTAAAACTTTAATTTACAATGCAATATAAAGGAAAAACTGGTTTCTAAATATGAATAAAAACTATAATAGTATAAAAACAACACTAGTATTAAACATTAATAATTCAAAGACCTTTACAGAAAAAAAAGTGCAAAAAAGTTTTATTTATTTTACTTTATTATTAAAGTAAAGTTTATTTATTTTTTTATAAATGACAATAAAAATACTAATAAAAAAATCAATAAAAAAAGTAGTAGAAACTGAAGAAAAAAATAATAATTAATAAAAAAAAGACGACTCCATGATAAATGTTGGTGTTTTCGCAGGATCCAAAAAAAAAAAAAAAAAAAAACCTGACTAAAATAAAATTGGCCACAATACAAAGTGGAAAAAAAACAAAAAACACATCTAAAAGACGTCTCTGCTCTAAACAATCCTTTATAGGGCAAACATTAAAGACTGTCCTCGAATCCTAAAGTCTGATTCAGCAAAAATCACACTGTCACACAACCAGAGAGGATATTTAAACATCAGGAGAGCTTTTAAACAAGCTTATTTTAGTCAAGATCACAGAGGAGAGATACAGTCGTGAGAAAGTGACAAAGACAAGAATTGTCTACGGTTTTTGATCCCAAACACTTCAGTTCTCAGTCTCAAGAAATTCCGGTCATATGGATCATATTTCCCAAAATCAAAAGAAAGAAGAAATTATATTTTGCTTAAAGGATTAGTTCACTTCCAGAACATAAATTTACAGATAATTTACTGGCCCCCTTGTCATCCAAGATGTTCATGTCTTAATTTCTTTTATGGTAATGAATGTGTCAGGAGGAAGTAGTAGAGATAATTGAATTATTTATTAGTAGTGTATTTAGAGTCAGTTGCAATCTCCTCTTTGGACACGCATTTAGAGAGAAACGCATCATGTTTGTTTTATTTTATTAAAGCACTGTTTGTAACATTTTGTTGATATTGTGATTGCACACACATAAAAGTAGACCCTTTACTGTTCTGAATGACGTATTACTCTTACCTTTGTGAGTGAAAATGTCCTGCAAAGTAGCTTTAGTTTCCACTCTCCACAAAAACGATTGGATATGCGCCTAATATCGCACATTTGTGACCCTGGACCACAAAACCAGTCATAAGTGTCAATTTTTCAAAACTGAGATTTATATATCATCTGAACGTTGATTAAATAAGCTTTCCATTGATGCATGGTTTGTTAGGATCAGACAATATTTAGCTGAGATACTATTTGAAATCTAGAATCTGAGGGTGCAAAAAAAAAAAAAATAAATAAAACTATTGAGAAAATCGCCTTTAAAGTTGTCCAAATTAAGTTCTTAGCAATGCATATTACTTAACGAAAATTATGTTTTGATACTTTTACAGTAGGAAATTTACAAAATATCTTAATGGAACATGATTTTTACTTAATATCCTAATGTTTTTTGGCATAAATATTTTTTGAGAATTTTGACCCATACAATGTATTTTTGGCTATTGCTACAAATACACCCCAGCGACTTAAGGTTTTGTGGTCCAGGGTCACATTTATTTAGGTTTAACGTTTAAACTAACATGGTTTTAATAGCTATATTTGAACCATTTTTTTATGTATAGATTTTATTTTAGGCAAGTTGTGATGATTTGAGAAGGCAAATTGATCAAACAGACTATGAACAGTCTTCCACTGTTCTTTACTTTTAAAAACAAAAACTTGTATTTATTGTATTTAACGAACAAAAAATGCTCAAAACATTTTTCTAAATCATGCCTGCAAGATGCTCTGTTTTTGTTTTTAAGGTGACTTTTTAACATTTTTTGGCTAATTCCGGCACATTTACAGTCATATGCATTGCCTAAAATGAATGTGCACTGCCTTAAACTAAACTTTACAAATGTGTCTAAATCTAGTGAAATACTGAAATGTTGGAAATTATGTGAACTGTTGCATGTTTAATGTCCAAGTGCACATTAAACTCACACAATGGTGACTTTTCTTTTCTGTGTTCGTAAATGGAAATATGTAACTCTCTGACAGCTGTCTTTGGTCTGACGGGCGTCTGCTGCTTCTCCGTTCCACTCATGATACGTGGAGATTTCATAATTGTAATGGATGTCTCTCAGGTCAACAGCTGCGTGTTATCAGGCACAAACATACGAAAGGCTTAATTGAAAACGGAAGGAGGAAATGGAGTCTGGGGATTTTAACGGACACACTCATTTTCCTATCGCTCACACGTCGCTCGGCACACAGCTGACAAGCAATTTGGGCCGTTCACCTGTCGACAGGCAGAATATGAATCCATCCAGCACTTTATCTGGAGTGTCAGCGCTGTAATGATGATTCGTCTGTATGCTCACACCGGACAAACACACGAAACACCGGCGCTCAAAAGTTTGGGATCAGTAAGATTCTTAATGCTCATCTTAATGCTCATCAAAGCTGTGTTTATTTGATTAAAAATACAGAAAAAAACTGTAATATTGTAAAATATTAATGCAATTTAAAACAGCAGTTTTCTATTTTAATATACTTTAAAATACAATTTATTCCTGTGATGCAAAGATGAATTTTCAGCATCATTACTCCAGTCTTCAGGGTCACATGATCCTTCAGAAATCATTCTAATATGCTGATTTATTATTATTATTATTATCATTATTATTATTATTATTATTGTGCTGCTTAATATTTTGTTGGAACCTGTGTTTTTTTAACAAATGAGAAGTTGAAAATAACAGTTTATTTAAAATAAAAATCTTTTGTAACAATATAAACTACCATCTAAAAGTCTGGGGTTACTACATTTTTATTATTTATTTATTCATATATTTATTTATTTATGCATGCATGCATTTATTTTTTTAAAGAAATTAATACTTTTATTCAGCAAGGATGCATTCAATAGATAAAAAGTGATAGCAAAAACTTGCATTATAAGTTAAATAAATGCTAATCTTTTATTCATCAAGAATCCTGAAAAAAATAAAATAAATAAAAAATAAAAATCTGATTATATGACACTGAATACTGGAGTAATGATGCTGAAAATTCAGCTTTGCATCACAGGAATAAATAATATTTTAAATGTTTAAATTATGAATATTCATTCATATTCATATAGAACATCATTATTTTAAACTGTAGTAATATTTCACAATATTATTATTATTATTATTATTATTATTATTATTATTATGCATTTTTCAAGCAAATGCAGCCTTGATGAGCATATAACAATTCTTTAAAAAACATTAATCTTACTGATCCCAAACTTTTGAGCCGCAGTGTATATATAACACTATACTCGGTCTGCAAACACAGTGGGAAGATCGGGAAATAGCAAAAAAAGGTCACAAAAATGTGGTAAAACACGACACAAATGCATATTCAAGAAAGTCTGTGCTAAAAACAGCAAGTGATGTCGACTATTAGAGGAAACAGAGAGCGGAGAGCACTCTTAAAAAGTTCAACTGCGGGGAGATAAAAAACTGGGAGTGAAGGAGAAAGAGAAAAAGAAAGAGCCAATTAGCAGGAAGCCAGCAGGTGTTCATTTGCTCCGTCGCCCGGCAGCTTCTTAAAGAGCACTGAGTTACTATGGCAACTGCCTGGCACACTCCGTCTCCAGGGAAACGGAAATGTCACAGCTCAAATAGGAAAGAGAGAGAGAGAAAGAGAGAGAGAGAATCACAGGTAGAGGAAAAAATGGATCAATGTCTGAGATGTGACAGACACCTGTCACTTCATCAATGACTATATACAGTGTGTGTGTAGATATAGATATAGATAGAGAGAGTTATAAAGAGAAAGAGGGAGAGAAATGGAATTCACTGTGTAAACATGTCATGGAATTTGGAAAATTGGAATAAAAAAAAAACAACTGTAGAATCAAATTGCAATGTGGACTATTGTCTGTCAGGGTTATTAAGGAAAACTGAAACATCAACTGAAACTAAATTACGTAAAAAATTACATTAAATTTCATTTTTACTTCAGTTTAGTTACAGTAGTTTTAGTAATTGTATTATTGTTATAAACATTCTTGAATCAAGACACACTTGAGAAGCAAAATTACTTAAAAAGATCAAAGTTAAGTGAGTTTATTTTTAAAACAAGAAAAAATATATGCTAATTGGTTAAAAATCAAAATAAAGTAAAATAAGATCATTTTTCTGACACAATTGGTAGTTATTTTTAGGTCACATAATAATAATAATAATAATAATAATAATAATAATAATAACAACAATAATAATAATAAATTATAAATAATTATTATTATTGATGATGATATATTTATTTTATTTTATTTTTTTTTTTTTTAAGCATTAATATATTGTTTCTTAATTCAAGAATTTGTAGACAAAAATACTAAGGAAATGTTTTACTTGTTTTGTTTAAAGACACCAGTGGTGTTTTAGTATATGAGTATTTTTTATTAATATTATGAATGCTTCTATTTTTATATATTTTTTTTTTGATATTTTATTTTTATACATTATATTTTTAAATTGTTTTAATTTTAATAAAACTTTTAGTAATTTTGTTGTGTTTTTGTTTTGAATTTGAAAGAAAAAAAAATATAAAAATACACCTTTGGATGAAACATCAACTGAAAATAAATTACATAAATTATATTAAATTTCAAATTTTACTTTAGTTTAATTTCAAATATAGTTACAGTTTTAGTAATTGTATTATTGTTATAAACATTTTTGAATTTGAAGTTATTTTTAAAACAAGAAAAAATATCTGCCAATTGGTTAAAATAAAAATAAACTAAAGGGAAAATAAGATCATTTTATCTGACCTTAATTGGCAGATCTTTTTGTTTGTTTGTTTGTTTGTTTATGTCACATAATTATATAGACTTAAGACTTTTTCCTTCCTTTTTTCCAAGTAAATGTTTCTTAATTCAATAATTTGTAGACAAAAACACTAAGGAAATGTTAGTTTAGTAATTTTCAATAAAAAATATTTAGTAATTTTGTTGCGTTTTTGTCAATGTATTAGTTGTTGTCATATATGACAAAAAAAAAAAACACAACAAAACTGCCAAAACTTTAATTAAAATTAAAACAATAATGAAAATATAAATTTATAAAAAAAAATAAATAAATAATCTAAAAATGAAAACATTCACAATATTAATAAAAACTATAATAATATATCAATGATATTAAGATAACACTGGTGGATATGTAAAACATTTTCAGCTAAAAATTATTCAATCAAGATGCATTCTTTTGCACAAAATTTTGATATTAAGTCTTGTTTTCTAAAAAAAAAAAAAAAAAAAAATTGTGTCTTAATATAATAAAAAAGATCTGCCAATTAGGTCAGAAAAAATAACCTTATGTTTCCTTTTAATTTGGTTTATTTTTCTTGTTTTGAAAATACTCACTTAACTTTTTTTTTTTTTCCAAGTAATTTTGCTTCTTAAATAAAAGTATCTTGATTCATACTGGATAACAAAAAAATACTAAATAAGAAAATTTTTGCAGTGCATATCAAATGCTCTTGAAACTAGCTATAAAAAGGGCAAAAGCGACAAGTGATAAATCCACTTTCATGTTAATCCCTAAAAGACAAAATCAGCAACATGCACTTCATATTGTCATCACATTCTACATCTGAAGTTGCCTAAAAGCCCACTGATCCACATAAGAAGCAGACAAAAGTCTTTGGTTTTCATTGAGAGTTTGCGATGTATGAGCGACAGCGTCCGTTGGCAATGTGACTCTCCGCGTGTTAAAGCTGACGGCGGGACATTAGCAGGTTTTGCCCGGCAGAAATCATTCATTAACCCAAATGGCTCCAGATTGCAATTTATCACATCTGTATTTGTAAGCGCAACCGTCTGCGAGGCTGGAAACACGCTCAAGGCCCACAAATATTGGATATTTGTCACGGCAGCTGTCATTTAACGTGCGACACGCGCTACTCTTTATGGCTGCTGGCCATATTCCTGGTTTAAATTTGATTTTTCCCACTAATTCAACCCACCTGCCACGACTGACATATTAAGAGCAACCTGTTATGATGGGACGGGAGGGTGACAGGGATGCGGACGAGACTCGTAAACGCTCAGGCTAATGGAGCGTTTGAGCTGCGTGTAGCTGCATGTCTGCATGAGAACGGGGAGGCTCATTTATTTCCGCTTTTGTCGCTGTTGTCTTCATTGTCTGCATGATTAAACCAGCGCCACGCGGCTCTGCTCAACAAATAGCCTAATTGAGAATGACCTTGGTGAATGATACATCAGCCACACACAAACACACACGCTGGGGACGGACGTGTCTTCATTCTTCTGTATTGCCTTAAATAGAGGTGTGTGATGTCGAAAAATTATATTTTTCTGAACAATAATTAAACAACACTTTGCTGACTGTGTTTTTATTACTCAGCTGTTACTGAGTCAGTTCTGTGAACTTCTAGAACTTATATATCTTGTGTCATGTAGATGCATACATATACATACATACATATATATATTTATATATTTATATATATATGTCTTTTTAACATTAGTGTAATCATTTCAGCATCAGCTTAGGAACTGAATAATAAACTGAAAAATAAAACACTGCTTCGTCTTCACTCTATGAATTCAATATGCACTGATTCTTATTTAAGCTACAAAAGTTATTTAGGCAAGAGCAGTGACTGATTTACTCTTTGTCTTCTGTTAATGTCCCCAAATATTGCAAGCTGTAGCAATATGCACATTTTTGATATATCCATAGGAACAATAGAAAGTTGCAAGACAAAATTCTAAAAACAACTTAGCAACCAATCAGTATTTCCCAGCAACCATTCAAAACAGTAGCAACACACACAAAAAACTCAAAACAACTAAACAATTGCCCCATAATTCCTCAGAAACCCTTCAAAACACCCTAGCAACACACAAAAATTCAAACTATAGCAGCCCTTCAGATTTTCAGCAACTGCTTAAGAATGTACTTAAACACTCAGAATACCTAACAACCACATACAGTAGCAACACAAAAAAACACTGAAACTACTCAGAATGGCCCAGAAATCCTTCAAAGCACCCTAGCAACTGCTTAGGAATGCACTAAAACACTCAGAACACCTTAGTAACCACAAACAATAACTGAAAAACCATAGCAGCCCTTCTGAATTTCCCAGCAACCACTCAACAACAAGTCGCAATATACACAAAACACTTAAAACCAGTATTTCCCAGCAAACACTCAAAACACCCTAACAACCACATGCAGTAGCAACACAAAAAAACACTAAAATTACTCAGAATGGCCCAGAACCCCTTCAAAGCACCCTAGCAACTGCTTAAGAATGTACTTAAACACTCAGAATACCTAGCAACCACATACAGTAGCAACACACAAAAAACGAATTCCCCAGCAACCCTTAAAAACACCCTAAACAACTAAACACCCCAAAAACTAGCGACCATTCAGAACACCATATGAACCACAAAAAAAAAAAAAATAAAATAAAAATTGCAACACACAAACCACACTTAAAACAGCTTAACTAGTATTTCCTAGCAACCACTCAAAACACCCTAGCAACCACATACAGTAGCAACACACAAAAAACACTGAAACTACTCAGAATGGCCCAGAAATCCTTCAAAGCACCCAAGCAACTGCTTAGGAATGCACTAAAACACTCAGAACACCTTAGCAACCACATACAACAACTGAAAAAAAAAACTGTATCAACCATTCAGAATTTCCCAGCAACCATTCAAAACACCCTAGCAACAATAGAAAGTTGCCACAAATTAAAAACACTTAAAACAACTTAGCAACCACTCAAAAATCTCTAGCAACCATAAACAGCAGCAACACACAAAAAACTATATAGCAATAACATAAAGTCGCAATATACACAAAACACTTAAAACAACTTAGCAACCAATCAGTATTTCCCAGCAACCACCTGCAGTAGCAACATAAAAAACACTAAAACTACTCATAATGGCCCAGAAACCCTTTAAAAGCACCCTAGCAACTTCTTAGGAATGCACTAAAGCACTCAGAATACCCTAGCACCACATACAGTGGCAACACACAAACAAGTCAAAAGAATTCCCCAGCAACCCTTAAAAACACCCTAAACAACTGCACAGCAACGCACAAACACTCTGAAAACTAGCAACCATTCAGAACACCATAAGAACAAAAAGTCGCAACACACAAAACACATTTAAAACAACTTGGCAAGCAATCAGTATTTCCCAGCAACCGCTTAAAACACTCTAGCAACCACATACAGTAGCAACACACAAACAAACACTGAAACTACTCAGAATGGCCAAGAAACTCTTCAAAGTACCCTAGCAACTGCTTAGGAATGCACTAAAACACTCAGAACACCCTAGCAACCACATACAATAACTGAAAAAACTGTAGCAACCATTCAGAATTTCCCAGCGACCACTCAAAACATCCTAGCAACAATAGAAAGTCACAACAAATTAAAAACACTTAAAACAACTTAGCAACCCTTCAAAATGCCATAGTGACCAAATATAGTAGCAACACACAAAAAAGTCAAAACAACTTGACAACTACTCTGAACTAACCAGAAACCATTCAAAACACCCTAACAACCGTATAGCAACACACAACAATCAATAGGCAAACAACTCAAAACACCATAGCAACCATCTACAGTAGCAACACACACACAAAAAAATAAAAATAAAATAAAAAATAAATCAAAACAACTTAACTATCCAGAATTCCCCGGAAACCTTCAAAACACCCTAACAAATGCATAGCAACACACAATCAGAAAATCATAGCAAACAACTCAAAACACCATAGCAACCATTCCAAACACACTAGCACCGCATACAGTATCAGCACACAACACACACTGAAAACATCCTAGCAACGACCCAGAATGTCCCAGAAACCCTTGGAAACTGCATAGCAACACACTACAGATAGTCAGAACACTTTATTGACCATTCAGAATTTCCCAGCATCTATTTAGAACACCCTAGCAACAATAGAAAGTCGCAACAAATGAAAAACACTTTAAACAACTTAGCAACCCTTCAAAAAACCCTAGCGACCACATACAGTAGCAACACAATAAAACACTTAAAACAACTTAGCAACCAATACAAGTTTCCAAGCAACCACTCAAAACACCCTAGCAACCATTTACAGTAGCAATACAAAAAAAACTGTCAACAAACCGTAGCAAACAACTCAAAACACCATAGCAACCATTCAAAACACCCTAGCAACCACATACTGAAGCAACATAACTGCATAGCAACACACAACACTCAGAAAACCGTAGTAAACAACTCAAAACGCCATAGCAACCATTCAAAACACCCTAGCAACCATATATAGTAGCAACACAACTGCATAGCAACACACAACACTCAGAAAACCATAGTAAACAACTCAAAACGCCATAGCAACCATTCAAAACACCCTAGCAACCATATATAGTAGCAACACAACTGCACAGCACACACAACACTCAGAAAACCGTAGCAAACAACTCAAAACGCCATAGCAACCATTCAAAACACCCTAGAAACCACATTCAGTAGCAACACAACTGCATAGCAACACACAACACTCAGAAAACCGTAGCAAACAACTCAGAACACCATAGCAACCATCCAAAACACCCTAGCAACCACATACAGTAGCAACACAACTGCATGGCAACACACAACATAACACTTTAGCAACCATTAAGAATTTTTTTCTAGCAACCTCTCAAACACCCTAACGACCACATAGCAACACAAAAAATAACACTCAGAACAACTTTGTAAACATACATCAGCAGCCTGACAGCTGAGCATCATAAGAGTGAGTTTTTCCATTGTAATGATCCTCGAGTGAGCCGTGTTCACTGCGAGAGGAGGACAAGGCCTGATCATCGTGTTCAGCAGGTGAGTGTGTGTGTTTCACTCACTAATGAGTCTGCGTCTCGACCTCCCTCTGTTTGTTTACAGCACACACACACAGTGAGAGATACAGTTGCTGGGCTGATGCTTCACACTGATGTGTTTCCCAGGAGGAAATGCAGGAGAACACCTGGAGGAAGGGAAACGTCCCAGCAGCTCCACGTCGAGTCTCAAGGCTTTATTGTGTATCACAAGGCCGTCGGATCATTAAAACGCTTCATTAGGCAACTAATATTTAAGAGAGTTTTAGTCAAAGGCTTTGATGTGCATTTTAAACGATGCTCAGGCAGGACAAATCACACTTTGCAAGTTGAGTTAAAAACTAAACTCATGATTTAATGCTCTCTGTGCAACGTCTATAATCAGTAGAGCTAAATATCGACACAGAATCCACAAACTGATTTAATTCTGATTCGATTTGGTATTGATTCGTCTGCATATCCATCAGGAGCACTACATTTTTCTTAAAGGGACAGTTCACCCAAAAAAATGAAATAATGTATTCACCTTCATGTCATTCCAAAACTGATATTAAATAATATTAAAGGTTAAAATTAAAGTCCAAACTACTAACTACTAAATTCAACACAAAAACTGCCAATGGGGTCAGAAAAAATAAACAAGTTGGCAGATAGCATTTCTTCTTTTAAGCTAAAACACTTCATTTTGATCCTTTTTTTTTCAGAAAACAAGACTTAAAGGAGAAGTTTACTTCCGGAACAAAAACAAGACAGTTAGGGTGTGTCAAAAAACTCCATAGTCCATTATATGGAGAGAAATCCTGAAATGTTTTCCTCAAAAAACAACATTTCTTTATGGCTGAAAAAAGAAAGACATGAACATCTTGGATGACAAGGGGGTGAGTAAATATTCTGTACATTTTTGTTCTGGAAGTGAACTTCTTTAATATCAAGTCATTTTGCTTCTCAAGTAAATGCGTCTTGATTTATTAATGTTGAAATATTTGTACTGGAAAACAAGACAAAGAACAATTGTTTTGCAGTTGACTTTTTCTCACAAGAAGCATCTAGGAGTAACAAATGAGACATTACAGAGACTCTTTATATAGGCATTGTGCTAGAAAGAGACACAGGCGGCTCGTGAGAGCTGCATTAAATAAGGAGTCTCTGACAACACATGAAAAGGCTGCGATGATCTCATCGATGAGCTGATGGTTGGGATGAGCTCATCCTTCCTCAATTAAACTTTAAACATTAAGGAGAGTTTTAAATAGCTCAAAATATCCACCGTCTCCGTTACTTTATCTGCGTCTCCATGACTCTTAAACTATGACAGTTTTGCTGATCCAAAATTAAAGGGATAGTTCACCCAAAAATGAAAACTGTTGCTATACACTGACTTGCATAGTATTTTTTTTCCATACTATGCAAGTCAATGGCTACCAACAACTGTTTGGTTCCCCACATTATTTAAAATATCTTCTTTTGTGCACAAAAAAAAAAAAAAAAGAAGCTCATACATGTTTGGAACAACATGAAGATGAGTACATGGTGAATAAAACTATTGCACAAAATCATTAAAGCAGAACAATCTAATAATATAGTCAATGTACATAGTGTGATCATGTCTTCTTTTAAAATACAGACAATGGAAATTACAGCAACAGAAGACATGACAGACAATGACACTGAGAAACAGAAGTGAACTATAAGTCTGTTTATTAATCAATAAATAAGTTCGATATTGAGCTCAGTGATAAACAGTCAATCTCTCTGCTGACGTGAGCCAAAAATGACATTTGGAGACATTTCTTAAAAGAAAAATGAATCATACTGATTCAAAAATGATTCATAATGGCTCAAAAATGATTCATACTGATTCAAAAATGATTCTTGATCCTCCTGTTTCTAGTCTCTAGAAAGGTATAGTTTCTCTCGTTGTGTGTCTTCTGCAGTTCAGGAGAGAATTTCAGCTGGAGTCAGTGATGTTTGTTCTGTTTCATTAGACTGTATCTTTAACAATAAACAATGCACAGAGTAATTAGCAACCGTTTCCATAGAGACCTGACTAATCAAATCAGACCCAGAACTAGAATAAACATGAATTTAACAAGATAATTTTGCTCTGAAGGTTCATATTTAAGGTTGTTTGTCATTAATTCAGTGTTTGAAGCCACAATCACAGTTACAGAATTGCTGCTCTTTTCAACTAAAAAACTGTATTTATTAAAATGTGTTGAAATGTGTTTTTGGTAACTGAAATAATGCTGAAATAAAACACACATATAAATATTACATGAAAAACTAAAAACAAACTCAGCAATTAGGAATGTTGCCTTGGAAGCTGAGTGAAAAAAATAAAATAAATATAATAATAAAATATATATTATAAAATATAATATACTAATGCAATTATTATAAAAACTAAAGCACAATTTAAAATGTAAATTAAATAAAACTGATATATATACATTTTCTTGTTTATATATATATATATATATATATATATATATATATATATATATATATATATATATAACAAGAAAATGTACTTGTGACTATTATAAAAAATAAAGCACATTTAAAATTTAATTTCAAAATATAATTAAATTAAAAGCTAATTAAAATATTAATACATACTATAACAAAATAATACATAAATAATACTAAAATAACACTGAGTTACATAAATGAATGTACAATGAGACTAAACCATAATTTAGAAAACAAAACTACACAGTTTATATTTTTGTAAGAGCAGAATGTATTATTAATTAAAAACATTACTTGAGCTATAAAGTATCTAAATCATCTTTTGAAGTGAAAAAAAATTATGAAGTTAAAAACATTTATCTTGAGGCTATAATTTCAGAAACAGAGCATTAAAGGATTATTCCATCCCAAAATTAAAATGTTGTCATTAATCACTTACCCCCATGTCGTTCCAAACCCGTAAAACACAGTAAAAAAATAACAAAATAACAACTTAAAAAGGTTTTCAACTTAAAAAAGTAAGTGTTTGTGCTGCCTTTTAAGTTTACAAAACAGTAACGTTAAGTCCAACTCAAATGTTTAACGTCATGATTGTTGCAATCTATTTGCATTACTTTATATCTAGCTGATTGCATTAATGCATTTGTTAGCCAGCAAGTTGCATTTTTAAAGCTAGTGATGTGAGACAGCATTCATTCAGCCAACAGAAATGCTGCCGCATCACAGAGCGCTATCATTAAATACATCATATCTGTCCTTAATTGTGTGTATTATGCATTTTTAGCAAAATGTTTTTCTTTCTGTGGCTTTAATAAAGTCTGTATCTTTCATATAGAGAGCTATAATATAGAGAGCTATAATATAGATGGCGCTTTCTCTTTCCGTTTGCTCTGTCGTTTTAAACACCGAACTTCAAACTCATCGGTGCCACTTTTTGACCATTCTTGATGTAAACTTATGTCTGTTTGGTGATTAAATAAACTGTTTTAGACCACTGTAAAATATTTTGTTATTTTAGAAGCAGTTAAACTGTGAGACTATACTTATAGTATCCATATGATGCAATTTCAACACTATGGCTTTTGTGTAGATGTTTAAAGACTGTAGATGTTTAAAGACTGTTGAAATGGTAACCCTTTAATGTAACAGATTTAAATAGATTTGTTAGCCAGCAAGTTGCATTTTTAAAGCTAGCGATGTGACAAAACTGTGTTCATTCAGCCGACAGAAATTCTGCTACATCAAAGAGTGCTATCATTAAATACATCATATCTGTCCTAATTGATGTATATGTACATAAAGACTTCACCATGGGCTGGAAGACTGTGTGTATTGTGCATTTTTAGCAATATATATATATATATTTTTTTTTTTTCTGTGGCTCTAACAAAGTCTGTATCTTTCATATAGAGAGCTATAATATAGATGGCACTTTCTCTTTCCGTTTGCTCTGTCATTTTAAACACCGAACTTCAAACTCATCAGTACTGCTTTTTGATCATTCATGAAGCAAGCGTATGTCTGTTTGGTGATTAAATAAACTGTTTTAAACCACTGTTTGAACTGAACACGACACGTCTGGTGTGTATGATAACGGATACGAGATCTCAGAACACGGCGCTGGGCTTTTGCTCGGTTTGTGACTAACATATTTAGTTATTTTGATTAGATATTCATCAAGTGTTTTAGAATAAAAGCAGTTAAACTATGAGACTATACATATAATATCCATATAATGTAATTTCAATACTATGGCTTTTGTGTAGATGTTTAAAGACTATGGATATGAAAGAGTAAAACTTCACAATAAGAGTCCATTTGTAGCATTAACTAAGATTAATAAAAGCTGTAGAATGTAAGTATTGTTCCTTGTTAGTGTGTTCATTTCAACATTAATGATATTTTTAAATATATAATTAATATGAATACACTTATTATTTTACAAAGTATGGTTCAGTCCCTTTTTTAAATAGTAGACCACTGTTTTAGTTTCCATTCGGTATCCGTTTTAAAAACTATCGGTATCGGTTAATGTGGTCCACCCTAGCTATCAGCCTCCACATGATACACTCTCTTTATGAATCCCTTCTCACTATAAACAGTTGGATAAAACGGTGAAGATCCTTGTGTTAATGCGTCAACGCAGAACCACGGCTCACGAGACAGATTCAGCGTAAGGCTTTAATGACTTTAGTGTGATGCTGGACGTCTGTCAGAGATCCAGAGCATGTGTGTCACCTCAGGGCGGCTGTGTCATTGACTATCCCAGACGCTCTCAGCCTCAGGACCGAGTTTATTCTAAACTCAGGAGAACAATGAAGCTCAAACATCTCCATCTGCTCAGGCCTGGTCCTGCTGAGAGACAGCAACCTCACAAACACAACAGTCTGTCTCCAAAACACAGCTTCCAGACGAGACACAAACCTCCCTCAACTGCTCTTCAGGTGAACATCTGCCAGCGGAGAGAACAAACCCGCTGTTTGGAGTCTAAACTAAATGTCCTTTACGACTGCTGCTAGATTCCTTACACAAAATGACACCAGCCAGATCTCGGATGAGGTAAAAGTGACAGTAAAGATATTTATAAAGTTACAAATGATTAATGCAAATGCAAGAATCAGTGCATGATCATGTATGTGTGTCTCTCTAGCACAGATGCCATCTGACCCTCGTTATGATCCGGGCCTCATTAAGGATCCATTACTGGATCCTTACTTAAAATGAGCGCTGAGACCGGATCGGAGGGGGAAAAAGATGATTGGATTAAATCATTATCTAAATGTGATTTTATTGGGAAAAAAACTCCCCGTCTGTTGCTGCAGACTTTAACAAGAGCAGGTCTGAGAGAGAAAAATGCTGGAAAAAGAAAAAGAAAAAGAAAAAAAAAAAAAAAAAAAAAATCACATGATAAAACACCTGCAGAAACCAGTGGATATTTCATAATAGATTTTCATTAGAACCCAGTTTAATTTGAAGAAATTATGACAGAAATATAGTACTATTTTATGGGTGAATAAACACTAACACATTTCCTCAAAACTTAAGTTGCTATCTTACATTTTTAAGAAGTATTAAGTAAAGTCATTTCAACTTAAATGACATGAAATTCACTTATTTGCCTTTTTTTCTGATGAGCTAAAGTAATGTAAAAGCTTATCTTGACTTGGTCATATCATTTTTCTCTTCTCATATCATTGTGCTTTTCAAAGTAATAACAATGTCAATAATAATACAGTTTAGTAAAACATGATTTTTGTGTAACTTCTTAAGGACAATCACGCATTTTTTGTCAATGTTTTCATTTAAACAGTAAACCTGTTGTGCAATAATTTGTTTTGCAAAACAAATGAGGAACAGTATGAATTTTTCTTGATTGCATTTTCACATATTACTAACAATGTTAAATATGTATGCATTCATTTGATCGGCAGTCTATCATAATAAACTTATATTAATCACAAAACACACAATTATGAAAAATTAAAACGAACATAGAATTTCAGAGAAAGAAAAATAATTATATATATATATATATATATATATATATATATATATATATATATATATATTCAATTTTTATAATAAAAAATATTTATTTATGAAATTGTAACAATTTGGAAATTTAAATTTGAACAGTAATAGTTTGTGTGTGTGTGTGTGTGTGTGTGTGTGTGTGTGTGAGAAATTCAATCAATTATTTTAGTATGAATTTAGTTTATTATTTTAGTCTGCTGAACACAAAAGCTGATATTTTGAAAATTGTTGATGGTCCCTATTGACTTCCATTGGCTTCCAATGTATTTTCCCCCTACTATGGAATACAGATTTGTACAGATTTGACTTTTCTTTTTTTTTCTTTTTTTTTTTTTTGTTCGTTTTTTGTAAACAAAAAAAGCTCAGAATGAAATCACGTAAAATCTGTATTTGAAAATGTAACAATTTAAATTAATTTAACAATATATAATAAGATATAAATATTAAAAATATAAATATAAATATATAAAGATATAAATATAAAAAAAGATATAGTTAAAAATATTTTTTTTTTTTTTATTCAACACTGAAAAATGCTTTTTTAAAATCACAAACCATTCAAAAGTTTGTCAATAAATTATTATTTACTCCGCAAGAATGCATTAAACTGATTGAAAGTGACAATTTAAACATTTGTTATTTATAACAAATATATAATTTATTTCATATTTTTAATTATTAAAAAAAAATATTTTTATACTGAATTTATGTATTTTTTACATTTTAAAGTCTTTGCAAATCTTTCAAAAATATATAAATATATATATATATATATATTAAATTATATAACATTAAAATATATTTCTTAAAAGAAATTAATGTTTTTATTCAGAATTAATGCATTAAAAGTGATAATAAGGTGACAATAAATTTCAAATAAATGTTTTTTTTTACTTTCTATTCCTCTTTGAATCATGAAAAAATAAAATGCAACAATATATATATATATATATATATATATTTTTTTTTTTTTTTTTTGTTCTAATGCAAACAAACAAACAAACAAAATGTGAGTACCAAAACATTTGCAACTGCAAACATTTTCTGAGAGAAGGGTTGCATTTTCTGACAGAATTGCAAGGGTGCCGATATTTTTGGCCATGAGTGTACAGGTTCAGAATGACATGAGTTTTCATTTTGCAGGTGAAATATTCCTATTAATCCTGAACCACGGATGTTTTTGGATCGGCGAGGTCATTTGTCATGGTGAGCCTGCGGTCAGCGGCGTGACTGAACATCACTGGAGAAGCCAGTCATATGCCAGCTGCAGAGGACGAGACGTGATTTCATTCTGAGCTCACGTCATATTTTGACAGCGGAGTCAAACTCACGGGCCGGATGTCATCGCATTAGCGGCAGACAGACGGCAGGTGAGAGAGCCTCGTGCTTTAACGCTCCTCAGTCCGCTGCTCTCTCCCAGCGCTCCCCAATCCTCCGGAGGACAAACGTCAGGCCGGTGACAGCCGTTCCTCCGGCCATCAAAGACACGTCTGACCGTCTATCAATCTGACGGCCAACGGCGCCTCATGGATCATACCTAGGGCCGTCGGTCAGAAGCAGAGCTGACAATCAGTCAGACACACGCCTGTCACATTACCCGCTCAGAGGAAGAGGACGACAAACACATACTTATATGTGACCCTGGACCACAAAACCAGTCATAAGGGTACATTTTTTAAAAATTTGATTTATACATCATCTGAAAGCTGAATAAATAAGCTTTCCATTGATGCATGGTTCATTAGGACAATATTTGGCCCAGAACTACTTGAAAATCTGTAATCTGAGGGTGCAAAAAAATCTAAATATTGAGAAAATACCCTTTAAAGTTGTCCAAATTAAGTTCTTAGCGATGCATATTACTAATCAAAAATTAAGTTGTGATATATTTACGGTAGGAAACATACAAAACATTTAGAGCCCAAAATACCAGGACAACCAGGCACAAGAACAGTTTCTTCCCCCAGCCAATGAACAGCTAAATGGTCCCCCCATTGAGCAATAACCTTATATTTTTTGTTACCACTTCCATCCTAATACATCCCTGCATCTCTTTCTATTCTATTTTATTACACTCATCTATAGCACAACTATACATACCACTTGTTTATTAAACAAATTCCTTGTATGCGCAAGCATACTTGGCAATAAAGTTCTTTCTGATTCTGATTATTTTTTGGCATAAAAGAAAAAGAATGCATTCAGGTGAGCCTTTGCAACAATATATAATAACATAATAGGATGTTGAAAGTATTGCATTTTTATTTAATACTGAAAAATGCTCTTTTTTTAAATAAAAAAAAAAAAAAAATCACAACCACTGTCAATAAATTATTATTTACTCAGCAAGGATGTGAAAACAAACAAAAACTATAATAGTACCAAAATCAGAATTAGCTTTATTTGCCATTCCATTGTGTGCGCAGACATGGAATTTGTTGTGTTTTCTTTACCTCAGTATCTCAGGTATACTAAACTTAATTTCAATCATATATTATATTATATTATATATTCAGTGCAAGCATAATATATTATTCTTTTCAGTATTTTACTTGAAATCATACAATAAGACTATATAATTTACTTCAATGCTTTAAAAATGTAAAATATATATTTGAAAATTTATCAATTTTAAATAATTTAACAATATATAATAGGATGTTGAAAATATTTTTAATTCTTAAAAATATATATATTTTTTTATACTGAATTTATATGTTTTTTTTATATTTTAAAATCATTGTGAATCTTTTAAATATATATTGCAAATTATATTATAATTATATAATATTTTTATATTTATATTTTAATATATTATAATATTAAAATATATTTCTTGAAGAAATTATTTTTTTTTTCCAGAAAGAATGCATTAAAAGTGATAAGGTAACAATAAATTTCAAATAAATGCTGTCTTTTGATCTTTCTATTCATTTGTGAATCCTGAAAAATAAAATGTAGTAGTGTTTCCACAAAAATATTGAGCAGCACAACAGTTTTTAACATTGGTAATAATCAGAAATGTTTCTTGAGCACCAAATCAGCATATTAGAATGATTTCTGAAGGATCATGTAACACTGAAGACTGGAGTAATAATGCTGAAAATTCAGATTTGATTATGAAAATAAATTCAATTTTAACAGATACTCACATAGAAAGCAGCTATTTTAAATTGTAATAATATCTCACAATTTTTCAGTTTTTTTGAAAAAATAAACGCAGCCTTGGTGCGCAGAATAAACGTTCAAAACACTGCCACTAAACGTCTTTATTTTTATGAATTTGACTCTAAGAGCAAACATAGCTTAGCAGCATCCCTCTCTCTGTCTTTTTGTCTTTCTGTTTCACGATCCTCTCTGTGTATGTGTGTATTTTGGGGTGCGTATTCGTGTCTCCGATTTCTGAAGGATCATGTGACACTGACGACTGGAGTAATGATGCTGAAAATTCAGATTTGATTATAAAAATAAATTCAATTTTAACAGATATTCACATAAGCAGCCATTTTAAATTGTAATAACATTTCTCATTTTTTACAGTATTTTTGAACAAATAAATGCAGCCTTGGTGAGCAAAAGAGACTTCTTTCAAAAATCTAAACTTGTAGTTTTATGAATTTGACTCTAAGAGCAAACATAGCTTAGCAGCATCCCTCTCTCTTTCTTTTTGTCCTGTTTTCCCGTCCTCTCTGTGTGCGGATGTGTATTTTTGGTTGTGTGTTTGTGTCTCTGAGCGTGAGACGCGCCGCAGGGTCTCAGCTGCGATCAGTGTGTTTGTTTAGAGTTATTTCGACACCAGCCGCCCTTCACAAACACACAAACACACACCTGCGTGTCACATCAGATCCTACAGCATTTATTACACACACATTTCCCGTCTCAGCTGACGAGCGCAGATCGTGTAGGCGGCCGTTACCCGGAAAATACGCTGAGAAAACAAACGCTGAAGCTCAACAACAACAAACTCCACACAAAAGCTCCACAAGAAGTGCCACATAAATTAAACACACAATGCCACTGTATAAAAAAAATGAACAAGAGCATTAAAACCAACACAAATCAAGTATTCAGGGGGGCTTGACATTAACGCTTCTCTGGTAGGGTTGTGTTTTTACAAAAAATAAAATAATCTCTTGATATTTTCTGGGATTTTATCGATAACGATAATTAGACAACATTTTGCCCTGTGTGTTATTGTGCTTAAGGACTACTGTGCCGACTCCTAAAGTTTTTGATATTCTTCATATTCTGTGTGGTCAGTTCACAGCAGTGATAGAAATTATTATTTTACAATAAGTTTAAATAGATCTTTACCTTTTATGGGCATTTTTATCTTTTTGTAAAAGTTTGCATCATCTTTTAAGTCAAATTCTTACATTTATTCAGTCAGTCAATTATAATAATAATACATTTTGGCTGTTATCAAAAACAAATTAAATCAGTATCATCAATAACAAAATTCAACTTTGCAGAAGTTGCATATGAGATGGCATTTAGATGCCTTTACACGTTAATGCAGCTATATTTGAAATTATTTGAAAAGTGAAAAGACACTTTGAACGTGAAATTAAAACTGCCGGTAGGTGGCAGCAATCATTTAATCATTTAAGCGGTTGATTCATTCAGAAACAAAGCACTGTCATGTTCTTTAGAGATACAAAACAGTGCTGTGGCTGTGTTTGGAATAATTTTTGTTGGCGAAATTGAGCAAAAACAGGAAATATGCCGTCTAAAATGTAAGTCTTTTAATGTTAACTTTTTGTTTATTGAACTGTTGTATAAAATCAATATCACATTTGCGTCAGTTGAGGCTCTTTCTGACTCGAAGAAAAATCCAAACTAATAGGTGCAACAGCATACACAAAAAACAAACATACTGCGTTAGAAAAAAAGATAAATATTGTATATTCCATGTGATATATGTAAGCAACATCACACGACCAAGCACAAGCAAATGTAACACTGACTGTATTCTATATTATTTATAATTATATGCATGTTTCAATAAACAAGAAGTTAATATTAACTGACTTACTTTTTTGACACATTATTGACCATTTTTGCTATCGAAAACAGTTGCGCATCTCAGAGCAACACACAGTGATTGAGCGTTTTTGAACGAATCGGGTGAGTCAATGATTCAGAGCACCATTTATAAAGACAGTCGCTTGCTTTATATATTGAATGAATTTGAGTTTAAACGAATTGGTTGAATTTGTTTTTAAATTTAGTTTCAGATTTATATGTTAAAAAAGGTAAAACATTAATCTTACAACATTATTTATGCATTTGCAATTTTAGAGTGTAAATGCATTTATGGAACCTCTTATCTTCATTAAACAGTCTGAGTAAATGCATATAAATTGCACTTCCGATGCAGCTTCACCGTTTCCTCTGCAGTGGAGTTACTGATTTCAACTGAATGGTAACAACCATACAGAGTCTAATTATTCTAACTATTAATAAAATGTAAAAATTTGACGTAAAAGATGACACATAAATTTAGTAAGATTAGGAAAATATCGCCCTTCATAAAGCTAAAAAGTGTCCTAGAAATCAATTTAAGGCAAATATCACAAATATGCTGAAAACAGTAAGACCTCATAGAGAAGTGATGAGATTATTGCTTTAGAATGGATTATATTTATGCCAAATGCCCTGGACAACTTTTTTACTCGGACAAGTGAATGACCGATTTACTCCAAAGGACAAGTACATGTCAAGGCTTATTGTGGAGCTCTGGTATTAGAGCGCTGGACGTCCTGGAAGATAATTGAATCGTCCTGCTCTACATTAAACACACCGGACAACACCACAATCAGCAGGCTTCTGTCGGCCTGCTGGGAGACGCAAGCAGCTCTAATCACAATCATTTTTTTATATTCTGTCACTTTAAAAAAGCCCTGGCTTCCTCACTGCTGCCAATACGAAGTTCTCTTGCCAAATCGTCCCATTTGTTTCCTAATCGTGTTCATTTCTGAATCAAAGCGAATCATCTGCGCTCCAGGCTGTTCGGCGTCTCTGCGTTTCTCCGTTTCTCACATCCAGCACTAAAAGGGACCAAAGGTGGTGCTTAAAAGCTCTTAAAAGGATGGTTTAATGAATGAGCCGCGCACCAAACCGAGGTGATAATGAGGTGTTGGTGCTCGGATCACATGGACAGGCGGGACCGGAGATCGGCGGGCCGCGGGTTCTGCGTTTCGGCTCTGATAACGACTTCACCTCCATTAGCAGGAGCGGCGGACAATCAGACCGCTGCTCAGGATTCACCGCACGACTGTAATCCGTCAGACGGCAGGAACGCGGTAATATGCGTCTAATAGAGAATCAGACATGTCTCTGTGAGACAGACGGAGACACGGAGGACAGAGGAGGGAGGAAACGAGACACAATAAGCCATATATCCTTGTTAGGTGACATACAAGACATGCACACACGCCAAACACTGAACTACAGTCAGCTGAACAGCTACTTTCACTCTAAAAAGAAAAACAAAAAACACTTTCAACCAATAAATAAATAAATAGAAAAAAGTTAAACAGCACCAGTGTTAGGCATTTTACTTCAAAATAAATAAATTAAAATATATAAACTACCAGTTATATAAGTTACCAGGGAAAGTAACTAATGTTTAAACATGTCAAATAACTTGGATACATGTTAAATGAAGGAAATGGACACTAAGTAGAATAAATTATTTTTATAAAACATTGCATGCTAATTTACACTATTTTAATGTTGCTGTGGGACAATGTGAGAGACACCCATCAAATGTGTGTGTGACCCTGGACCACAAAACCAGTCTTTGTAGCAATAGCCAAAATTACATTGTATGGGTCAAAATTATTGATTTTTCTTTTATGGAAAAAATCATTAGGATATTAAGTAAACATTATGTTTCATGAAGACATTTTGTCCGTTTTCTAACATAAATATATCAAAACGTAATTTTGGATTAGTGATATGCATTGCTAAGAACTTCATTTGGACAACTTTAAAGGCGAGTTTCTCAATATTTCGATTTTTTTTTGCACCCTCAGATTATATATTTTCAAATAGTTGTATCTTGACCAATATTGTCCAACACTAACAAACCATACATCAATGGAAAGCATACTTATTCAGCTTTCAAACACTTTTGTGGTCCAGGGTCACATATATGATATAATTATACAGATTTATTATTTTGGTTATATATATATATATATATATATATATATATATATATATATATATATATATATATATATATATATATATAAATATGAAGAGTTCAGATGCAAAACCCCCTAAAAGCCATCTCGATCAAAGATGAGATAATGAGATAATTAGAACTTTAGTAATTAGAAGAACTATGTATTTATGCATATTTATCATGTTGACTGAACTTAGGACTGGTTGTAGTGCTAAACATAGTTTGTCATTTAGTGTTTCTATAAAAAAGGGAAAAACGAAAAATAATACTGATAAGATAAAACTACTATGAATTCTACTACTAATAACAATATAAAATGCACTAAGGATTAATGAGCTGCTGAGTTCATGAATATTAATCACGTTGTCTGCGTTCGCCCGAACTGATTCGCTGAAAATAAAACAGGGACAATAAAAGATGAACACCAGCCAATGAGATTGCCATTTGCGCATTAGTTCCGGCTACTACTGGAAAAACCGTCAGTTCTTAAAAGCTGAAGAATTCCAAAGAAACATTGTTAGTAATGCCATTTATTCCCATCACTGAACAGCACTAAGGTCTGTGTGACCCCAACTGTAAACTCTCAGGTGGCAGACTATATTGACTAAACAATAAATACATATTTACGTATTTAAAGACGACGTTAATCAAGCATCTGAATATTGAGAGGCTTTAATGTCGCCTAGAGTCTCAAAGTTTTATTAGACACTTTAGATGCTTCTGACTCATTATATTATTTCCTACTGGAATTACAAATCCATAGTAGAGGCTTTCTTTGCACTAGGACTGAAAACGCACACTAACACAGTAAAACTGAGTAGATGTTTCTGTTTCATAACGTTCAAGAAGATCTCAGCTATGTTTCATTGAAGCATCAGGTTTGTCTCAGATGTTTCTGCCAATATTCATCAGAAGCAAGCCTGTCACCTTCATGCATTTTGCACTGACATTTCTCATTTTCATTTAGATTAACTTGATCTGAAATAAAAAAAATTAAAACATGAAAAAAAAAAAAAAAATGGCAAAAATAGTATACAATTACTAAAACTTTAAACTAAAATGAACATGAAAGCAGAAACTGTAAAAATAAAATAATTCAATAATAACAAAAACTATAAAAATATCTCAGTTATACTAAAATAACACTTCATTTCAATAATATATTGCTATGTAAATAATATTAGATTTTATTATGTTATTGTTCATGACGCTTATACTGCAAGCATAAAATTATTTTCCATATGTTACTTGAAATATAATATAATATTCTTTAGATAGCAATGTGTGATTGAAATGTAGTGTTATTTTAGAATAACTGAGACTCCATTATAGTCTTTGTTATTATTTATTTTATTTTTACAGTTCACTTGATTTCATGTTAATTTTAGTTAAAGATTTAGTAATTATGTTTCATTATAAGTTTTTGTAGTATTATTTTTTTTACACATTTCCATTTTTTAGTTTTAATTTTAGAACATCAAGTTAAACTAAATGTAAATTAAAAATGTTAACTAGCTGAAATAAATTACGTTTTTTTCTTATTTTATTTTATTTCAAGTAACATTTTAGTTTCAGTTTTAGTTAACTATAGTGCACAGTCTACATCAAATAACCATGATCAGAAAATGAATTAATATTTGCGACAACCGTACTCAGGAGAAATCAAAATTGACTTGATACAGTAAGAGAATAGAGATGCAAACTCGATGTGAAAAGCAGCTCAGCTCATTTGGTCTTGGTAGAAGACTTTGATGAGAAATAACTCGTATTTAGATGATTGTTTCTAAACACTTGATGGAGAAACACTAGAAAACTCGGAGGATTAAGCAAAAGACTTTAATCTAAGTGCTCGCTCCAAAAAAAAAGTTTAGAAGATGCTCTTCTCAAAACCTGAAGAGAAACACCAACATCGCCGAGAACAACAGATCAACCAGCATCATCTGACAGAAGAAATAAACACCATCAGACCGAACTCAAGCATTTACAAGCAAAACTTCCATAAAATGATATTATGTAAGTTAGAAAATGCCACATTTGCTGCTACAGCCTCAAGACAAACATTCAAGACAAAAAGGACCTGCTATATTTGCACAACAAAACACTGAATGGTAAAATGCAACCAGACTTTCCATTTCCTGTGCAACAAATGAAACAAAAGCAGTCATCTGCACTGCTAAACATCTGCTTCTTGAATATTTATTAAACCAGACTCCAACTGCAAAACGTAACATTTTTTTAGAAAATAGAGTACAAATGCAACAACCAGGCACAAAAGCATGACAGGGAACAACAAGAAGCAATGAATACTCACTAAAACGGCTCAACGAAGGATGCAGGCAAACACAAATATATAATAGGAGTCCTAAAGTCTAAAAAAAAAGTGATGCCATCTTTGTTCATGTGCAATGGGGACAAAAGATTGTCATGTGACTCACAGGAAAATAACATCATGACAACATTGACTGATTTTTCACATGGATAAATTTGAATAGACTGCAATGGACAAAGATGTTTTAGCCTGTAGATTCATAAGCAAACTAATCAGCCAAACCTTGAGGCCTGTGGTTAACTCACACTAACTAACAGGAAATACATGGACACAATCAGGAAGAGGATGAAGGAAATACCTTTCAAAATAAAAGACTCTAGAATAAACTAATCACATGGATTTTTCTTTTTAAAATGACATGTGAGCTCAAAATAATGTTTGACTGTAGTGGTTTTATTAGGATCGGAGGTCCAAATAAATGTCCAAATCTATTTTTAGGAAACAATAATCTTTCATATATCTAAGTTATACATGCTGCAAAGATTTCATTTGCAGAGGTTTAGCAGTCAGGAGTCATTTAACTCTTCTTCTGTGCCATTAAATTAAGTATTTAATGCAACTGATTGTATTTCGATTAATATTTAATATTTTTATTTTATATATATATATATATATATATATATTCTATAAAACATTATTAACATATTTGAGTACATAGTTTGTATTTTGGAAACACTTCATTCCTTATTCCAGCCTTTATTCATAATGCATTCTAAAGCTGTTCATAATGCATTATATCTTTGCAAAAATAAAGTTCAAATGCATTATAAGAATTTAAATTAAATTAAATTAATATAATATAATATAACATAATATAATATTTTTTAGATAGCAATATGTGATTGAAATGAAGTGTTATTTTAGTATAACTGAGACTCTATGATAGTTTTTTTCTTTTAATTATTTATTTTTTTTTTACAGTTTTTGCTTTCATGTTCATTTTAGTTGAAGTTTTAGTAATTATGTTCTATTATGTTCACCTTTATTAGTTTTTGTAGTTTTATTTTTTATATATTTCTATTTTTTTATTTTAATTTTAGAACATCAAGTTAAACTAAATGTAAATTAGGAATGTTAACTAGTTGAAAAGGTTAATAATTCTGTTTTTTTATTATTCCATAAAACATTATTAACATATTTGAGTGCATATTTTGTATTTTGGAAACACTTTATTCCTTATTCCAGCCTTTATTCATAATGCATTATGTGTTTCCAAAAATAAAGTACAAATGCATTATAATATTTAAAGGTTTGTTAATCGTGTTTTAATGCATTACACTTTCTAAAGGTGTAACAATGAATAAAAAGGTGTTATAATGTATTATAATTGTGTTTTCAATTATTCATGAGATCACACAATGAATTATAAAGTGCATTAATGCATTTAAACTACTTTTAGAATACATTAAGTTGTATTTTTTTTTCTTGATCTTTTTACTAATCCTGACATGTTCTTCTATAAAAAGAAAATGTGAAAAAGTATTAAAAAAAAACTTGAGAGATTCGCTGTCTGTTTTAGCATTTGTCACTTCATAATTATCTCACATTTTACTTGACATTTCAAGAGCTTTCTTTATCGGTCCGATATTTACAATCAGAAGCTCAATGACCTGATTCCCTGCTGAAGGTTCAACGTTCAGAAAATGAACTAAAAAGATACAAAAACAAAAGTGATAAAGTTGTTTTGTTTTTCTCCAGCTGTGTGTTTGATGTTTGTCCTCAAGTCAAGTGTGTTAGACTTTGACAAATTTCACTCTCTGGACAAACTGATGATCATAAGAGGATAATGCGTGACCTCTGATCGCTCACTAATGTTTTCGGTCTGATCCAAGACTCCAACAGAGATCAACTCGAGTCACAGAAGAGTGATGCACAGCAGATGAACCCTCTGAAAATATCTAGGATATATGCACTTATTTGACACGCCATAACAGGTATTTATACAGTAATGTGTAATCAGCGTCAACTGCATTTATGTGCCTCTGACTCAACCAGTCCTGTGACTGTAGCTTTATTCATATTCTTTAACATCTTCCCTTTAGATCTTTCTTTGTCAATTGCACTGCATTATTTTTTTCTGTTCATGTCAATGCAGATTGTTTCAAAGCAACCTCACAGTAATAAACTGGAAAATAACAAAATCAATGATGCAAACATTATCAAATAAAGAGCTGTAAAGCAGCTCTAAAAAGACAATAGCATTCATAGCATCATTATTATTGACTCAGTTCAGTTCAATAACTGCAAAGTTCAGCAATTATGAAGCAAGTTCAGTTCAGCAAAAACTGTTATTTTGTTATTCTTTTTTTTTCCAAATGATGCTGTCCTTTTCCTTTGTTAACTTATAAGCACTTTTTATTTTAAACTCTTTTATTTGTATATTTACACATTCAAATGATTTGGCCATACAAATGTAAAAGCACTGAAACTGCTTATGTTTGAATAATAATAATAATATAATAATAATAAACTTTATTTTCTATAGTGCCTTTAAAGGTACATCTCAAAGCTCTTCACACAGAAAAAAACATAGGAATTTAAATTAAAATAATAGCACACACACACACAAAATTAAACATCCATATAACACAAAGAAATAGAGTTTTATTATGCATTAAAATTATTTCTTTATATTTTCATGACTGTCATGACTGGATTTTACAATTTAAACCCAAATGATGTGCTTTTAGTTTTAGCACTTTTCTGACTAACTTTATTACATGCAAAGTGCATGATGCATAAAAGTCGTGATTGTCTCCCGTTTGGTTTAGCGTTTGTGAGCAGAAGCAAAGCCACAATCCCCAGACTTATTCTCAGCTCATTCAGCAAATATAACGGCTGTGATCTCACCTGAACACCAAAACGTCTCTCACACACACGCAGGTGACCCAGACATAGAGTAGAGAAGTGTATTTCAGCCAAAAATCTGATTCTGTCATCATTTACTGCCCTCTTGTTGCTCCAGACCTGAATGTTGAGTTTTCTTTCTCTCCAAAATGCAATACACAGATCATATTAACTTTTTTTTTTTTGCTGTTTATTGAATTTACTTCATTAGGATGAGGTAAAGCAACACATGGCGTTGGTTAACTAAAACTAAGAACATTAAAATAAACCTTGTTTTCTGTCATTTCCATTTAGTTTAACTTGATGTTCTAAAATAACGAAAACTAATAAAACTGAAATAACGATATTTTGTATCTAATGAAATGACATTCAGACATTTTTAAATACTTTCTCATGTCTAAATGTTGCAAATTATTTATAAAAATCAAATTCAAATTATTAACAAAAACTATAATAGTATCTCAATGATACTAAATAGATTTACACTGCAAAAAATGATTTTCTTATTTAGATTTGGCGTCTTGTTTCCAGCCAAAATATCTAAAAATTCTTAAAACAAGAAGGATTTTCTAGACAAGTCAAAATTATTGTCTTGTTTTCAGAAAAAAATAAGTCAAAATTAAGTGAGTTTTTGCTTAAAACAAGCAAAATAATCTGCCAATGGGGTAAGCAAAATAATATAGTTTTCTGCTTGAAATATGACTGTTTTGCTTACCCCATTTGGAAGATTATTTTGTTTGTTTTAAGCAAAAACTGACATTTTTACTTGTCCAGAAAATCCTTCTTGATTTAAGATTTTCGAGATATTTTGGCTGGAAACAAGACACAAAATCTAAGAAAATCATTTTTAGCAGTGTAACGCTAAAGCACAATTCTTGAACATTTTCTCAACTTAATTTCAATCCACTTTTTTCTTTCCAGAATGCTGATCTGGAAGTAAATGCTAAAATTATGCAATTTTCCCTGTTTTTGAAAGTTCAGCTTTTGGAGGTTTGTGGTTCTTATTGTGCAGAAGAGTGGAGATTGTGCTCATGTTGAGAACATCATTGTGAAAACAAATGCATATGGAGCTTTAAAATGTTAGCTGTTTGCATTAATTAATTAATTAATTTTTTTTTTTTCAAATTGAACTTGGATTTTTGAATCCAATTTGAAATAGAATTTTTTTAATTGAACTTTTATTGTATCAACATCATTGTATCAAAAGAGCAGCATGAACATTCTGAAAAAAATCTTCTTTTATGTTCCACGGAAGAAACAAAGTGAAACAGGTTTGGATCAGCATGTCTGAACGATGACAGAATCTCCCGATGTTTCTCTCTGAACATGATATTTGCCCAAGAGATTCATCAGGACTGCAAAAAGCTGATGGATCTGTGCAGAGATGCGAGTCTTTCCTCTCTTTCTGACTGACTTTCTCCCTGCAGGTCTGAGCAGCGATGTCTCTCCTGGGAAGAGCATGAGCAGAAGCGTGGGGATACAGCGGTCCGCGCGTCAAATCTGTTCATAATACATTTGCCATGTGCACAGAAAGAGAGAAGCAATGGCACGATCTCACCCGATCCACTCCTGTGCTCCGATCTCATTTTTAAAAAACATCATCAAATTTGAAGTGTCATTCAAGGTTATTATACACTCAAAAACATTCAGGCCTGAATTGCATATAAAATTTCCATTCATTTGGATGATACAGCTTTAACATAAACAAACTAATAAACTTAATGTAATGCAGTTAAGATTAACAGTTACAATTACTCTAATAGTACTAATAAACTGAGTATGTTTATATATTCATCAATAAGACTAAAGCTACCTGTACATTCATGCATTAAAAACAATAAATCCTGTAGCTCAAGTAATAGAGGGATGTGTTTGCAACCCTAAGGTCATGGCTTCAAATCCTAGCAAATGCATGAACTACTAAAAAGCATGCAATTAATTACAAAACAAAAATATATGCTGGATAATCTAATGCAATGTATAAACAATACATTTCCAAACATACATTTTCTTTGCATAAAGGATGTAAGTTGCTCTGGATAAAAATATCTGTCAGATGCATAAAAATCTCATACATTTATCTAAGTGAATATTGCTTGTTCCACAGCTGGCCATTTTTGTATAACTTAAACTTAAAACAAACTTTAACTAGAAAATGATGTATCATTATGTATAATCATTTTCTATTCTTTTCAATTTTCTATTGTTTTAATTCATTTTAAATTCTTTGTTTTTATTGTTGTGATTATTTTGTTTAATGGTTATTTTAATTCCTTTTATGTAAAGCACTTTAAATTACCATTATGCATGAAATTTATTTCAGCTAGTTGAAATAAAGCAACATTTTCATTTAGTTTAACTTCATGTACTAAAATAATTAAAACTACATAAAACTGAAATAGAAATTCATAAAAAAAAACTACACGGACACATTTACAGAAACAAAACACAACAAACATGTTTTTAACATAAAAATAAAAGACTAATTCAAAATATTAACAAAAACTGTAATAGTATCTAAATGATACTAAAATAACACTGGCATTGTATTCCTTAGAAATGTTAAAAATTAAATCTATGCCTCAGCATTAATACTTCCACGGCCTATGTCCAAAGCAATATATAGTTTTGCACCCAATATTCATATATTTTACACATTTGCATATTTATTATGATGCTTAATTGTCTCTTCACACTGAAATCGTCTCATGCCTGCTTTTCAAATCCAAAAAGCAAATCAGATTTGTGAACACAACCCGAAAAATGAGATGCGCTCCTTCAATGAGTCTGGTGTTATTTGCCTGATCTTGCTCAAATGTCAGACGCTGCCCTCGAAAACCTCATTAACGAACATGAGCGAATCAGAAGGAAGCAGAAGCGGTCCAACAGCCAATCAGCTTCCCCCAGCACCAGAGCTGTGTTAACGCTATTAGTGTTAGTTTGATTATGAGTTCAGGAGAAAGAGCGACAGAGAAATCAAAGAATAAAGCATGTCTCACCCCGGGTAGAGTCTTTTGTTCGTGGAGAGCGCTCTGGGCCTTCAGCGCTGACTCTCTGGCACAGTACGTTAGAAAGGCACATCCTGAAACACACAAACACATGTCAGCCCCTTTAACACTTTATCTGCACAAGCTACTAAACACACGCAAACACCATCAGAAATCTAGAATCTAATTTATTTTAAACCATGTTTAGATTTTTATTAGGTTCACATTGACAGGCTACAGCTGTCTAATTACAAAGGGATATAAACACACATCTGACTATTATGCAAAATCACAGCAACATTACTTGTCAACGTGTTGATTTTCAACGTCAATTTACTCAGAAAACTACGGAAGTTCTAAGAGGCCATGCATTATGCATTATTTTTTCTATCTTGTTTTCTCGTTATCACGACTTAATTTTCTCGTGATCTCAACATAATTATTTTTCAATTATTGTTAGATTTTTTTAAACATGCGTTGTGAGTTTACTGTTGCCATAGTAACGAACGCAACTTGGACTGGCATCAGACAAATAACCGTGCGCTCTTTTATACTATGTAAGGTCTACAATACACAAATACAGGCTGGCTAATCAATCAGTGTTTTTTATTCCAAAGTAAACATTTTGTTTGTGTAATTAACATGTTTAAATGGTCTAACATCAGAGCATTCAACACCGAAAGCGCAGCTGGAGCGCCTTCAGAAGAATGTAGAGATTGTACAAAGCAACTTGGATTCAAATCACTTTATTTTCCTTATTCGTTTCCAAATTAAATTATATATAATTTGTTTGTGATTTTTATTAGGCATGTAGGATATGTTGTGACTGATATGTGCGTTAGCTTGGGATGCTGTTTGAAAAGAGTGTTCAGCGTATTTGTGTGTGTGCGCGCGCGCGGTTTCCTACAAAGAAATGTAACTAAATTAGCTTATACACATTTTACATAGTCTATATAAATCACATTTCTTATCAATATATTTATTAACAATAAAGGTTAAAAATTAGATTACAAATATGTCATTATAGCGCGTTCTACATCATAATGTGCTTAACTAACAGTTGTAGTTCAAAGATGAACAAATAAAGATATAGGTTGCAAACAGAATACTATACAAAGACGTCAAAATTGGTTTTAATAAGCAATAACTTTCACTGAATGCTATTGCAGTAGTGAAACGAGTCGTGCAGCATTTAGAACGTAACGATTACATATACACTTTCAATCAAATATAATCATTTTTATTCAAGCATTTAACATTTTTAGGTCAGTTAAATGTCAGTAACCAAACATGTACAGTAAGGTGGATATATGAGTTATCTTAAGTTCTATACTGCCATCTGGTGGCGCAGCTGTGTAACTTGGAGAACAACTTTTGTTATGTCGAGATCACGAGAAAAATAAGTCGTGATAATGAGAAAACAACTTTTGTTATGTCGAGATCACCAGAAAATTATGTCGTGATCACGACAAAACAACCGGTTATGTCGAGATCACGAGAAGATTAAGTCGTGATAACGAGAAAACGAAAGAAAAAATAATGCATAATGCATGGCCTTCTTAGAACTTCCGTAGTACGCACAATTTAAAGCAACAAAAGTTGAGAGAGAACAAATAATCTATATTTTTAACTTAATTTAAAATCATACACTATGAAGTTGTTGCATGCGTAATGTGAATGGCGACTGGTTAATAGATTCAGAGCTACATAAAGACATAAAATAAAAAAATCACACATAGAGACACATTTGACGGTTATGCAAACGACAGCAATATTCAAAATTGTATTAATTGGACAAATAGCAGAAAAAAATCTCCACATATGCATTTTCAGACACCTCCACCACCAAAGTGGCACTGCAAATTAATGTGAACATGCTTAAACATCAAAAGCAAATGTGTTTTTTGCCCTGTGTGCGGCACAGGTGACCCTCTGAGAGGCATTTCTGCTGCGGCGGCATAATTTCTCATCACCTTACAGCAGACGTGCTGAAGTGCCCTCCTTAGGGACCAACAACACACACACGGCACCCATCGGCCAAACCTGCGGTGTGAAAGCGGGACTTTCACACTGGAAGTCAAGTGCAGATACTTTCCAAAACCCACTTTACAATTCAAGTATGCTTGTCTCATAAACATCTTGAACTGCAAAGCACTTTTTGCTATCATAGCACATGCATTTACTTTTATGCATCTGACAGACATTTTTATCCAAAGCAAATGATATCCCTTATGCAAAGAAAACATATTTGGAAATGTATTGTTTATACATTGCATTAGATTATCCAGCATATATTTTTGTTTTGAAATTAACTGCATGCTTTTTTAGTAGTTCATGCATTTGGTTGCAAACACATCAATCTATTATTAGAGCTACAGGTTTTATTGTTTTCCATGCATGAATATACAGGTAGCTTTATTTTTATATGCATTTAGTATAATAAGTATAAGATTAGACCTGTGGCCGATTTTCACCACTGCACTAGTATCTTCACTCGAACTATCCTCTATCCTACTAGTAAATGGACCTCTTATTTTCCATTCAAGTTCTTTTAATGAGTTCTACTGTCCTCATCAAACCCAGTAGACATAATGAAGCTGTATGACTGCTGTTCCTTCCAGTTTCTTTGCTGGAAATTTACCCGAATGTAGTCATGACCATGAGTGTTTTTTTCAGTGCGGCAGGAGTGTTTCTCTACATCAGTCAGAGTATCACTGAAAATCCATTGCATATATTCATGCTTTATATAACTGCATGTGCATTTTTCAGGCTTTTAAAATGGCTGCAGGGCTTCTGAGATCCCAAACAGACCATGAGAGTTAAACTTCACAGAAAAAAACATCAAAGTTTTACTTGATGCAAACACATTTTTGAATTTCAGCATTTTTGGTAGATGCATTTCAGCTGGTCACACATTACACTGGTGCTGCTGGTTACCCAGAATGCTTAGGATCAATCAGTCACTGAGAGTGTGGAGTATTAGTTTTTATTGAAAGGTCCAGAAATGTGTTATTATGCATGTCGTGTTCTTGTGTCAAGTCCAGCGTTTAGTATTGCATTTTTATTACAACTGTGTATTGTGTGGAAGCATGTTTCTGCCACAGGATAAAAATAGAAAATAATAACTGTGACTTTTCATAATCAGGACTTTCAATTTTGAGTTTTATCTCACAATTCTGATTTTATATCTTGCAATTCTAAGAAAATAAATAAGTCAGATATAAACTCTGAATTGCAAGAATATTGGGGAAATAAATCTTTAAAAAAAAAACATCTGCTACTTAAAAACCTACAACAATCACTGCATTTTTATTTTTTGTCATGTAAGATGCTGCAAAACAGAACTGCATACTTAAAACATGGAAGAAAAATATATTGGTTGTATGATATTCCTCTAAAATAATAATATTATTATTAATGAGAAGTAGGCTGCGTCTTAGTACATAATAGTGATATATTTCAGTAATAATTTCTTTATGTTAAACCAAACTTTTATTTTTCAACTTCATAGTGAAGATCTATGAGTTTCAGTGTGTATTTGAAAGAAGTTGTAACAATTAAAACATTTACATGTAGATACATTTATGTCTTGTAGATCTAACAGCACTTTCTCCTTCATGACCTGAGCATCACACACACACACACACACACACTGACAGTAAAACTCCAACACGAACTAAACTAAATGCAAACAGACTGACAATGAGAAAGTGCTGATGCAGGAGTCCAGCGGCGGCAGAACAAGTTAAATAACATTACGTAAGCGCAGCAGGACCTGACACTGCCAAAGCCATCAAACACATCTCACCACAATCCATCTACATCTCTACAGATATACAGGCATTTAGTATGTACTATATGTGAGACACACATGAAGTTTGGTTTGAATTGCTAACCCTAATTGCTTTGAGATTCATGCAATGAAATTCAGACATCTTAAAGCGTGACTAAACCCTATAAAGTCTACTGCATCATGTTTCATACAGCCTCTAAACCTGTTGAACCCAATTCACTCCATGCTTTCTGTCGTCTGATAGTTATATTTTATCCAGTAAAAGGTCTTTTAGTGTAATTGTAGTTTTATCTAAGATTTACTTCAGTCATATTTCCAAATGAACACTTACTGGACTGAAGCAGCGTGGATTTATTTGATTCTCCATGAATCATTTTGTAAGTCTCAAATCTGATCATCAGGATCTTTTGAGGAACATTTGTTTCCAGAAGCTTTACTTCATGCAATCCTTCAATCCTCCAAAACATCTCACATCTTTTGAGGAATGTATATTTGTTGTCTCTCAATCATCATTGGATTGCATTGCATTATAAGTTTGGATCATTTCAATCTTACCTTACTAAGACGATGGAGATATAGAGTGACTACTGATATTTATAGCATTTTATCTAAGTATAAAATAAAGCTTCTTTATTGGCATCGATGTTCCATAAAGAATTAACCTTGAACATCCATGGAACCTTTCAAATGCAGAAAAGGTTCTTTAGATTATTAAAAAGTTCTTTAAAATGTTTCTTTTTTAGAACTGTTCACTATAAGGTTCTTTGGAGAACCTTAATGGTTCCTCTACACTGTAAAAAACAATTTGTTGAGTCAACTTAAAAATTGTTACCTGGCTGCCTTAAAATTTTAAGTTCAGTCAGTTCAAAAAACGTTTAGTCAAGTTGAAATGTTAAGTTTACTAAGTGACAACTTAGATATTTGAGTTGATTCAACTTAAAATTAGAAGTTTAACAAACAATTTTTAGTTTAGTCAACTCGAATATCTAAGTTGTCACTTAGTACAACTTAACATTTGAACTTGAATAAACTTAAATAAAAGTTGACTGAATATAAACTTTTAAGGCTGAAGGGTAACAAATTATTTTAAGTTCACTCAACAAATTGTGTTTTTTGCTTTTTACAGTGTATGGCATCAACACAAAAACATTCCTTTACCTTATTTTTTAAAGTGTATTGTTATAAAGATCTCATTGATTTACACTACAAGCATCAGATTTTCATCATATAAATATCATCATCTGCACCCAAGTTGCAAATTTTTGAGATAAATCAGACTATATGAGCCTTTAAAGCCTGATGAAATATAATACGAAGCTAAAAACACATATGCTTAGATTTCGTCTAAACTAATTTTTTGACTTCATATTTCAGGCTTTACAGGGTTAAGCAAAGGCTTTTGAGGTCACTGCATACTGACACTGCTGTTGCACAGAAGTGAATGATGAAAGAAAACACCACAGCGTCTCAAACCCGAAGATTTACCCCACAGGCCGCTGCAAAACAGCTCAACCGGCACACGGACCGACGCTGAGAGAGGTGTGAAGGGCACGGATGCCAACGGCCGGTCAAACCAAATCAACAACACCCACAAGCCAAAAACGCATTACTGATGATGCATTGTAATTAAATGTTGTTGAAAGAAAGGTGTTCCTCCTTTCATGTCGACATTAAATAATAAACTGCTGCTGAACTCAATTTGTAACTCAGTCTCTGCTGATGTTTTCAGAGGGTTTGAGGGCATTAAACTGCTCCTTATGTTAGTGGAAATGAAGCTGTGCTGCCCTGATGGCCGTATGTGTGTCACCAGCCTTCCCTGACTCTCCTTTGGCCTATTAATGTAAACTAATAGCTTTAATGCTACACGTCTGATCCACTGGGAACCATCAGCACAAAACCTGCATAACCGTGATTACAGTAAGAGAGAGAGAGAAAGACGAAGGACTAAATAAGAACCTAATGGAAATATTCTGGCCTTTGCACTTGTAGATTATATAATGCCTGTATAACGTTAATGCTTTCGCAAAAAAACTGCCTTCTAGTGTTCTGTTGAAAGAAGAGGAAAATAAGAGCATGCACACAAAACGAAGCCATGCTACGCAGCACAATGCGTGTGAAAAATGATTGAAATGTGCCTGAGATAATGTTAGTAATTCAAAACAAGCACAAAGATGTGAGATGCATTCTTTAATAAATACAAAACTACAGATTGCTAGCTGAATGCATGCAAAATAAAAAGCACATAATAATGCATTTGCATGCTTCAACACATTCTTTAATAATTCAGTCCAATTCCTGCCCATTGCAAGCCCATTTTATTTCTTTAATTCCGTTTGTGTACATCACTCGTCTCTGCACAAGGTGTTTTATTCTGTTTCATTTAGTACAGAGGAAACAATTCAATGCAAGGACACTTAAACTAAAACAGGCAACAAAAATACACAGCAATGACTAACTAAAATGAACTCTCTAAGATTATCCTTTGACATTCCAGAGTAAAACGCAGTTGCTTTGATGTGAGACAAACAGCGCAAAGCAAAAAAGCAATATGCTGTGTGATGGAGAAACTCACATCCAGAGTTATAAACGAGCAGAAGAGCTAATAAAGAAGAATTTGTCTAATGCAAAAGCTCGAAAAAGCTCCATCAGAACGTCAGGAGACCTGTTTCATGAAAATGGCTGAACGCTATTTCATCTGGGTTTGTGTTTCCGTTGATGCTGCTCTGATCCACAAACATACATGCTTTACTCCACACTTGATCCTGTTTGTACTACACTCTTAAAAAAAAAAGGTTCTTTATTGGCATTGATGGTTCAATGAAGAACCTTGAACATCCATGCAAAAATGTTCTTCAAAATGGTTCTGAATGGTACTGAAAGTCCTGTTGGGAACCAAAAATGGTTCTTCCATGGCATCACTGCCATAGTGGTGTTTCATTTTTAAGGTTCTTTATTGGCATTGATGGTTGCATGAAGAACCTTGAACACTGATACATAGCCATTGAACATTGATACATAGTCAAAAAAAATAGTTCTTTAGAATTTTAAAATGTTTTCCTAAATAATTATTTTAGGAAATGTTCACTGAAAGGTTCTTTGAGGAAGAAAAAAGGTTCTTTATTGGCATAGATGGTTCCGTGAAGAAGCTTGAACATCCATGGAACCTTTCAAATGCAGAAAAATTCTATATATTTAAGGTTCTTTTGATTTTTAAAATGTTCTCCAAATTAGTTCTGTTCACTAAAAGGTTCTTTGGGGAACCAAAAATGGTTCTTCTATTGCATCTCTGCAAAAACACCCTTTTAAGGTTCTTTATTGGCATTGATGGTTGCATGAAGAACCTTGAACACTGATGGAACCTTTCAAAGGCAGAAAAGGTTCTATATAGTCAAAAAAGGTTCTTTAGATTTTTAAAACGCTCTTCAAAATGGTTCTGTTCATGAAAAGATTCTTTGGGGAACCAAAAAAGGTTCTTTTATGGCATCACTGCAAAAACACCCTTTTGAAACCTTTATTTGTAACAGTGTACACTCTTAAAAATAAAGGTTCTTTATTGGCATCGATGGTTGCATGAAGAACCTTAAACACTGATAGAACATTTCAAAGGCAAAAAAGGTTCTATATAGTCAAAAAAAGGTTCTTTAGATTTTTAAAATGTTTTAATAAATAATTATTTTAGGAAATGTTTACTGAAAGGTTCTTTGGGGAACCAAAAAAAAAGGTTCTTAATTGGCATCGATGGTTCTTTGAAGAACCTTGAACATCCATGGAACTTTTCAAACGTAGAAAAAGTTCTATATATTTAAAAAAGGTTCTTTTGATTTTTAAAATGTTTTCCAAATTGATTTAGTTCACTAAAATGTTCTTTGGGGAACCAAAAAAGGTTCTTTTATGGCATCACTGCAAAAACACCCTTTTGAAACCTTTATTTTTAACAGTGTACGTCGATGGTTGCATGAAGAACATTGATGGAAAGGCAGAAAAGGTTCTACATAGTCAAAAAAAAAAAAGGTTAATTATTTTAGGAAATGTTCACTGAAAGGTTCTTTGAGGAAAAAAAAAAGGTTCTTTATTGGCATCGTGAAGAGCCTTGAACATTGATAGAACCTTTCGAAGGCAGAAAAGGACCTATATAGTCAAAAAAAGGTTCTTTTGATTTTTAAAATGTTCTCCAAATTGGTTCTCTTCACTAAAAGGTTCTTTGGGGAACCAAAAAAGGTTCTTTTACGGCATCACTACAAAAACACTCTTTTGGAAACTTTATTTTTAAGAGTGCACACTCTTAAAAATAAAGGTTCTTTATTGGCATCAATGGTTGCATGAAGAACCTTGAATATTGATAGAACCATTCAAAGGCGGAAAAGGTTCTATATAGTCAAAAAAAAAGGTTCTTTAGATTTTTTAAATGTTTTCTAAATAATTATTTTAGGAAATGTTCACTGAAAGGTTTTTTGAGGACAAAAAAAAGGTTCTTTATTGGCATCGATGGTTCCGTGAAAAGCCCTGAACATCCATGGAACCTTTCAAATGCAGAAACGGTTCTATATATTTAAAAAAGGTTCTTTTGATTTTTAAAATGTTTTTCTACCTAATTATTTCAGGAAATGTTCACTGAAAGGTTCTTTGAGGAAAAAAAAAAGGTTCTTTATTGCCATTGATGGTTCCGTGAAGAGCCTTGAACATCCATGGAACCTTTCAAATGCAGAAAAGGTTCTATATATTTAAAAAAGGTTCTTTTGATTTTTTACAAATATTTTTCTAATTATTTCAGGAAATGTTCACTGAAAGGTTTTTTGAGGACAAAAAAAAGGTTCTTTATTGGCATCAGTGGTTCCGTGAAGAACCTTGAACATCCATGGAAACTTTCAAATGCAGAAAAGGTTCTAGATATTTAAAAAACAAGTTCTTTTGATTTTTAAAATGTTCTCCAAATCGGTTCTGTTCACTAAAAGGTTCTTTGGGGAACCAAAAAGAGTGTATAACAATTTGCTCACTACCTTTAAAAGGGTAACCTGCAATTGTCACTCTAAAGAGCTATTTCTAACCTAATTTAACCCATAAAACCGACGTGCACAGGTTGGTTTATTGATATTAAATAATACCTTTCCGGATTTTAGAGATTAAAAACTTCTTGACTTACTAAAGGTATATAAAAGGCATTTTTGTTTTAAACTGGACCCTGTGTTTTTAACATTGCAAGTTGACCAGCAGTTTTCTGAACATGCATGACGCTACTTTAAAGGTTCTTCACATGGATGTTGAGAAGATGGGCGGGTTTGCACGTGCTGATCACACACACACACACACAGGCTCGTTTATACGAAGAGAAGGCAAAAGAAAGCCAAGTCCGACCTTTATGCATCCCGGTGAACCGGTCCTTGAGCACCGTGAGCTCGTAGATCTTGCCGAACTCCTCGAAGAGCGGCTTGAGGTCCTTCTCCTCCAGGTTGCGCGGGATCTGACCGATGAAGAGCTTGATGGCGTCGTGATCTTTCATCGGGATCGCGCTGTTGAGTCCGTTCATTCTGCCGGAGCTGTTCGCGGTGCTGAAACCATTCTCCGCCGTGACCGAGGCCATCTTTCTCCCTCCCGCTCGCTGTGTCTCCGGCTCTCTACCATCCACTCCTCCTCTCTCTTTCTTCCTCTTCCTCTCCCTCTGTCACAGCTGTACGCTCCTATCTGGGTTTTGTCGGTGTCGCGCCTGTTTTCTCCTCAGGATTCTTTCACTTTCTCCATCTGTCTCTCTCCCCGTGTGTCAGCTGCCACTCTGACTCGTGACGTCAGCGCGCGCCTTTTGAAGAGACCCGCGGCTCATTTGCATAACAAGTCCGGACCGGCCAATCGCGGGGCAGCGAGAGCGAAGGTGCTCTTTGTGGGCGGAGCTACGAGACAAACGTTTGTACGGCGTTTTAAGGCTTGGATCTCAACACACGAAGTGAATTTTTATAAAAAGCAACATGTTTGTGAGGCTGAATTTAGCAGCTTTAGCTTGAATTTAGCAGCTTTAATTGGCGGGTGTATAAATAAATACTAAAATACCTACAATTTAATCATTCTGCTTGAAATACGGGTGAGTTCTGTTTAATTGGGACATTTTTTCCCAGTCATCTCAATGGAAAAAATGTTCCATTTTGCCCCTATAATTAGAAAATAGGCTACACATTGTTTATCGGTATGTTCTAACACAGCAGGATAAAACTAAATACAACAAAACTGCATTTTTTAATTAGCTTTTATTTAAAAATGTATAGTGCAAAATATGTTGATGACTATTATGATTATTGCTACATTGTTTACATTTTAAATCAATAAAAAAAGCATTTGTTTGTTTATAACCTCTTGTATACCTTGATATTATCATGGTATCATTTTTCTATGTACAATAATTAGGCCTACAGTATAAACCATTCAAAACCATGCTCTTATAATCTGATACCATAGGGTTATTATATTTAACTGAAACTAAAAAACTTAAAATTAAACTGTTAAAACTTAACTAACTAAAAATTCAAATCATTAAAATCTATTTTGTTACTTAAAATAAAATATATATATAGAGATTTTTTTTTTTCAGCTACCAAGGCAACATTTCTCATTTTAATAGTTTAACTTGATGTAGGCTACTAAAATAACTAAAACCGAGATAAAAATGAATAAAACCTGCAAAATAATAATAATAAAAAAACTCAGCAAATTACTAAAACTTTAATTAAAATGAAAATTAAAAAAAAAAAAATGTAATAGTATCTAAATGATACAAAAATAACTCTGCGATGGTGTTGACTGCTTAAACTTCACTTTTACACTTTAAATTAAATGCAGTTCTTGTTGTTTATTTAAGAATTTAGTGTTGATTCTAAACTAGCTACAGTTTAATCATTCTACAAGAAATAGAAATGCATTCTGATTAATTGGGATTTTTTTTTCCCCCAGCCATCTCAATGGCAAAAAGTGTCCCAAATAACCTTAGTTCACCCCTAATAGGTAAACAAATAATAAAACAAACATATGCATATTGTTTATTACTATTTTCTAACACATCAAGCCAAAAAATTCATTTTTTTTTTCAAAAATAGCTTTTATTTAAAAATTGACAGTACAGAATAAGTTGATGAAAAGTATGTACAATAATAAGGCCTACACTGTAAAAAAGTCTTGTAAAAAAAACGGTCAAATGACTGGCAGCTATGGCTGCCAAACAAAAACCGTAAAATTAAAGTAAAAGAATGTAATTGAAACAAGAGGGGAAATTGTAAAATAATTTTTTTCCCCTGTAAAACCTTTAATGAACATTTCTGTAAAATTATAGTTTTTGCACTTTATTTTAATTAGGATGTTTTGCTGTAATTTTATGGTTTTTGTTTGGCAGCCGTAGCTGCCAGTCATTTGACCATTATTTTACGATTTTTTTTTTACAGTGTACAGTATAAACCATTCAATACTATCCTCTTATAATCTGATACCATAGGGTTGTTATGTTTAACTAATACTGAAACTAAAATAAAAACCATTAAAAACAATTGTGTTACTTGAAATAAAATAAAGGTTAACTGAAAAAAAATAATATATATATATATATATATACAAAACACATTTTATTTCAGCTAGTTGCCAAGGCAACATTTCTCATTTTAATTTAGTTCAACTTGATGGACTAAAATAACTAAAAATAAAATAAAATAAAATAATAAAGACTGCAAAATTAAAAAACAAAAAAATGGCACTTACACACGCACAATAAAAAAAAAAAAAAAAAAACAGTAATATTAATAAACTAACTTTTTTTTTTTTTGTATTCTGGTTCATTTTGCCCAGTCATCTCAATGGCAAAAAGTGTCCCAATTTACCTTAATTCACCCCTAATAGGTACAATTTGTAAAATACATATACATATTGTTCATCATAATGAAAAAAAAATATTATTTAAAAATTTACAGTACACAATTAAGTTGATGAAAATTAATTTATGCTTAACTGAGCTTCTTAGCTACATTACTTGCATTTTAAATCAATAAAAAAAATATTAATTTGGTTATTTGTACCTTTTTGTAGTACTGTGATATTATCATGGTATTTTTCTATGTACAATAATTGGGCCTACATGTAAGTTTTTCAGTACCATGCTCTCATAATCTGACACCATGGGTTTATTGTTAAATTTGCTATTGTTAAGTAAAACTGAAACTAAAAACCATTAAAAAACATTTTTGTTACGACTAAATTAAAATGAAAGCTTATTCAAAATATTAATAACAAGTATATAAAACTTCACATTTATACTTTGAATAAATGTAGTGTTGATTCTAAACTAGATTCATTGTTTTTACATGCATCTCAAATGTCTGTATATGTTAGTATGCAGAAATCATTTGGGGTTAAGAATGATGAAGGAAAATGCTTTAAAATAAAATGAATCTGAAGCCATCTTGTTTGATTTTTTAAAAGATGAACCTGATTGTTTGTACAAAATAAACAACTACTAAAAATGTCCAAAAATAAATAAATAAATAAATTACTAAATCTTCAAATTCAATTTGATCAAAAGTTAAAATTAAAAACAGAACATATAAAATAAAAACATATTTAAAATATTAATAAAAAATATCTAAATGGCACTAAAACAACTCTACCATGGTATTGTAATTTTAAAAAAGTATTTTTTTAAATACTGTAAAATGTTATGGTGTTTGAAAGTAAAAACTATGAATTACAATATAAATTACAGTAAAAAAAAAACAAACAAAAAACAATCAAACAATATGTCATCTTTTGGTAGAATACTATACTATTTTATGGTGTTTGGAAGTAAAAATAGCTAATTACCATATAATTTACAGTAGACAAAACAAATAATTATATGTAATTTTTTTGTAAAATGCTGTACAATTTAATGGTGTTTGGAAGAAAAAACTATAAATTACAGCAAACAAACAAACAAAGATTTAATTATATGTAATGTTTTGTAAAATATTTTTTTTGTGTTTGGATGTAACAAACGAACAAAAACAATCAAATTATATGTTTTTTTTTGTTTGTTTTGTTTTGTTTTTTTTAAATACTGTAATATTTTATGGTGTTTGGAAGTAAAAACAATTAATTACCATATAATTTACAGTAAATAAGGACAATGGAAGCAATCAAAATCAACAAAAGAGCAATGATATGCAAGTGCTATGAGGAGTCTCAGATTAGTTTAATGTAGTATACATAGCAAGGTGTTTTTTTTATTATAGAATAAATAAAAAGAAAACAGATAAAAAAAGAATAGAGCAATCTATTGGGAGAGTCCTAACATGCATCTGAAATGTCTGTACATGCCAGTGACACAGAAATTATTTAGGGTTAAAGGATTAGTTCACTTTCAAAACCAAAATTTACAGATAATGTACTCACTCCCTTGTCATCCTAAAGAAATTTTGTTTTGATTTTTTTCTTTGTGCCCCAAGTTTGAACTTCCAAAATGCAGTTTAAATCCAGCTTCAAAGGGCTCTAAACGACCCCAGGCAACTTTCAGAACGATTTTTTTTTTTTTTACAGCTGATAAAGATAAAACACTGACAGCTAATTAGACTTCATTCAAATTTAAAAGGCTTGAAATAGCAGGAAATAGCAGGCAACCTTGCTGAAAAGCAAACAGACATTGCACAGCAAACAGAGTAACATAAAACATAAAATTACCTCAGGAATTCAGCGCATTGTTGGACAACATTGTATTGCCTCATTTGAAGGTGCAGTAGAAAAGAGTCGGTATTATTTTTATTCCATTGCATTGACTACGTTACAGATCAGATAGTTTACGCTAGATTCAGTTTAAATGCGCTTTGAAACGTGGGTGCTGAGGACATCTACTGGTTGAAGTCGTGTAAATGCAAAAAACAGACAGTTATCGTTCTCTGGTGTGGACGCAAATATAGTTATCGTTGTGTTTATCGTTATCGTTATCGTTCTTGGTGTGAACGGGCCTTTAGTCTCTGTGATCCGGGTCAATACACTTAGGGTATGTTGAAAAACTCCCATCTCATTTTTCGTCTTCAACTTCAAAATCATCCTACAAGGTTTTTTTTTTTTTTTTTTCACTTTGTAAACACTGAGTTGGTAATTCTTGGTAATTCTTGGGTTGGTAAGACCCTTCTTCCTCGGCTGGGATTGTTTAGTGCATTTAGTGCCCTTTGTAGCTGGATTTAAACTGCATTTTGGAAGTTCAGACATGGGGGCAAAATCGAAGTCCACTATATAGAAAGAAATCCTGAAATGTCTTCCTCAGAAAACTAAATTTCTTTGTGGATGACAAGGAGGTGAGTACATTATCTGAAACAAATTGACAGTTCATATAATTTTTAACCTCAAACGCTCACGCGTAGTCTGTGTGATCCGGGTCAAAACAGTTAGGGTATGTCGAAAAACTCCCATCTCGTTTTCGTCTTCAACTTCAAATCCGTCCTACAACGCTGTTTTACCTTTTTTTTTTTTTTTTTTTTTTGTAAAGGGCGTTTGATATTCATTGTATGTTCACTTTGTAAACACTGGGTTGATACTCCTGCAGCGATGTAGGACGATTTTGAAGTTGGGGAAGAAAAACAGGTGGGAGTTTTTCGACATACCCTAATTGTATTGACCCGGATCACACAGACTACGCATAGGCATCGCAAAGAAGAGCATTTGAGGTTAAAACGTATGTAAATTGTCAATTTGTTTAAAAAATAATCGATCGTTTCGCTAGATAAGACCCTTCTTTCTCGGCTGGGAGCATTTAGTGCCCCTTTGCAGCTGGATTTAAACTGCATTTTGGAAGTTCAAACTTGAGGGCACCATAGAAGTCCACTATATAGAAAGAAATCCTGAAATGTTTTCCTCAAAAACTAAATTTCTTAATGTATGACAAGGGGGTGAGTAGATTATCTGTACATTTTTGTTCTGAAAGTGAATTAATCCTTTATAAATGATGGAGAAATAAAATACTATCTGATTAATTTCTATTGTTGGATTGTTAAAGATAAACCTGAGTGTTTGTAAATGACTGGCATCGCTCAGTCTTCCAATGGCGATTAAACACGCGGCCGCTGTCCGTGGTGCTGAACTCAATCATAACAGCGTTTATCAGAACTACTGAACATGAACAGCACTAGTATTAAAGAAAGTGTGAAAATAGATGATAATTATGAACTGATTTATATCCGCGCTCATATTCTGACACTTGTCTGCTTGCTGTTCAACAGATGACTTTCTCGATCTATTATTTTCAAAACAAATTAATAATGTACATACGTTTAACCTCAAACGCTCCTTTGTCTCGTTTCTGCGATGTGCAAGCTTAGTCTGTGTGATCCGGGTCAATACAGTTAGGGTCTTAAACTTCAAAATCGTCCTACAATGCCGTTTTACTTTTTTTTTTTAGTAAAGGGCGTTTGATATTCATTGTATGTTCACTTTGTAAACACTGGGTTGATACTCCTGCAGCGATGTAGGACGATTTTGAAGTTGGGGAAGAAAAATAGGTGGGAGTTTTTCGACACACCCTAATTGTATTGACCCGGATCACACAGACTACGCATGCGCATCGCAAAGAAGAGCATTTGAGGTTAAAAAGTATAGAAATTGTCAATTTGTTTGGAAAATAATTGATTGTTTTGCTAAATAAGACCCTTCTTCCTCGGCTGGGGTTGTTTAGTGCATTCAGTGCTCTTTGTAGCTGGATTTAAACTGCATTTTGGAAGTTCAAACTTGGGGGCACAGTCGAAGTCCATTATATAGAAAGAAATCCTGACATGTTTTCCCCAAAAAACTACATTTCTTTATGGATGACAAGGGGGTGAGTAGATTATCTGTACATTTTTGTTCTGAAAGTGAACTAATCCGTTAGAAATTATGCTGAAAGAAAATACTGAATAATCTGATTAATTTGTTATTGTTGGATTTTTAAAGATGAACCTGATTGTTTGTAAATGATTGGCGTGGTTCAGTCTTCCAATGGCGATTAAACACGCGGCCGCTGTCCGTGGTGCTGAACTCAATCACGCGCGCTGTATGCAGCGAAACAGCGTTTATCAGAACTACTGAACATGAACAGCACTAGTATTGAAGAAAGTGTGAAAATAGATGATAATTATGAACTGATTTATATCCGCGCTCATATTCTGACACTTGTCTGCTTGCTGTTCAACAGATGACTTTCTCGATTCCATCGCTTCTTAACGATTATTGCGTTTAATTCCCCTCCTCTTTCAAAGCGAGATCACCTCAGGGAGTGCAAATCTCCATTCGGCGGCTGCTGGAGCTTTTCTCTCCCGTTCCTTCGGCGTCATTTCTAAACGGATCCTGCCGTGTTTTATGAGCTGAGCTCGAGTGGAAACATAACAGGTCTCCTCGTCAACAGCATCAGAGGCTTTCATTAGCATAAAGGCATTGCTAATTTGGCCCCCGTGTGGTTTATTGAGCTTGTGATTTTGTGTGTTCCTCAGCCGGGAGCAGCGGCGCAGCTGTGATCATCACATCCCCATCGCAGGTATACTGGATGCTGGATGTCATTAGGAGACGAGAGGCGGATTTTCAGCGTTTCTTCAGTCGTACTGATGTAAAGACAGACACCTGTACGACAGAGACGCTCACGCTGAGACACGACAGCTGGAGACAAAACCCTGCTGACAGACAGACACACAAAGACAGTATTAAAGTATATCGATCATGTCTGGCTTTATGACTGTTCTCATAGTCGTTTTGTGAGTGAAGGAATCACATGCATGATAATGCATAATAATGAGCATAATGAGAGCAATTGTCATTAGAAAAAAAAAAAAAAAAAGAAAACTACACACCATGTCCTGAACAATGAAATTGAAAACCCTTTTGACTCTTTAAAATGAACCAGAAATCAGATCTGGATTAGTTTTTAAACCACATATTGGAGTGGTTTAACATTGCATAATGTGTTCTGTTTCATATTGTATTTTTAAAATACAGTATGCAGTATTGGGGACTATTTTGAACATATGTTCAATAATTTAACAATATAAAATGGATTTACTTTTTTACTTTTTTTAATCCATATTTAATCATTTCATATTTTTAAGTAAGTAATTCGTTTTTTTGGAAGTAAAAATGATGTGGATTAAAATGGATTAATAATAATTTATTCTCAATAATTTGATTTCATATTTCAAAAATATTAAATCATTAATTATTTGATTTATTTATTATTTATTAGATTTTTTTATGAATTACCATGTAATTTACAGTAAGGAAAATCTAATTATATGTAATTTTTCTGTACAGAAAAATGATATATGCTGTAAAAAAAAAAAAAAAAAAAAATAGTAAATAGTTAAATATTAGAATATATACAATTTTACTCTAAACTGCTGTCAAATTACAGAAATATTAATTATATGTACAGTGCGAAACAGTAAATTAACTTATCATATGTAAAAAAAAAAAATATTAAAATGAAATAAAAAAAAAAACTGTACTAGGTTAAATAGGTTATAAGTAATTTGCTGTAAAAGACTAAATTCTATATTTGCTAGTAAAAAAAATATGAATTAACAATATAATTACAATATTTGCCTAAGGTTTTAAGTTCATATTTCAATAATTTAATAATATAAAATAGATTTTTTTTTTTTTTTTGCATTTTTATAATCCACAAACTCGTAGTTTCCTGGTAAACCCTGAACTACAGTATTAACACTTTTTTCTGAAAACATTAGAACTCTAACTCTAAACATACGTTTAAACTTCTATTGACTACTGTATCAAATGAGGATGTGCCTTGTCAGATTTAGCTCAAACTATTCTATGGACTATATTGATCTCCACACATACACAGTCTGTCTGAGTTGATGATTTATTTTTCTCTGTTCTGCACATCGGCGGATCCAGGGCTCATTTGTGAAGCGTGGCCCGTCTCTGACATCAGAGCGATGCAGGACTTCATCTGTTTAAAGCAGCAGCTGGTCTGTTTAGACTCCGTCCGACCCTTAATGCCTCCAGCAGGACGCAGAAAAAAGAATAAATCCATGAAAGACAAACACACGAGAGGTCACCCACACTGCCATGAGTCATCCAGATAATGAATCCCACAATCCTCTTCGGCTGCCACCCCTCGGCCCTCTGAAGCAGACCGACACAGAGATGAGACAAAAACACAGCCATAATGAAGAGAAGCAGCTACATAATGTGCCTCCGCTACACCTAATCACACAACTTCTGTTGAGTTCTCCAAATGTGCGGAATTATAACTTTGACACTCTAAAATACTTCTAGCTGTCCATTAGCAAACTAAACTATGAACTGAGAAAATAACAAAGAATGAAGAGGAGAGTGCTGTAAAAAGTTGTAGCAATTTTTACAAAAAAATTTGTACTGTAGAATACATTTGTTTCACTAGAAACAGTAAGTTACCTTATTACCTTATCATATGCAGTGAAAAACTGTACATGGTTAAATAAGATTATATGCATTTTTACTCTAAAATACTGTCAGATTTATGGAAACTATGCAAAAGACTACATTATATGGTTTCTGGTGGTAAAAACTATGTTATCATATAATTTACAGTTAAAAAGCATCAGATTTTATGCAATTTGTCTGTAAAATACTGTCAATTTTTATCCGTTTTTATCCAAAAGTTTGGAAGTAAAAAAAAAATATAATACCATAAAAAAATTGCAGTAAACAATACAAAAAAAGAAATGAAATGTAATTTTTCTGTAAAATACTGCAACGTGTTGCAAAGTATATAAATATGAATTATCATATAATTTACAGTAAACAAAAAAAAAAAAAAACTTTTTTTTTTGTAAAATACTGTCAAATTTTATAGTGTTTGGAAGTAAAAACTATGAATTACTATATAATTTACAGTAAAGAAAGACAAAATTAAAAGTTATCAAATTAAATGTATTTTTTCTGTAAAATACTGGAAATTTTATTGTGTTTGGAAGTAAAAAAAAAAAAAAGAATTACTATATAATTTACAGTAAACAACAACAACAACAAAAACAATTATTTATTTTTTTTTTTTTTTGCAAAATACAGTAAAATGTAATGGTATATGGAAGTAAAAACTATGAATTACCATAGAATTTACAGTAAACAAAAAAAAAAAAAAAAAAAATTATCAAATTAAATGTAATTTTTCTGTAAAATGTTATGGTGCTTGGAAGTAAAATATATGAATTACTTTATAATTTACAGTAAACAACAAAAATTCAAACTAAATGTTTTTTTTTTTTGGCTAAATACTGTAAAACTTGATGGTGTTTGGGAAGTGAAAACTACGAATTACCATATAAATGACAATAAACAAACAAACAAAAAAACAATTCAATTATACATTTTTTTCTTCATAAAATACTGCACAATTTCATGGTGTTTGGATTTAAAAACTATGAATTACCGTATAATTTACAGAAGGAAAAGCCCCAATCAAATTATTTGTCTTTCTGTAAAATATTGTAAAACTGTATGGTTTTTGGAAGTTAAAACTATGAATTGCCATATAAATTAGTAATAGTAAAAACATTAGATTATATGTATTTTTGAGGAGTTTTAAGAAGTAGCAGTAAATTTATATGTAATTTTACTGTAAAATACTGTAAATTAGTGGGTTTGGGAAGTAAAAACTAGGAATTACTGTACATTTCCAGCGAAAAACATTTTATTTAAATGTAGTTATTTGTGTTATCACTTACATTAGGGTGTTTTAACATTTAAAACATAGTAATGTTAACATTTAATAGTCTTTAGCTCTTGTTTAAAGCATTATTTTGCCATTGTGCAGCATCTATAGCATATCTATTTACAAATACTGGCTCTTTTTTATTGATAGCCAACCTTCAGCTGATTCAACATGTGGTTCTTCATTATTATGGTGCATTTAAAGGTACAAAGCAGATTTTTGTTCATTAAGTAGCTTGGTATATTAACATTATATCACAAGAATATCATTTATACGCTTTTAAACAATATGTCATCCTGTAATACCCGGATTTCTAAAAAGCACACAATGTTTCCCAGTGTGTTTTAAAGGTTTGCAGCAGGTTTTGATGTGATGGAGGTGATTTACTCACCTGATCTGAGGTCAGCGCTGGACGTCTGGATCTACAGCCTTTAATAATGACGTCAAACACTGAGTTTCCTCTGATATCATTCACAATCTCCTACTGTAATGTCACCTCCAGCTCCCAAAGAGCACCAGACCCAGTCACTTCATCCGCTGAGAGAGAACAAGTGTTACAATCCATCAAAGCCCATCTTACATTTGTGTCATAATAATTACATGAGTGTGTGTTAATCGAGAACTCACTGAGGAAACAACAGTAAACATCGACTACACAAAGCACACACACAGGCCTCTAAGTGTTTATCTATAAATGTGTGTTTTGTCGTCATTGTTTCCTCCGGGATCTACATGCTGCAATATCCAGTGAGAATTAGAGGTCAGTGATTAATTATTCCAAATGAAAATCATTTTAGTATAATGAAACATGAATTAGTTGACAAAAAGTTGACAACTCTAGATTGTTTGTTTTAGTGTTTCTCATTCACTACTGTTCAGAGTTATTTTAGTATTATTGACATACTATTATGGTATTTCTCCTTAAAAAAAAAAAAGATTTTAGTGTTTTTTCATCTAGATGAATTGGTCGTAGCCTTAAAAAAAGTAATGTGGTGTGACCATCATTTATATGAAAATGAATTATTTTCCTTAACGTTCTTAACATTTTTTAGATGTTCTCAGTAATTGAAGTGTTTAGAAAGTATTTTTTTTTAATAATAATCTTATTTTATTATCTTATTTTATTCTATAACCTTTATATATATTTACACATTTTTTTTTGTCCAAAGTGTTTTAGTAATTTTGTCAATTATGAGTTGTTGTTTTTTTTTAATAGTTCTATATAGTTTTCATTAAATTTTATTTCAGTTTTAGTTTTACCTAATTTATTACATGAATTTAAACTAAATGAAAATGAGAAATATTGCATGTTTAAATATCAGATTTAATTTTCATCAGAAGGAATTTTGCTCTAAATTGTTTTTTTTTTAAGTAAAAACTATGAATTACTGTATAATTCACAAAAAAAAAAAAAAAAATCAACATCAAATTATGTGTAATTGTTCTGTAAAATAATATAATATAATATGATATAATATAATATAATATAATAATATTTAATGGTATTTGGAAGTAAAATCTATGAATTACCATATTTTGTAGTAATACATTAGCTTTAGTTGAATAATAACCTGCTACTTTTATGAAAAGGTAAAATCAGTCATGAGGATCATTATATATACATGTATATATATATATATATATATACATATACATATACACACACACTGTATATTATCTTATACATTATACACACAAAGCAACCATGAGAAAACAGTGACTGAATAACTCCAATAGAAATACACAACTCTACATGAGCTACATGACAATGAAAGATTATAAAACATTTTTTTTTCAGTTTTTGCCAATGCCATTAGTTTTTCTTCTGATGTAGAACAACTAAAACATGAAAACAGCAGAGCAGCAAAGTGCGTGAGAAACGCACACACACACACACACACACACACACACACACACACATAACGCACAGCACAAAAATCAGACACTGCTTTGTTCAAAAAGAGATTTCAGATGACAGAAATAATGACGGAGGCTTTGAGAGGATTACAACTAATCGTTTCGCTGCATGTTCCTTTTAATATCACCGCAAATCGACTTAAACGAATTCAGCTGCCCATTGAGTTCTTGTAAGTGAAGCTTTAAACAGAAAGTTTTGCTGAACTGGATAATTCCCTATTAAGGATTAACTAATAAGCATTACAATGAAGGCGTTTGAAAGCGTACTGACCTGTGAAACAGCCTTTCCTTAGAAGAAATACAAAGACGCTTTAAAGCATAGACAATCAAGTCAATGTGAAACAACATTTTAAACTCATTATAGTTGCATAATTTGACATATTTCTTAGTAACAGGATATTTAATGACAAAAATTGCAGGTCAGGAGTGAACTGCATTATGGAAAGGTTTTTAGAAAAGATCCGTTGCCTCAAACAGCAGCATAAAATAATGATTAACAGCTATTTATTTGAGTTAAATGAGTCTTGATGATGGATTTGTTTTCAGCTTTTGTCTACTCAAGATGTTAACTGATGGACTGGTGTGGATTACTTGTGGATTATTGTGATGTTTTTATCAGCTGTTTGGACTCTCATTCTGACGGCACCCATTCACTGCAGAGTAGGGATAAATATTTTTGTTGACGAGTAGTCGTTTGATTCATGGTTTGATCTCATAGAAGGTAATGTAAGAGCCTGCAATAATGCAGTTTGACCAGTGTGGCGCTGTAGCGCAAGACTGTAATTCAGCCCTCCTAGATGCAATTCAAGAGAAGAAGACACAGCACTTCAGAGCAGATGCAGCAGAATCTGAGCGGCGTTTGGATGAATATGCAAATATATATTGTGCGCTTTCCTCTCAGTAACAAAGTAAACAACAAAAACTGACAGCAGTGTGAAAGCAGCAGTTAAATTGCATCTGATTACAATGATGTGGATGTTTGCATGAGCTCTGCTGTTTAGTAACATTAACTTACTCCAGTAATGTCCAGCCACATCATGTTTTTGCAATAGATAACTATTAATCTTATGCAATAGATAGCCTTAAACTAAACAGCTTTGTGGTGTTTAACATGAAAATCCAATAAATATCTTGTTAGTAACATAAAATAATGATTAACGGCTATTTATTTGAGTTAAATAAGTCTTCTTGATTTGGATTTGTATTTAGCTTTTGTCTACTCAAGATGTTAACTGATGGACTGAAGTGGTGTGGATTACTTGTGGATTATTGTGATGTTTTTATCAGCTGTTTGGACTCTCATTCTGACGGCACCCATTCACTGCAGAGTAGGGCTGAAATAAAAAATTGTAATTCAGCCCTCCTGGATGCAATTCAAGAGAAGAAGACACAGCACTTCAGAGCAGATGCAGCAGAATCTGAGCGGCGTTTGGATGAATATGTAAATATATATTGCACGCTTTCCTCTCAGTAACAAAATATACAACAACAAAAACTGACAGCAATGTGAAAGCAGCAGTTAAAAATGCATCTGATTACAATGATGTGGATGTTTGCATGAGCTCTGCAGTTCAGTAACGTTAACTTACTCCAGTAATGTCCAGCCACATCATGTTTTTGCAATAGATAACTATTAATCTTATGCAATAGATAGCCTTAAACCAAACAGCTTTCCGGTGTTTAACATGAAAATCCAATAAATATCTTGTTAGTAAAACAAGATATTTAATGACAAAAATTGCAGGTCAGGAGTGAACTGCATCATGGAAAGGTTTTTAGAAAAGATCCGTTGCCTCAAACAGCAGCATAAAATAATGATTAACGGCTATTTATTTGAGTTAAATAATTCTTGATGATAGATTTGTTTTTAGCTTTTGTCTTCTCAAGATGTTAACTGATGGACTGGATTGGTGTGGATTACTTGTGGATTATTGTGATGTTTTTATCAGCTGTTGGGCTCTCATTCTGACGGCACCCATTCACTGCAGAGTAGGGCTGAAACGATCAGTCGACATTATTGACAATGTCGACAATAAAAAGTTGTAATTCAGCCCTCCTGGATGCAATTCAAAAGAAGAAGACACAGTCCTTCAGAGCAGACGCAGCAGAATCTGAGCGGCGTTTGGATGAATATGTAAATATATATTGCCCATTTTCCTCTCAGTAACAAAATAAACACAACAAAAACTGACAGCAGTGTGAAAGCAGCAGTTCAAAATGCATCTGATTACAATGATGTGGATGTTTGCATGAGCTCTGCATTTCAGTAACGTTAACTTACTCCAGTAATGTCCAGCCACATCATGTTTTTTTAATATAGTCCCTTACGCAATAGATAGCCTTAAACCAAACAGCATTGTGGTATTTAACATGAAAAACCTGTTGCTTTCAGTTAAAATTACAACTTGATTTCCTGTTATAAAGCAGCTCTCCAGTGTGGAGCTAGCTAATGAGAAAATACATTACAAACAAACTCATCCTAATCTTGTATGGCCTGAGGGTGAGCACATTTTCAGCTAATTTTCATTTTTGGGTCAACTACTCTTTTAGGAAAGTAAATAAAGTCTAAGTTTATTTCATTTAATTTTAAATTAAGCATTTAACTGTCACTCCCATTTTTGAACACAGACGTGAAAATTCAGTATTCAATTAATTTTTTTTTTTTACATTTTGTAAAATGATTTTGATGTACATTTTCTATGGTAATGCAATGTTTGATTTTAAAATGGTTTTCAAAGGATTGCATTTTAAGATTTTAAGTTTTCAAGTCATATATAATTTCTTATGATTTCTAAATCATGATAGGGAAAAAGGCAACGAAGAAAGTTTTTGGAGACAAGGGTCAGAACTCCTGTTAATGAAGTAGATTTTGAGGTGCACTAGTCATAAGTTAATCTATTACTTTTCCTACATAATTTGTAACACAAAAAATGGTAAAATATATATAGTTTGTCATGATTAAATTAGCAAAATGGTGAGGTAAACTTACAATTAAAGGGTTAAGGACATTAATTTCTTCCAGCCTTCCAGACAAAAGTCAAAAGGACAGCAAAAGGAAAACAAGAAAAAAAAACAGTCTGTACATCTCTACATCCACTCCATCTGTCAGCAATTCTATAGAAACACTCAGATTTAATGATGTTATTTAAGAATCCTCTCTGTTCTAATTAGGATTCAATTACCATCTCTGCCTCTCAGGACCGTTTCTTCTTAATCACATTCAGACAGACGAGAAAATCTGATTCCACTTCCGTCTTAAAGTCAATGCGAAACTGCGTGAATCCCACTGTACTGTACTTCCACAGTCTGACACTTTTATTATTATTTCAAGAGAAAAAAATGATTCGAACTGACTTGAGGGATTTGTTCATATGTTTCCATGTAAGATAATAAAAGCTCAATTTTTGGACTTTGTAACGAGCGATGGAGTAGCTGAATGGCTCTCAGTGAGCAGAGAGGAGGATTGTGGGTAAAGTGTGTGGCATCTTTGAAGATGCCGCAGCAGGAGGGAGAGCAGGGAACATGTGTGACACACACACACACACACACACACACACACACACACACACACACACACACACACACACACACACACACACAGTGTGTTCAAAGACTGCCATCAAAGCTAGGCAGAAATGTCAGACCTGCAGCAGGGAGCATCCCATAATGCCACAGGAGACAAAGACACAGTCATTTATTCCCATTTGTTCAAATGTGTTAATTACAGCTTTCTTAAGGCTACAGTATTTCATTTTATTTTGATATACAATATGTGACCCTGAACCACAAAACCAGTCTTAAGTAGCACAGGTATGTTTGTAGCAATAGGCAAAAATACATTGAATGGGTATATACAAATCATATTTGTATATATATATATATATATATATATATATACGTATATATATATATATATATATATATATATATATATAACCATATACAAATATGATTCATGTTTTTTTCTTGTCCTTGTTATCATTGAGAAAATAAAAGCTAAAAGACTAAAGCTTATTTTACAAGCAAAGAGGCAAGCAAAGAAGAATTAAATACTTAGCTGAGAAAATTAATATTTTCTAACAAGTTTAAAGTGATTTTTTACCTTTATAAAGCCATTTTTTTTCTGAAAGTGTGCATTATCTCTTGTGTAATATTCTTATATTTAATCTATAAAGTCACCTAGAATAATAAGACATTTAGTAAAATTATCAACAAAATTCATCTTTTCAATGCACAGATGTTGCATCTGATTTGCCATTTAGATATATTTACTTTGGACAACTTTAAAGATGATTTTCTTAATTAATTTATTTTTTTTTCCAGATTTTTTCAACCCGCTGACATCAAAATCATTTTCATTTTCACTAGTTTCATGTTTGAAGTATTATAGTTTTATTAAAAATTATATTATATATAACTACTCATCAAAAACTTTAGTGGCGGTATTTTTTCAAAGAAATTAATACTTTTATACATTAAGGATGCATTAAACTGATCAAAAGTGGCAGCAAAGACATTTATAATGTTAAAAAATATTCCTATTTCAAATAAATGCTGTTTTTTAGGGATTTTTATTCATCTGTGAATCCTAAAACGTAAAATGTATGATGGTTTCCACAAAAATACTGGGCAACACAACTGTTTTCAACACTGATAATCAGAAATGTTTCTTGAGCCTAAATCAGTATATTAGAATGATTTCTGAAGGATCATGTGACACTGAAGACGAGTAATGATGATGAAAATTCAGGGTGGCATCACAGAAATAAATTACATTTTAACAGATATTCACATAGAAAACAGCTGTTTTAAATTAGAATATTATTTCACATTTTTACTGTATTTTTGATCAAATAAATGCAGCCTTGGTGAGCAATATAGACTTCTTTTAGAAACGTAAAAAAAATAATTAAAAAAAAATCAGCAAACCTTTGAATGGTGTGTATGTGTGTGTTGCCATTACTCTCTAATCCGTCTGTCGCTGTGGAAAACTGAACGCCAGCTCAGATTCCTCCTCACAAATTAAATTACTCTCCTGTAAACTGACCGAATCCTCAACACACACACACACACACACACACACACACACTGATCTACACTAAAAGGCAAAGCAAGAGTATAAAGCAGCAGAGAAAGACAGAGATGGCCCTTATTGTTGGCTATGTCTCTAAAAAGATTAGTTCACTTTCAGAACAAACATTTACAGATAATTTACTCACCCCCTTGTCATCTGAGATGTTCATGTATTTCTTTCTTCAGTCGTAAAGAAATTATGTTTTTTGAGGAAAACATTTCAGGAATTTTCAATGGACCTCAATGAGCGAGTTTGAACTTCCAAAATGCAGGGCTTTTTCCAAAAAGGGCTTTAAGCAATCCCAGCTGAGGAATAAGGGTCTTACCTAGCGAAACAATCTGTCATTTACTACAAAAAAATATATAATTTATACACTTTTTAACCACAAATGCTGGTCTTGTCTAGTTCTGCGATGTTAGGGTGTGCCGAAAAACTCCCATCTCATTTTCTCCTCCAATTTCTAAATCGTCCTACATTGCTGTTTTACCTTTTTTATTGGTAAAGGGTTTGATCTTTTTTGCATGTTAACTTTGTAAACACTGGGTTGGTACTTCTGCAGCGATGTAGGACCATTTTGAAGCTGAGGAAGAAAACGAGATGAGAGTTTTTTGTAATTCCCTAACTGTATTAAACTGGAGTGCAGAGCTGGACAAGATGAGCACTTGCCGTTAAAAAGTGTATAAATTGTACATTTTTGTAGTAAATAACTGATCGTTTCACTAGATAAGACCCTTATTCCTCGTCTGGGATCGTTTAGAGCCCTTTGAAGCTGCATTAAAATGCTTTAAACTGCATTTTGGACGTTCAAACTCATTAGGATCAATCAACGCTGCATTTATTTGATCACAAATGCAGAAAAAAAAAAAACTGTAAGTTTATTACAATATGAAACAATGGTCTTTATTTTAATATACTTTAAATTATAATTTATTTCTGTGAAGCAAAGCTGAATTTTCATAAGCCTTTACTCCAGTCTCAAGTGTCACATGATCCTTCAGAAATCATTCTAATATGCTGATTTATTTTTATTTATTAGTTATCAATGTTGGAAACCGTTGTGCTGCCAAAAAAAAAATCATCCTTGGTGAATAAAAGTATTCATTTCTTTCGAAAAAGGAAGAATAAAAATGTACTGACCCCAAACTTTTCAAAAGTAGTGTTTATTGTTAGAAAAACTTTCTTTTTAACCATTTATTGATCAAAGAATCCTGAAAAAAGTACCAGAAGTTCCAAATATATATAACATATTTATATATAATATTAAGCAGCACAACTGTTTTCAACATTAATAATAATTCAGAATATTAGAATGATTTTTGAAGGATCATGGGGCATTGAAGACTGGATTAATGATGCTGAAAATTCAGCTTTGTATCACAGAAATAAATTACAGTTTAAAATATATTCACATAGAAACCAGTTATTTTAAATTAAAATAATATTTCACAACATTACACTTTTTTCTGTATTTGTGATCAAATAAATGCAGCCCTGATTAATTTAACAGCATAAGAAACGTCATTAAAAATCTTACTGATCCCAAACTTCTGAGCAGCAGTGTGTTCAAAATGGTTTCTAAAAAGTGTTTCTTTCTAAAAACATTTTTCTTTTTTCAGTGTTTTCAGGTTCAGCAGGTGAAAAACCACACACACAATGTGAGAAATCATTCATGAGCTCTTACACACTCAACTTAGTGTTTGGTTTTGATGGCTAACCTCATGTGATGTCTTAGAGAAAAAAAGAAAAGGAAAAGGAAATAAAAGGGATTGATGGATAAGACTGTGTTTGCGGAGTGGAAATAATAGGGAATTAGGATTGTCTCTGAAGACGACGGAATTAATCCAAAACGAATTAAAGCAAAGACAAAGACACAAACAAGAGGCTTTGGCGAGATACACACAATCTTTCAGCTGACACGCCAGCCACAATACAAAAGCACGACAAAAACTGATTAAAATGAGAAATAAACGATTAATAAAGAAATGAATGACATGAGCAGAGAGACAAAGAGCTGTGGAGTTTCTGCTCACTGGCGCCACCAACAGACAATCAATGAAAGCAAACGGTGAGCAAAGACTCAAACTCATACTAATACAAAAATACCACACAAAAATAGCATTAATGCATCATAATGGTATCTGTATGACTCCTGTACTATATTTAGAGCTCAACCAGGAGACATCAGACAATTTACAAATGGACCATAAAATAATTTAATTAAATTAATTTATTAACAATTAGTAAATTATAAATAAAGTAATATGTAACAAGTGAATTATAATTTAAATGATCTAATAAACTATTAAAATATTTTTTTATTTTTTTTTTATTATTTTGCCCCATTTTATTAACACAATAATAAACATACACACACACACAACATATATTTTCATTTTAATTATAATATTATTATAAACATTAAAACAATCTGATAAATTAAAATTATTTAAATTCATTTAATAATTAGTAAATTATATGATTTTTCAAATAAACAATTCAATTATATTTTTTACTATCTTTAGAATAGTTTTTGCCCATTTTATTACTATTAATTAAAACATATTTTTTTACTATTATTTTCATTTTAATTCTAATATTATTATAAACATTAAAACAATCTGATAGAATATAATTATTTAAATTAATTTAACAATTAATAAATTTAATGATTTACCAAATAAGCAATTAAAATATTACTTTACTATTGTTAGAATTGTTTTTCCCTATTTTATTAATACAATTAATAATAATAATAATATTATATATATATATATATATATATATATATATATATATATAATTTTAATTTTATTATAAATATATTAAACAATCTGATAAAATATACAATTAATATTTATATTAAAATATTTATGGAAATACACAAATATATCTTGACATTTCTGAAATAATCATATATATAATTTTATATAATTTAATAATAATATGTAATAATTGTGTTAAATGGTAGGAGACCTTTGAGTCAAAAACTGCTGAAAACTACTGATTTACAGTGTTTTCTAAGGCCATATAATTAAATGTATGCCAAAAAAAAAAAAAAAAAAAAAAACACAACACAAGGGAAAACTAATCATAAAAAGCAATCCTGTAAAAGAATGTTTGTATATTATTATTATTTTGCTATTATTTTAATTGTAGCATTATTATAAATATATTAAAATAATCTGATATAAAATATAAAAAAAATATATATAAAAATATTCATTGTGAAATATTTTTGAAAATACATCTTCACATAATATGTATATATACTACACAATTTTTATTGATTATTAAAAATATTTTTTTCTGAAACATTTAATAATAATAATAATAATAATAATAATAATAATAATAATAATAATAATAAATCAATTTATATATTTCCTTTATACTTTGAATATTGGATTGAACAGTGGGAATACTTTGAGTCAAAAAGGTTGTAAATCAGTGATTTAAAGTCTCATAGAGTCATATAATTAAATATCTTGTTTTTGTGTTTCACAGAAATGAAGAGGGGTTATGTTTCTCTCTCTCTTTCAGCTCCTTGACAGGATTCACTACATTCACAAGCACATCTCCATCATTCATGCTGACTTGTGAATGTGCTGCTTGTTCAGATCTTTATTTCATTACAGTGTGTTCAAGATGCTGTCAGAGAGAGAGAGAGAGAGAGAGAGCAGAAGACTAAAGTACAGATAGAGGAGACCTGCTGCTCTCATATCATAGAGGAGGATGTTTACAGCTCTTGAGCTCCCTCTAGTGGAGAGTAGGCCAATTATTGTACATTAAATCAAGTTTTTCTATTCTATAGTCATAACTGCTGAATCTGATTTCTAGAGAGCAGAGGGAATTTTCATGACTGTGATTGGGTTGAGATGATCACAAGATGATTTCAGTGTGATATTGCTTTTATAGCACAGATCAATACACAAGTTAAAACTAATTACTTGTGTGTGCAAACATACCTGGTTATAAAGCTCTGCTTGATTCTGTAGCTGACACTATATGCACAGATGCAATGTTTCATTTGGGCTCATTGAAAACAGCTGAAATAGACCATTAAATTAGTAAACCAGAACTGCTGTATAAAACACACGGATAAATAAATAATAAATAAATAAATACAAAGAAAACGTTATTTATTATTTAATTTACACAATATTTACAAAAAAAAAAAAAGCATTTTTTTTTTACATTTTTACTAATTATTTTATATACTTTAATATACTAAGAGAATGTAATGTAATATTTTAAGCAATATGTACTGAAAATGAACTCAAAAATATCTGAATTATTAAAAAAGGTTTTACAAACAAATTATACTATTTATGCTTGACAATTTTAAGAAACTGCAATTTAGTATTTAATTTACACAAAATTCTGAAAATTAACAAAAAATACTGTTTTTAGTAAACTTTTTACTTTAAAATTGAAACTAAGAACATTTTATTTAATACTTAATTTCACAATATTTTGTAAAAATGCACTCTGAATATCTGAATTATGAAAAAAATACTAGTTTTTACTAAATTTCTTTACTAAACAAATGATACTATTTTTACTTGAAAATTTAAACCAAGAAAATTTAATTTATTATTTAATTTACACAGCATTTCTGAAAATGAACTCAAAAATATCTGTATTACTAAAATAAAAAAACTAGTTTTTGCTAAACTTTTTTACCAAGCAACTGATACTATTTTTACTTGAAAATTTAAACAAGAAATTGTAATTTAGTATTTAATTTACACATAATTTCTAAAATTAACACAAAATACAGAATTACTAAAAATTACTAGTTATTACTACAATTTTTTACTAAACAAATGATGCCATTTATAACTGAAAATTTAAACCAAGAAATTGAAATTTTGTATTTAATATACATAAAATGTCTAAAATTAACGCAAAAACATCTGAATTACTAAAAAAAATGACTAGTTTTTACTACAATTGTTTACTTAACAAATTATACTATTTATATTGAAAATTTAAACCAAGAAATTGTAATTTAGTTTTTGATTTACACAAACTTTCTGAAAATTAACAGAAAAATAACTGAATTACTAAAAATGCTGTTTTTAAAAAAACAAATGCTACCATTTTTATTTTAAAATTGTAACTAATTTCACAATATTTTATATAAAAAAAGCACTTTAAAAATATCTGAATATCTATCTAGCAAAAAAAAAAAAAAAAAAAAAGAATATTGTTTTACTACAATATTTGACTAAATAATTTACTAATAAACTCAGAGAAATAAAGGTACAAAAGCTGTCACTAGGTTGCTGCCAAAAAAGTCTATTTACCTTAAAGGTACATTTTAGTACTTAATGAACAGAGTGTATTATGTTACATTTACACAATATTCAGTGACAAAATATCTGAGAAAATATGTGCATTACTTACTGATTAAACTGACGCTTTTCTGTTGACAAATTAGCTGATATATCAGTTGCTCACTAGATGCTATAGTCTAGACGACAATGCTCACAAACTGTATATATTAAATGAATGCTGCTTGTAAACTGAATATTGCAAAACACAGCCTATAAATCACAGACAAACAATCTGATTTACCTCAGAATCCACTGCTAATGTGATGACCGTTGTCCAAGTGAATGAACTGAAGTGAAACGAATGCACCACCTGATGTAAAAAAACAACACCACCACATCATCCACATCAAGAGAGAATTTAAGCCTCTAAAATTGTGCAAAATCTCTCTTTATTTTTTCAGTTCAGCATCAGTTCATTGAGCATTGATCAAAGATCTGACATTTCTGTTCAGCATCAGAAACAACACAAACCAGATCCACAGAGAGACAACATTCCTCCTGTCCGATCGCACCGATCCGTCTGCATTATTTACAGCCTGCATGTCCCACACAGATCCAGAAGAAAAGGTGCATTTGAGAGAATCAGTGCAACACCCTCCAATAAACATCATTTACAATCTCACAAACGCTCCGCGACGAGCAACAGTCAGAGAGAACCCACAGAACCAGGAGAAACACCAGCAGACAAACATTTGGACATAAAATTAGCCGAAGAAGCGTCTGCCTAAATGACTCATATTAGTTTTGTAGACAAAAATAAATTGTGCCTATATGAATTTCTTTTTTAGTTTTAAAGGAACTTCTCCTTTTTTTATTATTATTTTTTTTTATACATATGCATAAACATGCATATAATAAATAAAAATGCAACACAATAAACACTGTGAAGTAGCTGGTAATTTAATGTATTTTTTTTATTATTATTCCCAAAAAGTGATTGACCGTTTTAAATCTTTGAATTTAATGATTGAGATTCATGGTTTTTAATAAATATGCATAAATATGCATATAATAAATAAAAATGCAACAAAATATATACTGTGAAGTAGCTTAAAGTTTTATTTGATTTTATGAATTTAGATTTTATTTTATATTGTTCCCAAACAATGACTGACTGTCATAAATCTTTGAATTTATTGATTCAGAATCAGTTTTAATAATACACATGCATAAATATGCATATAATAAATAAAATAAAATAAATACTGTGATGTAGCTGTAAATTTTATTTGATTTTATTTATTTAGTTTTTATTTTATTTGTATTTTATGTAATTCCCAAACAATCTTTCAATTTATTGATTCATAATCAGGTTTAATATTAAATATGCATATAATTAATAAAAATGCAACAAAATAAATACTTGTAGCTAATTCATTATTTTTATTATTAATATACTGTGAAGTAGCTGAGAATTTTATTTTATTATTTTATTTTATTCCCAAACAATGACTGACTGTCATTTTTTTTAATGATTTAAAATCAGGTTTAATTATAAACATACTCAAATCTAAGCTCGAATAATCTGGTTGATTACTGATATGTTTGTTTTGGCTTGTTCTGAATGTTTTGTTGTCATTTTTTATTTTTATTAAACTTTGTTTACAACAAGTTTGAAGAAACGGTCACGACTTGAATTTCAACCTGACTTAAAAAGAGTTTTGACCCCTATTTTAAAGTTTGCACACTTTACTATCATCAAACAGTCAGAATATATGTGTCCAAATGTTTGACTGCCAGTGTATGTCATCCTACTGCAGGCAAATGGAGGAAGGCTTTGTGGAAATTACCCACAAGCACTCGGGAATGTCTGAGAATGGAAATAAAGGCTCTCTGACGTCGCCGAAACTCTGTGACGGCGCCATCCAGAAGATAAAAGTATAAACATGAGTAACGACGCGTCTCATCCGCGTTCGGCTGGCCGATAAATCACGGCGGGCGTTCGCACGCGTGTAAACGGAGCCGAGCAACAAAAGACAGGAAATTGATTTCGGCAGGAAACTCAGAGATAAATACATCTGGGATATTAATACATGTCATCAGTCAGAAAGAGCAGCGGAGGAGAAAGATGAAGAAGATACGAACACAACAAAACGCACAGACGCATCATTTACTATCCAGAGACGCAAAAAACGCAATAAACATTTTAAACGACTTTCTTGTTTTTACGCGTATAGATATTTATTGTGAGAAACGATCCGTCAAAACCCATGTGAAAAAGAGAAAACGAACGACAGATGCGATCCCTCCCCCGTCTCGACCAATCAGGCGCCAGCCTGCTTTTGACTGACAGCGGCTCTGAGGGAAGCCAAAGGTTTGTGGGCGGGGCTTATCGTGTTAAGCGAGTTTTCCTTCATTCATCTCATTCCCTCAGAACACCCCACATCCCATACGAAAGACAGGACGAAAGAAAGTACAGATGGAGTAGAGTCAAGGAAAGACGGCGGGCGGGAGAGAAACGCCAAGCTCTTCTCTGTTTCCGTCCGTGGGTGAGTTCGGAGCCCAGAAACGAGTCCGTCTCGGCCGTCTCTGCGGGAAAAAGACGTTCAGCTGGAGTAGATCTGGGTGCCGATCACACGCATGATCTCCTTTTGGATCTTAGGCTCCTGTGTGTTGATGTTAGCGTCTCCCACCTGACCGTCCTCATACCTGAGACACAAAGATCACAGAAAAACAATATGTGACCCTGGACCACGAAACCAGTCTTAAGTGTCAATTTTTTCAAAATTGAGATGTGTATATCCTCTGAAAGTTGAATAAATCAGCTTTCCATTGATGTATGGTTTGTTGAGATAGGACAATATTTGGCTGAGATGTGACTATTCGAAAATCTGGAATCTGAGGGTGCAAAAATATAAAAATATTGAGAAAATCGCCTTTAAATTTGTCCAAATTACGTTTTAGCAATGCATATTACTTATCAAAAATTAAGTTTTGATACATTTACGGTACAAAATTTGTAAAATATCTTAATGGAACATGACCTTTACTTAACATCCTAGTGATTTTTGGCATTTTTTGTTTGATAATTTTGACCCATACAATGTATTTTTGACTATTGCTACAAATATACCCCAGCGACTTAAGACTGGTTTTGTGGTCCAGGGTCACATATTTCAACCAAAAAATCTACAGTGCAAGCAGATAATATTTAGAAATACTGTTCTAAAATGCAATAGTACCATATTTTCAAATGCAATATGCAAACTCATTCATTTATCAAACTGCCTGTATGTGTCACAATTTCTGTACTTTTTTCTCTTGCACATTTGTGACCCTGGAGGACAAAACCAGTCTTACTTGTAGCAATAGCATGGGTCAAAATGATCGATTATGCCAAAAATCATTGGGATGTTAAGTAAAGGTCATGAAGATATTTTGTACATTTCCTACCATAAATATATCAAAACTTCATTTTGCATTGCTAAGAACTTCATTTGGACAACTTTAAAGGCCATTTTCTTGATATTTAGATTTTTTTGCACCCTCAGATTGCAGATTTGCAAATATTATCCTATCCTAACAAACCATACATCAATTAAAAAAAAAAAATAAGCTGACCATTATGACTGGTATATACACTACCAGTCAAAAGTTTGGACACACCCTCTCATTTAATGTTTTTTAAAGAAGTTTCTGATGCTTATCAAGGCTGTTTTCATTTGATCAAAAATACAGAAAAAAAAAATAATATTGTGAATTATTATTACGATGTACATCAATGTTTTTCTATATTAATATACATTAAAATTTAATTTATATCTGTAATTAAACTTGAATTTACAGCATAATTTCTCCAGTCTTCAGTGTCACATGATCCTTCAAAAATCATATTAAAATAAAATCCATTATTTTATATTGTAATAACATTTTGCAATATTACTTTTTTTTTTGTATTTTTGATCAAATAAATGCAGCCTTGATGAGCATAAGAGACTTCTTTGAAAAACATTAAATGAGAGGGTGTGTCCAAACTTATATATCAATAAGTTTTTTAATGCTTTTTAAATAAGACTTTTCTGCTCATCAAAGCTGTTTCTTTAATTAAAAATATAGAAAAAAAAATGTAATATTGTGAAATGTTAATTCAATTTAAAATAGTGGTTTTCTATATTAATATGATTTAAAATTGTATTCATTCCTGTGGTGCAAAGCATTATTACTGCAGTTTTCAGTGTCACATGATCCTTCAGAAATCATTCTAATATGCTGATTTATTATCAGTGTTGGAAACAGTTTTAACTCATAAAATAATGACACTAAAAATACACAATTTTATTATTATGCTATAAAAAAGAAATGCATACTCACACGAAGAAGAAGCGTGTGCAGACATGGTCAGACACCGGACACACCCAGATGTTCCCGTGTTTCTGCAGGTCTTTGGATGTGATCACTGTCAACACAGAAACACAATCATCTCATGTGTCAGTCTTGGTTAAGAAACAGGATTCAAGCAAAAACAAAGAAATTTATTTAGTCCATGCATCATTTTTCCTTTCTCTAATCAAAATGTTTCAAACCAAAACTGACTGAATTCAGGGTTTCTTTTTAAGACCTTCTTAATACCACATTATATGAAATTTAAGACCTAAAATGGACATGGAAATACATTATATTGCATACATACATGTAACAGTTAATGTGTTTATTGTAAAAAGAAAACGAAATGTGAACCGCTGAGTGTTGCTTGGAGAATGAGCTACTGCTGTGAACCTTGTTTGGAACTATTTTCATTAATGAAATGGAACAAAACAATAAATATTGTGTTTAAAATGTAAGTAACTTAACTACTTGACTAACTAACTTTTTTACTGAACTAAAATCAGTGTAACCTTTGCAATCGTGAGAATATTCATCAAAGCTATGTTGTTGAACTATATCATGTTATAAATAAACACATCCATAATAAAAGGCCAGCCCAAGGCACACCTTTGCAATAATCATGCTGTCTAATCAGCATCTTGATATGCCACACCTGTGAGGTGGATGGATTATCTCGGCAGAGGAGAAGTGCTCACTAACAGATTTAGTGAACAATATTTGAAAGAAATAGGCCTTTTGTGTGCATAGAAAAAGTCTTAGATCTTTAAGTTCAGCTCATGAAAAATGGGGGTAAAAACAAAAGTGCTGCATTTATAATTTCGTTCAGTGTAATTTATTCATATAGCACATACTTCATACACAATAGTAATTCAAAGTGCTTTACATAAAAGGAAGCAAAATAATCATAAAGCAAATAAAACAAAGAATTTAAACACGTAAAATCATTTAATTTAAAATACATTTTAAACCGTTACCAATAGAAAAGGATTATACATAGCGCAAACAGTTCGGACGTAGCACAGTGCTCATTCAGTAAACGCACAGCTAAACAGATGAGTTTTAAGTCTAGACTTAAAAGTAGCTAATGTTTTAGCACATTTGTAAGAAAAATCATTCTTGCATTTCGATGCTTAGCTGGTTATTTTTGTTTTTTTATTTTTTTGTCAATCTTCAGTCTGTCCAATGATTGTAAACAATCATTAATCATTAGGTTAGTCAGACTGAAGATATTTTAGTTTTAGTTTAAATTTTAATTTGACCAAAATAATTTAAGACCCATCGAATCTGAATTTAAGACATTTTAAGACTTTTTAAGGCCTTTTATTCGAAAAACATTATGGACCCTCTTCGTTTAGGAGCAGAGATGTATAAAGTACTAGAGACCCAGACTTGAGTAAAAGTACAAGTGCTCTATCAAAAAAGTGACTTGAGTAGAAGTTAAAGTGCTCTTTAAGCACCATACTTAAGTGGAAGTACTAAAGTATTCAACATTTTTTGTACTTAAGTATTGCAAGTAGTTTATTTTAAAATTTACTACTCAAATACTGAAAGTAAAAGTACAAGTAGTGTTAATGGGCATGTGATTAAGCAGAACGAAAAGAAACATGGTTTACGATTTATAATACATGTATGTGATGGGTCAAAAACACCATTCAGCTAGTTAATGTTAAGTGAACATCGCAGCATGTTATGAACCGCGGGTAACGTTAGCTAACGTTAGTTAACTTATCTAGCGCTTACGGATAGCTCAAACTGCTGTGTTTTGTGTATTATATTATTTTTACCTTACCTTGATATGTTTCTTCAACTTCGACGGTGAATTTTTGAAGGCCATTAGGCCATTATTTCGCAATATCTCGGGAGGCAGAGTAAGCACTTCATTCTGTATGAATTGTCTTTCACTTGGGGCCGTACACGTTGCGTCTTTTGCGCGCGCGCTCATAATGGAAGCGACGCGCACATTTTTCCAGGTGCGTCCGCACCGCATCGAGATAAAACCGTTTCAACTTTGCAGAACGCCGCAAGCGCACCGCGAGTCATGTGACAAGAAACAACCAATCAGCTTCATCCTTCCCCATAACAACATCGAAAGCTCAGCCAAGATGGATGAACAGCTGATCAACGCTGTTACAGGGATAAACATTTTTAAATAAATGTAGTAGCAGAGCTACTGCAAGCGATGTTCAGTGTTGGAAATCCATTTATGCTTTGCTGTAACATCTGTGTCTTCGTGGAGAGCGCAGGTCATTGTTGCTTAGCAACGGCAGACGCCAAGAAAGCGCAAGCTACAGAGCGCTTTGGAACGAAGGGGGAAGCGGCGCGCCTCGCGTTTTCCACGCGTTTGTAGGCGCGACATGTGAACGGCCCCAAATGCAAACATGGACTCTAAATAGGGCCACGGGTGGTCTTCTTCCTCATCGCCACGATCAGTTAAAAGTGAAGGAGTTGAAGGTGGAATTTCTGGGTTTTCCATGTCGAAAACAAACTAAAGTGCTCTCAATGCAGGCAGGCAGTGCTGTCTTCTTTGATCGTCTGATTCGCTCAATGATGAGCCAGTTTATTCAAACCTGTGTGACAGAGCCATCTACAGTACTGCTCTGGCAGTGATGATGTGGGTGGAATGATTCGTAACATTTTTATAATTGTAACGAGTAACGATGCAGCACATACAAAATCTATCGGAGTGAAAGTATTAAACTCATCGAAAATATGTACTGAAGTAAAAGTGGAAGTAGGAGAAAAAAACAATACTCCAGTAGAGTACAGATACGGCCTTTTAGTACTTAAGTACAGTAGTGAAGTAGTTCTACTTCGGTACTATACATCTCTGTTTAGGAGTCACACTTACCTTCTTCGCGGTCATAAGTGACCGAAGCCTTGAAATGTAACTTTCTTTTTTTTTTCAGGAAAATCAGTGCAATACATTTTTGTTCAATAATATTTTTTGATTATTATTTAGAATTTTAAGGAGATTTTATGATACTATGCTATACTATACTAAACTATTTTTCCATTATAATTAATATTTTTGTATTTAATTATTTCTATATAATTTTTTCAATACATTTCAATAAATTTAGAGTGTCACCCCTTGATTGCTGTGCACTTTTTATTCTGCACAATGGCTGATTCGTAGTTTACATTTACATTACATTACATTTAGTCATTTAGCAGACACTTTTATCCAAAGCGACTTACAATAGAAGCAATCAGAGCAACAAGAGAGCGACAGTGTATAAGTGCTGTGGCAAATTTCAGTTAGATAAACACGATAAGTCTTGCAAGGGTTTTTTTTTTTTTTTTTTTTATATAAATATAGAAAACTGAAAAGAGTAGGAAAGAGCTAGTGTCAATTGGTCAAGTTCTGCCGAAAAAGATGGGTTTTCAGACGTTTTTTGAAGATGGCCAATGACTCAGCTGATCGAATTGAGATGGGTAGGTCATTCCACCAGCTGGGAACAGTCCACAAAAAGGTACGTGAAAGTGATTTTGAGCCTCTTTGGGATGGCACCACAAGGCGTCGTTCATTTGCAGAACGCAAGCTTCTGGAAGGGACATAAGGTTGGATTAGACAGTTTAGGTATTCTGGTGCAGTGCCAGTGGTTGTCTTGTAGGCAAGCACCAGTACCTTGAATTTGATGCGAGCAGCTACTGGCAGCCAATGCAGTCTGATGAAGAGAGGTGTGACATGGGCTTTCTTCGGCTCATTAAAGACCACTCTTGCTGCTGCAAGTTTGTACCACCAAAAGATGTAGAGTTTTCATATTTTTTTTGTATTTCTCATTCATTTCCTATGTCACTCATTTTTGACCACGAAGAAGTCAAGTAACTTTTTTTTTTTCGATGAAGCTACGATTTTTAAAATTTTAATATATCAAAATTTTCAGTCAAAATTGACTAAAGAGGGACATTTTAAGACTTTTTAAGGACCCACAGACACTCTGGAATTGTTAGAGTAGGTGTGATTTTTACCTTCACAGAGAGCGATGCAGTTTAAATTCCTGCTCTGGAGGAAACGCGACTGTATGGGACGACTCTGTTGAAGGACAAATAACACACATTTACTAATCTGAGACATCGATCACAGGTCAAATGTTTTTAAATAAGCGTGGTGTCTCCGTCTTACCTGTGGCATTGTGTTCATTCGATTATATCGCTGGACTAACTCATCTTTAGTGGGCATGCGATGCTGGCCCTTCCCCATTCCTAAACACACACACACACACACACAAATGTAAGAAATAAATAACCTTTTGATTTCATATGCATCCCTTTTTCAATAAAATGATTTTAAAATGATGCCAGAAAAGAATCAGCCCACACTTACGATTGACTGAAGAGCCAAACACTCATATTACTGAGCGTTTTAATGAAACAAATTTGCCTTGTATATGTACAGTTGAAGACAAAATTATTAGCCCATTTCATTATTTTTCAAATAACTCCCAAGTGTTGTTTAACAGAAAGATGATTTTATCAACACAGTATTTTTAAACATAATACTTTATTCAGAAAGCTAATACAAATAGAAATAAATGTAAAACCAAGAATTTTAAAAAGTCTACTGGTCAAAATGATTAGCCCTCTGATGTTAATAGTCAATAGTGTATCCCTTTTGCTTGATAACAGCCTTTAGTCATTTGCTGTAGTTCTCAACAAGTTTCAAGCATGTCTCCTGAGGAATGACAGCCCATTCTTCCTTAGCAAATCTTTCAAGCTCCTCCAGATTTGTTGGTCTTCTGGCACAAACTCTGGACTTTAGTGTGCCCCACAGATTTTCTATTGGATTCAAGTCTGGGCTTTGGGTCGTTATCATCCTGGAAGACAAAATGTCGACCCAAATCAAGTTTTCTTGCAGACTGTCTGAGGTTGTCTTTCAAAATCTTCTTATAGTCTTCCTTTTTCATGTTTTCTTCAACCCTGATGAGATTCCCAGCTCCAAATGCACTGAAACATCCCCACAGCATTATACTCCCACCACCATGTTTCACTGTGGGAACGCTGTTCTTGGGGTTGAATGCCTCTCCCTTCTTTCTCCAAACATAGGCAGCATCTCTGTGGCCAAAAAGCTCTAGTTTTGTCTCATCTGACCAAATGACACGTTTCCAGTATGCATCACATTCCCCCAGGTTGTCCTTTGCAAACTTCATTCTAGCTTGGAGGTGTCTCTTCTTCAGAAGTGGAGTGTTTCTTGGTCGGCAACCTCGCAGTTCATTCCTGTGCAGGGCTCTAGTGACTGTCTTCGCTGAGACATCAGTTCCAGACTTGGCTAGGTCATTCACTAGTGTCTTGGCAGTTGTTCTTGGGTCTTTAGATACCTTTTCTTTCCAAAGTTTTTGAAATCTTTCTCCCGTCTTGTTCTCCACTGTGTTGGTCTCTTTAAACTTCTTGATAATGCATCTCACTCAGTTCTTGACACTTGAAAATGCTTTGATAAAAATGTGTATCCTTCTCCATCTTTATGAGCATTAACAATTCTTTCTCTCAAATCCAAACTAATTTCTTTTGTCTTTGCCATGATGACAGTGCATATTATTTTACTAGTTGTTTCACAAGATACTAATCCTCAGCTTAAAGAGCAATTTAAAGGTCATTGGACAACAGTGGTTTGTTCTATATCTAATCAAACTATTAATTTTTTAAGGGGGCTAATAATATTGACCTTTTATTCAAGCAACTATAAGAAACCAGACTTTCTCTAGAATAAAAAAAGAATAGGAAATAATGTGAAAACAATCTCTTGCTCTGTTAAACATCACTTGGGAAATGTACAAAAAAAAATTACAATTTCACAGGGGGGCTAATAATTTCGTCTTCAACTGTATTTTGTTGTAAAGATGTTTTCAGGAAAAATACTGATAAAGAAAAAATTTATTTGTGGAGTGGAAAAACAAAAACACATCTAACACATACAGAAAAATCACACAGATTCGAAAAGAGTGTCCACGCGCAACAATACAACATTCATATGGATCAGAAAGCAGACTGAGATGTTCATTAGAGAGAAAGACTGAGATGTGATGAAGAACCCAAAGTGAAACACGGAGAACGCAGGTCTGGATCGTACCTGAGTATCCAAAGGAAATACTGGATATGGGGCTCAGATAGATGCCCTTCCCGTACGCTGCTCCATGCAGCTTTGATGAAAGAGAACAAGAGTTACACGCCGCTCACGCTCCCCACGAAAGAAGAGAAACAGCAGATATGCTTTTACATCTGAGCTGTGGGACGAAGAATCACAGCAAGATACAGACAGCAAAAGCACAACGCTGACACGATCACAAACGTCTGATGAGATGCATTCAAAGAATGAAGAAGAAAGCACCATGGAAGACAGAGGAAAGCATGATGAAACAACGAATGATGCACTTAGGACAAAGACAGATGTTGATGATGATGGTGATGGTTTCCAGTGAAGATGCATGAATGAACTTTATGAACTTTTGCACTCAAGAGAGTTTACTGTTGTACGACTGAATGAAATGATGGATGTCCTTCCAGGAAAAAAGCATGACAGCAACAATCACCAGACGACATGGAAATGACCGACATAGAATTGAAGATGGAAAGCTCCTGTAAAAACTGATAATTCAAGAAGGATTTTGTTGTTTTCCTGTTATCTTTGAACCCTCTAGAAAACTCATCAAACGCCACAGATCGCAAAGTTACATCTAACTAACATCTCATATCTAACATCTTAAGCCATTATTTGATCAGTCTGATGATAGCTCTTACATTTTTACACTAAATAGGATTAGAAGTATTGAACAAAATCCAAAACGTGGATGCCACTCACTGCACTGCAAAAAAAAAAAAAAAAAAGATTCTTCTTCAGTATTGTTGTCTTGTTTCCACCACAAATATCTAAACACTCCTAAATCTAGATGCAGAATAACAGCAAAAAAAGTCTTATTTTATGAAAAACTTATTAAATGTAAGCGATTTTACTTCACTATTAAAAATAAAGGTTTCAGAAATAAATGCAGTTTTTGCAGTGATGCCACTTAATAACCATTTTTGGTTCAAAGAACCTTTTAGTGAACAGTTTTTAAAAGAACCATTTTGAAGAACATTTTAAAAATCTTATATATAAAGAAACTTTTCTGCATTTGAAGGGTTCTATGGATATTCAAGGTTCTTTGTGGAACCATCGACGCCAATAAAGAACCTTTATTTTTAAGAATGTTGAAACAAGAACAAATATTTACCATTTAGAAACATAAATTAGTTTTTCTCACTCTATTGACTAATATGTTTGTTGTTTTAAATATAAAGTCCCTTCACTTTTACCCATTTCTCAGAAAACAAATCTTTTTTATTTTGATTTTGCATTTTAAATAAATGTATTTTCATTTAAGAAGGTTTAGATATTTGTCCTGGAAAACGAGTCAAAACACTGAAGAAGGAAATGAGCAGCTGAATCCTTAGCCATCTTCAAGAATCGGCTAAAAACACATCTTTTCCATCTTTATTTGACCCTCTAAATCTAGCACTCTCTATTCTATTTCTATTCTTTAAAAAAAATAAAATAAATCTCTTATTTTTTTGTCATCTATCTTTTCTATCTTTTGTAAAAAAAACTCTATTCTTTTTTTGTCATCCATCTAAATTTCTAACTTTTCTTTTTTTTTAAATACTATCTTGCTCTATTCTTTTTCTATTCTATCTGTTTTTCTTTTTATTTACTAAAAAACCTTGCTATGTATACTGCACTAAGCTAATCTGAGACTTGTCATAGCACTTGTCAGAGCATTGCTCTTTTGTTGATTCAGATTGCTTCAATTGTCCTCATTTGTAAATCGCTTTGGATAAAAGCATCTGCTAAATAACTAAATGTAAATGTAAATGTAAATCAGTTTACTAAGAATTCAATGAGAATTAAACATGGATTTTTACACCAAATTAGATTAAAAATGCAAAATAACTACTTATTTTAAAGAATATAAGTGGATGCCTCTCACTGCCCTGCAAAAAGTGATTTTTGTTTTGTTTTCCAGTACAAATAATCAGAAATCAAGATGAAAAATGACAGCTAAAGTTTAAACCTTTTCTTCAGATATTTTGTTGTTTTAAATATTAAGTAATTTAATTTTTATCCATTTCTCAAAAGATAAATTAATAAAAATAAAAAATCTTATCCTTTTGTACTTTTGCATTTCAAACAAATGTATTTTGATTTAAGAATATTTTTTGTTTTGCAGTGAGAATTAAACATGCACCATGATGAAATGTGAAACAATGTAGCAGAATACTATTTCAAATGTTGCATTCTATATACAGTACTGTGCAGTAAGCATTATGTTAGTATTCCATTCTGAATGCAGCCAATCACATACTACCCATCCTTTACTACTTGAAGTAGAATAAATTTGGCTGCTATCAGAAGAGCATGTGATTCTAGCCATAAATACAGAATGAAAGAGTCGGACATCCATGGCTAAGAATCTAAGCTGTTTTAATGATGAGATGCATCTGAGATCAGCTGACTGATGGCATTTCCATACCTGCAGTTTAGTATAAGAGGCATTGACCAGTCCATTCCTCAGAACCGAGTGCCAGTTCTCAATATGGGAACCACTAGAGAGAGAGAAACAAGTGATTAATGATGGTGCCAGTCTCTAGCAAACTACCTGAAACACCTTAGCAGCTTGCACATGGATTATTATGATGGCTTTGAGTTTTGCACAGTCATGCATCACTAACATTTCAGCAAATGTCAAAATCCAGTTTTAGAAGTGTGACTGAAAAAATCTGATGACCTGCACAGTATGATGCAATGCTCATGAAGGAAGAAAACTGGCACAAGTGTATTTTTAAACACAGACGTCTGGAGATATTTCTGAGTTGTGCTAGTCTTTTGTTGGCTGTTTTTGGACGACTTTTATTTTCTCGTAAGGTCTAAAAGTGGAAATGCGTCCACAAAAATAACACAAAAAGCACAGAAATAGCACAAAAAAACCTGATGCGTTGTCCAGTGGTGTTTAAATCTATAAATCTGTACCAAATATAAACCCGTCATTATTTTTTAATCCTTTTGATATTCTTTTTGTTGGTGGACTTTAGGGATCATAAGGAGCATTTAATTGAGCTCTGAATAGTAACCTGTTTTCTAGGCATATTTGAAAAATAAGGTATAAAAAACAGGCCCTGAAAGCCTTATAAAACCTACAATTTCTTAAAAAAAAAGAATGAAATTTAACCTAATTATATAAGCATTTTCACTTTATTGCATGAGTTTACTTTCTGAATTTAATCAAATAAGAGAAAAAAAAATAGAGCAGAGACAATTTAATGTATTTAAAACTAATTTAATGTTGGACAATAGATCTCTCTCAACAGAAAATGAGATTTGTGCTTTGGGATCTCAATTTGTATCCTATTAATGCAAAACGCAACCAACACTGTTTTTTATGATCCTAATTCTGAAAGCAATGATCTTTAGCACAAAGCTGTAGATTATATTAAAGCATTATACTAAAAGTAAAATGTAGTCTGTCACAAAACATACACTGCTGCTCAAAAGTTTGCTATTCGTAAAAATTTTATTTTTTATTATTATTTTTTTTATTATTATTTTATGATCATCAAAGTTCCATTTATCAGAAAAAAAATAACATTATGAAATATTATTGCAATATTGCAACAGTTTTCTATTTTAATATACTTTGAAATATAATTTATTTCTGTGATGCAAAGCATCATTACTCCAGTCTTCATTGTCACATGATCCTTGAGAAATCATTCTAATATACTGATTTATTACTTTTATTATCAATGTTGGAAACACTTATGCTGCTTAATATTTTTTTGCAACCTGTGATACTTTTTTCAGGATTCTTTGACGAAATAAAAGTTAAAAAGAACAGCATTTATTCTAACATTATAAGTCTAAACTATCACTTCTCTAAAATCTAAATATTGAGAAAAAAATCGCCTTTAAAGTTGTGTAAATTAAGTTCTTAGCAATGCATATTTCTAATCAAAAATTAAGTTTTAATATATTTACAGTAGGAAATTTACATAATATTGTCATGGAACATGATCTGTATTTAATATCCTAATGATTTTTGGCATAAAAGAAAAAATCAATAATTTTGACCCATTCAATGTATTTTTGGCTATTGCTACAAATATACCTTTGCAACTTAAGACATTTAGTCATAATTTTTGTTGACGAAAGCAACACTAGACCAAGGCATTTATGCATTTATTTGATCAAATAAAATACACCAAACATTCAGTGCAGACATTTTTGTTAATTCTAACCGAAGCATTTGCCTTCGTTGCATCATGCGGCAAGTGCAGACAGAGTGATGTGTTCAGCTTGATTTTCTCTGAAATGTGCATGTGTTTCTGTAAGTCTCTGTGACTCACTGAAAGGCGAAGGTGCTGCCGTAGAGTTTCTTTGCGGTGCGAAAGCGAGCTTCTTTTGCTGGCGGGCTGCTCAGCAGCAGAAACTGATGAGATGTGTGCATGAACTTCAGCTGCTATAAATAGAAAAACAAAGAAGTGAAGAAGAGAAAAACACAAGCTTCTGTTCTTGCATTTAAAAGCGTTCATCTTACCCTACTGAGTGGCAGCTTCACAATATGAGACCTGTTACTGGATATAATCCTGCAAAGATAAACAGATAACGCAATAAACCATCAAGGCTGTGGTAAAATCACTGTAAAGCCTGGACTATTGCTTATTAACTCACCACTGCAGTAACGGATGAGCTAAAGGATCCAGTTTATCCATCTGCTTCTTAATCTCCAGATACGAGCCCTGAAAACACAAACACAGTTACAGAAAAACAGCTGACATACATATATATTCTTTCTTTTTTTCAACCTTTAATTTAGCCTTTGTATGATTTAATAAGCATATTTTATATTATTGTTGTGATATTTTATAAACATTTAAGCATAATTTTTTTAGCAAGCAGAGTGACTGAAAAGCTTTCTAATCGAGTCACAAGACAAATCTGGACAATAAAAGCATATATGCGACCCTGGAGCACAAAACCAGTCATAAGTCGGTGGGGTTTATTTGTAGCAATAGTCAAAAATACATTGTATGGGTCAAACTGATTTTTCTTTAATGCCAAAAATCATGTTCCATGAACATATTTTGTACATTTCCTACTGTAAATGTATCAAAACATATTTGTATAACTAATATGCATTGCTAAAACTTCATTTGGACAACTTTAAAGGCAATTTTCACAATATTTTTTATTTTTTTGCACCCTCAGATTTTCAAATAGTTGTATCTCGGCCAAATATTACCCCTCTCATAGCAAACCATACATCAATGGAAGTTTATTTATTCAGATTTCAGATGATGTATAAATCTCAATTTTCAAAAATGGACCCTTATGACTGGTTTTGTGGTCCAGGGTCAAATACATCATATGTATATAAATATATATGAAACATACATATGAAATATTAATGAACACATTTATTAATGTTGCTTTCCGCCACTGTACCTGCGTCATTTCCCGAATAGACATCACACTGTCTAGAGCTTTCTGCAGACGCTCATAATTCTTCTTCTGTTCGGCACAGGAGCAGTACAATAATCACACACACAAACACACAGACACATTCAGAAAAAGAAGGAGAGATTTGATCCTGGTTAAAGCTGAAGTCAAGTTGATATAAATCTTAGTACAAAGTAGAGCTGCAAAACGATTAGTCGTGATTAATTGATTCAAAATAAAAGTTTATCAATTCAAAATTAACATTGTGTGTGTACTGTGTATATTTTTTATGCATATATAAACACACACATGTATATATTAAGGAAAATTGTGTTTATATTTGTATATAATATATATAGTTTACAAATAAATACATACAAATATTTTTAAATATATACATATATGTCTATGTATTTATATATACATAATAAATACACACAGTACACACATTTTTCAGTTGCAAATGTTTATGAACTTCTATTTTGAATCGATTAATCATGATTCTAGTACAAAGAGATTTTGTACAAATGATTTTGTCTTTTTCAGTACAAACATCAAAACTTTCAAGAATTTTGAGAAACGTAAACTTAATTCAAAGGGAAAATAAGCATGAAACACAAAACTTCTGCTAACTGAAAGAAAACAAGTTGACAAATATATTGAATTTAAGATCTGGTGATAATATAGCATAAAGAGAGATTTTTAAAAGGTCATTTTTGACCAAGTTATACCCTGTGTGAGCAAATTTATTAGGTCAAAATGACTAGAACACAACACATGGATAAATTCGAAACTTAATTTTGATCATTTTTATCAAAAAACTACACTTAATATTTTTAAGCCATTTCATTTAAATGTATTCTTTCAATTAAATCTTCATTGAAAAATGCTGAGATATTTGTACTGAAAACAATGAAAACAAAACACAAAATAAGACAAAACCAAACAAAAAAACACTAAAAAACATTTTTGGAAGTGTAGTCTCAGTACATTATAAACATGCAGTTAAGCAGTGCTTTACTGATATATGGAAGCCCATTTCTAAATAAACAAAATTCTCACTTTTTTTCACAATTCTGACTTTCTTTCTCAGAACTGTGAGATAAAACATCAAAACATTCATGAATGTGTTTTTTTTAAGTGTTTCAAAATCTATAAAAAATGTAATTTTGAGATTTTTGAGAATTCTGTTCATGAGGTTAGAAATGTAAACTTAATGCAAAGGGAAAATAAGAATGAAATACTAAACCTCTGCTAACTGAAAGAAAACAATTTGACAAATATATTAAATTTAGGATTTGGTGATAATATAGCATAAAGAGAGAGTTTTTAATAGGCTGTTTATGACCAGGAACTCCACAAATCCTAAAAAAAAGTATCCAGTTTGTCTATGCTGTTACTATAGAAGCCCATTTCTGCCACTGAATAAAAAATAAAAAAAAGGTAATTGCAACTTTTTATCTCACAATTCAAATTTTTCTCACAATTACAAGTTTACATGTCGTATTTCTGACTTTTTCTCAGAATTTTGACTTTTTTTCCTCACAATTCTGACTGCAAGTTTATATTTTTTCCCAGAATTGTGAGTTTATATCTCAGAATTCTGACTTTATAACTTGCAATTGCAAGTATATATCATTTATAACTCGCAATTTGTCAACCAATAAGTGTATAACAAATCTCACAGTTCAGACTTTTTTCCACACAATTCTGACTGCAAATTATAAAGTCCAATTATGAGAAATAAAAAACACTATTAGAATTGTGAGTTTATATTTTCAATTTCCGACTTTATAAGAATTGCGAGATGTAAACTCGCAATTGTGAGAAAAAAAAGTCAGCATTGTGAGATAAAACCATTTTTATCTTTTATTCAGTGGCGGAAATGGGATTCCATACTGATGCTTTCAGCCCTGTTGCACTGCAAATGTATTTTTCTGATGAATATGCAAAGCAACAGATCAAACAATAGTTCATATGAGTGCAGGTAAAGACGGTCACCTTCGGGTTGAAGGCGAGTGTTTTGGGATCATTGGGGTCGACCACAGATGGATACGGCTCAAAGATGATGCTTTTGCGGGGCGACTCGAGAGCGGCACGACACATGGCCACCAGCAGATCAACCACCTGAAGATGAACATCACATATTAATAATGGGTCATTCAGTGTCAACTCAACCAGAGGTCCCCAGCTCAAATTTTTTATTTTTTCTAATATTTATTCTAAAGAAAGAGAGTAGTGATGAAAGCCAAAGTATTAAATATCATGGATGAATATTTGCTGAGTAATCCACTATTTTGTAGAGGGGGGTCAAATTGGCGATTTTCACCTTAGATTCAGAGTCAAGTTTCAGGGGGGTAAAAATGACTTTAAAAAGATGGCAGCATCATTATCTTATTTTTACACAGAGATTGGTAGCTCTATTAGTAAAATATATTGACTTTAGCAATCTTTGACGCATTATGTGCCAATGGTGACCATTCAAAATTGGGGAAACAGCACTTCTCTCCAGTTTTTCTCCAAAGTTTGCATGCCTGTAACTCAAGAAGTATTAAAGCTGTTTTAATGATCTTTTAGATATTTGGTCTTAACAAACTTTACTTTTGGCATCTTTATTTTTAACGCCCTATGAGATTTGGTTCCAGAGATATTGGAGTTTAAATATGCCTCCAGGAATAAATTGTTGAAAGGTACACATTTTCAGTGGTTAAAAACAACAACAACAACAACAAAAATTAATACTTCTTTTCTTTTAAAGGGGAATGTTTGAAGAACAAATAATGTTAAAACTAGAGATGTATCTTGTTTTTTTTTTTTTGTCAAAACAACTGCAACTTGTCTGTGTACCAGAAATATTCTTTTTCCAGTTTGCGTGCCTACAACTTTTTTCCAGTTTTTCTCCAAAGTTTGCATGCCTGTAACTCAAGAAGTATTAAATATAACCTAATGCCCTTTTAGGTATTGGGTCTTAACAAACTTTCCTTTTGGCATCTTTATTTTTAACACCCTATGAGATTTGGTTGCAGAGATAGTGGAGTTTAAATATGCCTTCAGGAGCAAATCTTTAAAATGTACACATTTTCAGTGGTCAAAAACCAAATGCGGGTCAGTTTGAAAAAAATACAATACTTCTTTTCTTTAAAAGGGAAAAGTTTGAAGAACAAATAATGTTAAAACTAGAGATGTATCTTGTTTCCTTCTGTCAAAACAACTGCATTGAACACACCAGTCTGAGTGCCAGAAATATTCCTTTTCTAAAGTTTGCATGCCTATAACTCAAGAAGTCTTAAAGATATTGCAATATGATTTGAGATTCTAGTTGATAATAAACTTTTCTTTTGGAATCTGAAGTTTTAATGCCCTACATCATTCAGTCCCAGAGATATGGGGATGTCATTGTCCAGATGAATGAATGTTACACATTTTCAGTGGTCAAAAAACAAATGTTGGTATACAGGTGATACTTATTTTATTTAAAGAACAGTGATTGAATGTTGAAGAACGCACCGAAAGACGAGGAGCAGCCGAGCCAAAGTCTGAAATTTCATATAATTTTCATTTCACAAATTCGTATACGGTTTATGGAGGTGATCACAGTTTTTAGGTGTATATCAACCTGTAACTTGACTCTAAATCTCAGGTGAAAATTGCCATTTTGACCTCCCTCTACAAAACAGTGGATCACTCAGTAAATATTCATCCATGACATTTAATATTTTGGCTTTCATCACTATACATGTTTATCTTTCCTCAGACAAAAAATATTAGCAAAATCAAAAATTTGAGATGAGGACGTTTTTGAAATTTGGTTGATTTGACACAGAATGACCCTAATGCATTCACTTTACAAATAAAGAGTTCAGATGCAAAACCAGCTAAATGCCATCTCAGTCAAAAATGAGATAATAATACTGAGTGAATGCTCTTGACACATTATACATCCATCAAATACTTTTACTCCAAACCTGCTAAAATACCACCCTCAGCCCAATCAGAAGTACCACTACTTATATAGAAACCTATACATTAGAGACTGGTAAAAAATATTTTTTTTAAGAAAGATGTCAGATGGGTTTAGGGGCTTTTGCATCTGAACTCTTCAAATACTACTCCTCTGGACACAAGATGAATGAACCAAGCTTGTGACACACCTCAGCGCCGGTGGCCACCTCCTCAGCCGCTCCGGACATCACTCCCAACGTGTAGAAGGAAAACACACACAGCTCTCTCGTGCAAACCGCGGGCTGTTGGGAAAAAACGGACCGATCAGACGAACGAATCGAGCTTTAGTTAAGAGTAAAAGCTGATGCTCACCTTCAGCATGGATCCGTTCTGAAAGACGTGCTGCTCGTCACACACCACGCAGTATTCGTTCAGAGTGGGGATCCGCTGCTCAGAGTATTTCATTATCTAACAGAGGAAAAGACAGAGTAGATAATCAGAAGAAACTCTGAGCTGATGGGATCCTCTGTCACAGGAAGATCAAAGACAATCGCAGAGCAATCACAGAGGAAATGGAGCGAATCATGAATCTGTTGTGTAATGATGATGGATGATAATGATGGCGGTCATGAGCGAGAAGACAAACTGGAAGCTGCATTTGGATGTGTACATTTTTATGCTGAATTGGTTGACAAATATTGCAAAGAAGCTTAATAATTATTGTGCCAATTCTAGATGCTGATTGGTCAATCCAGTGTTCCAGTTGTGTTCAAATACACATACAACACACCAGTGTTAGTTTGGGGTGGTAAGATTTTTTTAATGCATTTATTTGATTAAAAATGCAGTAAAAATGTGAAATATTTTTACAATTTATAATATCTGTGTTTTATGTGAATATCTGTTCAAATTTAATTTATATCTGCGATCAAAGCTGAATTTTCAGCACCATTACTTTAGTCTTCAGCATCACATGATCATTCAGATCATTCACTGATTTGCTGCATTTGTTTGCTCAAAAACACTGTAGAAATTGAAAATATTATTATAATTTCAAATAGTGGTTTTCTATATGAATATGTGTTAAAATGTAATTTATTTCTGTGATCAAATCTGAATTTTCAGCATCTTTACTCCAGTCTTCAGTGTCACATGATCCTTCAGAAGTCATTCTAATATGCTGATTTGCTGCATTTGTTTGATCAAAAATACTGTAAAAATTTGAAATATTTTTACAATTTAAAATATCTGTGTTCTATGTGAATATCTGTTAAAATGTAATTTATATCTGCGATCAAAGCTGAATTTTCAGCATCATTACTTTAGCAGCATCACATGATCATTCAGAAATCATTCTAATATGCTGATTTGCTGCATTTGTTTGATCAAAAATACAGTAAAAATGTTAAATATTATTATAATTTCAAATAGCGGTTTTCTATGTGAATATGTGTTCAAATGTAATTTATTTCTGTGATCAAAGCTGAATTTTCAGCATCATTACTCCAGTCTTCAGTGTCACATGATTTAATGCCAATATGCCTATTTGCTGCTCAAGAAACTCAAGATAATTATTGTCAGTGTTGAATATTTTTGATGAATAAACCATGCTACATTGTATTTTTCAGAATTCTTTGATGAACAGAAAGTTCAAAAGAACTTTTATTTGAAATCGAAATCTTTCGTAACATTATAAATGTCTTTACATCACTCTTGATTAATTTAAAGCATCGTTAAAATCCTACTGACCCCAAACAGAAATGATGTAAAACAGCTACTGTACATCACACTTCACAAAATCACACTGGAATGAATGTGAATGCGTCCGAAATGTCTCTGCGCTGTTATTTAAGCAATAAGGTTTGTGTTATATAATGCTGTATTGTGAATATTACTGAAATATCTTTGACTTCTCGAACCTTATTACTGTAATAACAGCATGGTTATGAAATATTTATAGATTAATTTACTACATTACAGGCGCACATCACTCCGCTGTGTTCCTTTTGAACTAATAACTGCAGTTTTAAGCAAAATACTTTAAATAAAGCATTAGAAGAATTAAGAAATGAGAGCCTTTTAAGAATGAAAACCTGATAAACACAACTGGCAAAAAAAGCAAAGTAAATGATTCCAGACCACTGAATTCTTGAAAATTAATGCATATTCAAGTTTGTTATATTATCACCTTCGGTGTGTATTCATTTTCAATAATTTAGTGGACTGTTGCTTATTCTTTTTTATTTTATTTTGTTTCTAATTCAATGTATCATTTAATTTAATGTAATAATTTTCAATTCAAATTACACACACACACATTATTATAATTATTATTATTATTATATATATATTTTTTGTTTGTTTGTGTGTGTGTTTAATTTAATTTGTTACTTTTTTATTTAATTGAATTAAAATTATAATTTAATGTAATTTCATTTTATTTTTAAACTTCAAAATAAAGCTTGTTTTTGGAACAACACTTAAAACTTGGTATTATGAGCACTGCCTGTGTCTGTTTCCCTCTTTAAGACGAATCGATTTATGTATTCCCAATTGTAAGTCGCTTTAGATAAAAGTGTCTGCTAAATGACTAAATGTAAATGTAAGCTGTATATTTTTATTATACTTTATATTTATTGTAGGTGCTTTTATGCTCTGCTATATTAATGTATACTCAGGTTTGTTTTATTATTACATTTGGTGTGCATTCATTTAGTAGATTGTTGATCCACATAAATAATAATAAATAATAATAAATTCTTAAAATAATTAAATAATTATTTTTAATTAAATGTAATTTAATTAAATTTTTAAAATTTAAAATTAAGCTGTACATTTTCAATAGGCTCTATAATCCCGTTTGTCATCAATGCATATTCAAGCTTGTTGTATTATAACCTTACTTGTACATTAATTCTGTTTTTTAATTTTATTTGTAATTTAATTGAACATTTTTTATTTAATTTAATACTAATTTAAAATAATAATTATAATTAAAATTTATATTTAATTATCATTTAATGTACACTTTAATTTAAATAAATAATAATAAATAAATAATAAATTCTTAAAATAATCTGAATAATTATTTTCAATTAAATATAATTTATTAAAATTGTTAAAATAAAGCTGTACATTTTTGGTAGGTGCTATAGTCCCCTTTGTCATTTATGCACATTCAAGCTTGTTGTATTATTATAACCTTACTTGTGCATTAATTGTTTTTTAATTTAATATTTTTTTATTTCATTTATTTTAATTTAAAATGATAATTCTAATTTCATTTCATTTATCATTTAATGTATAATTTAAATAAATAATAATAAATAATAACAAATTCTTACAATAATTTTAATAATTAAATTAAATGTAGTTTAATTTTTAAAACTCAAAATAAAGCTGTACATTTTCAATAGGCACTATAACCCCCTTTGTCATTAATGCACATTCAAGCTAGTTGTATTATTTGTGCATTAATTCTGTTTTTAAATGTAATTTTTAATTTCATTTTATAATTTTTAATTTAATTTATTTTAATTTAAAATGAAAATTCTAATTTAATTTACTTTATCATTTAATGTATAATTTAAATAAATAATAATAAATAATAATAACAAATTCTTACAATAATTTGAATAATTAAATTAAATGTAATTTAATTTTTAAAATTCAAAATAAAGCCGTACATTTTTGGTAGGCACTATAATCCCCTTTGTCATTAATGCATATTCAAGCTTGTTGTATTATTTGTGCATTAATTCTGTTTTTAAATTAAATTTTGAATTTCATTTTATCTTTTTTAATTTAATTTATTTCAATATAATGCTTATTCTAATTTAATTTATCATTTAATGTATAATTTAAATAAATAATAACAAATTCTTACAATAATTTGAATAATTAAATTAAATGTAATTTAATTTTTAAAATTCAAAATAAAGCCGTACATTTTTGGTAGGCACTATAATCCCCTTTGTCATTAATGCATATTCAAGCTTGTTGTATTATTTGTGCATTAATTCTGTTTTTAAATTTAATTTTGAATTTAATTTTATCTTTTTTAATTTAATTTATTTCAATTATAATGCTTATTCTAATTTAATTTAATTTATCATTTAATGTATAATTTAAATAAATAATAACAAATTCTTACAATAATTCGAATAATTAAATTAAATGTAATTTAATTTTTAAAATTCAAAATAAAGCCGTACATTTTTGGTAGGCACTATAATCCCCTTTGTCAATAATGCACATTCAAGTTTGTTGTATTATAACCTTACATGTGCATTAATTGCGTTTTTTAAATGTAAATTGAATTAGTTGTTAATGTAATTGAATTGCATTTTATTTTTGGCAAGTGCTTCAGTCCTGACCTTTTCTGAGATTTACGGTCCATATTTACTCACTTAGACATTCTCTAAGACGCTTCACTGGACATGCACGGATGTGATGTACACTGGGCATCGTGGGAAAGGATGAAGTCGTGCGTGTCGGTGAGGCTGTGGTGTGACGGTACCTGCACGAGGAAGCCGTACTCCAGCGTGGGGATGTTCTTGCAGTGTCCGCCCGCCTGGGATGAGAAAAACAACTCAATCAGCTGGCGGGTGGTAATCTGCGCAGGGGCCCTGCCCGCCGGGACAGCCACAGTCTGATGGGTTAACGGAGACAAAGCATTATGGGAAAGGTGCCAGCGAGCTGTGTTAGGCGAGGGGGGTGTCGGAGGGCAAAGAGGCTGAGGGTTGGGATGGGGGACTGCTCTGACTGTGCATCCTAACCTGCGGCCATGTTCTATCAGTACCGTGGGCTCCCTAATGAGGGGTCACGGGTATGGAGAAGCGGGGAAGAGAGTGTTTTTCGAAAGGAAAGCGTGCAGTCGGGGGAGACGGGATGCTGACCTGGCTGTTCGGAGGGTAGCTGAACAGCTCCCCCTTGGGGTTCTTCATGGTGCAGGAGATGGAGCGGTTCATAAGCCGGGTGACTCTGAGCTCGGGCACGTTCAGTTTGCCTTTCAACACTGTGTCCTGGATCAGGGGGAAACTGGGAGACCTGGAGCCAAGATGGAGGCCACAGCCAGCGGATGAGTTCATGCTGCGCTCACGGCGCGCTGGAATTACCTTAATTATGACTGCCGACTAGCACAAATGACTTTGTTATTCAGTATTTTTCTCTCGTTTTCCAGTACAAACATCGAAACATAAAAGGAGAAGTTATGTACAGATAATGCACTCACCCCCTTGTCATCAGAGATGTTCATGTCAATCTAAAAATGTTTTTTTTTTTTAACCTCAAATGCTCATCTGGTCTAGCTCTACATGTACTCTGCACTCTGGTTCAATCCAGTTTGGGTATGTCAAAAATACTCAAAAACTAAATTCTACATTGCTGTAGAAGTACCAAACCAGTGTTTACAAAGTAAACGTGCAAAGATCAAATGCCCTTTACAAAAAAAAGGTAACATAGCGATGTAGGGTGATTATGGAAGCCCGTTTCTGCCACTAAATAGAAAATAAAAAAGGTAACTGCGACTTTTTTTCGTGCTCGCAATTAGGACTTTTCTCTCAGAATTGTATCATATAAACTCACAATTCTGACTTTTTTTCCCAGAATTGTGAGATATAAACTTAATTGTGAGTTATAAAGTCAGCATTGCGGGATATTATCTCACAATTGTGAGAAATAAAGTCATAATTGCGAGATATAAACAATTCAGATTTTTTTGTTCTCACAATTTCAAGTTTACATCTTTTTCTGATACTTTTCTCTCAGAATTGTATCATAAAAACTCGCAATTCTGACTTTTTTTTCCTCAGAATTGAGATATAAACTCACAATTCTGACTTTTTTCTCACAATTGCGAGATATAAACTTCCAATTTGAGATATAAACTTGCAATTCTGATTTTTCAGACTCAGAAAGTCAAGTTCTGAGGAGAAAAAAAGACTGATATGTTCTATATTATGTTATATTATATTATATTATATTAGTAATATTATTGTTTATATTACACAATTGTGACTATTTCTCTTTTCTCAAAGACTTGTATCATATGAACTTGCAATTCTGACTTTTTTTCTCAGAATTGTGAGATATAAACACAGTTGCGAGTTATAAAGTCAGCATTGCGGGATATTAGCTCAGAATTGCGAGAAATAAAGTCAGAATTTCAAGATATAAACTCACAACTACACAATTGTGATTTTATTTCTCAGAATTGCGAGATGTAAACTTGCAATTGTGAGTTATAAAGTTGAGTTCTGAGGAGAAAAAAAGACTGATATGTTCATAAATTGCAAGTTTATATCACACAATAGTGACTTTTCTCTCAGAATTGTGGGATATAAACTCACAATTCTGACTTTTTTCTCACAATTGAGAGTTTTTACACAATTGTGATTTTATTTCTCAGAATTGCGAGTTTACATCTCGCAATTCCGACTTTTCTCTTGGAATTGTATCATATAAACTCACAATACTGACTTTTTTTTCTCAGAATTGAGATATATTCTGACTTTCTTCTTGCAATTGCAAGTTTACATCTTGCAATTCTGACTTTTTTTCTCAGAATTGTGAGTTATAAAGTCGAGTTCTGAGGAGAAAAAAAGAAATTGCAAAATTGCAAGTTTATATTACACAATTCTGACTTTTTTTCTCAGAATTGTGAGATATAAACACAGTTGCGAGTTATAAAGTCAGCATTGCGGGATATTAGCTCAGAATTGCGAGAAATAAAGTCAGAATTTCGAGATATAAACTCACAACTACACAATTGTGATTTTATTTCTCAGAATTGCGAGATGTAAACTTGCAATTGTGAGTTATAAAGTTGAGTTCTGAGGAGAAAAAAAGACTGATATGTTCACAAAATTGCAAGTTTATATTACACAATAGTGACTTCTCTCAGAATTGTGGGATATAAACTCACAATTCTGACTTTTTTTTCTCAGAATTGAGATATATTCTGACTTTCTTCTTGCAATTGCAAGTTTACATCTTGCAATTCTGACTTTTTCTCACAATTGCGAGTTTACATTTCACAATTCTGACTTTTTTCTCAGAATTGTGAGATATAAAGTCCAGTTTTGAGGAGAAAAAAAGTCTGATACGATCTTAAAAATAAAGGTGCTTCACGATGCCATAGAATAACCTTTTTGCCTAAATGCTGCATAAAGAACCTTTAACATCTGAAGAACCTTTCTGTTTCACAAAAGGTTCTATGTGGCGAAAGAAGGTTCTTCAGATTATAAAAAGGTAAGAAACAGGTGGTTCGACTGAATGGCTCTTTGTGGAACCAAAAATGGTTCTATGGCATCATGTGAAGAACCTTTTAAAGCACCTTTATTTTTAAGAGTGTATGTTCACAAAATTGTGAGTTTATATTACACATTTTTTTTTTTTTATTCAGTGGTGGAAACTGGCTTCCACAGATGATTTTAAAGTTGGAGGAAAAAAATGAGATGTGAGTTTTTCAACATACCCTAACTGACTTGAGCCAGAGTACACACAGAGCTAGACAAGACAAGCATTTCAGGTTAAAAAGTATAACAATTTAATTTTTTTTTAGAAAATAACCCATTGTTTCACTAAATAAGACCCTTCTTCCTCGGCTGGGATCATTTAGAGCCCTTTGAAGCTGCATTGAACTTGAAACTGCATTTTGGAAGATCAAACTCGCTAGCACCATTGAAGTCCACTATATGGAGAGAAATCCTGAAATGTTTACCTCAAAAAACATGACATCTTTATGACTAAGGAAAGAATGGATGACAAGGGGGTGAGTACATTATCTGTAAATTTTTGTTCTGGAAGTGAACTTCTCCTTTGATTCAAGATACATTAACTTCAGAAGCAAAATGACATAGGATATTAAGTCTTATTTTTTGAAAAATGTATGCTTAACACAACAAGAAGACTCAATATTTTATGTCATTATGTATCTCTATTATATGTATCTTGATTTAAGAACTGGATTGTCAGAGCGCATGGCGTGTTTTCACATCAAACGCTGAGGACGTACTTGGGAATCGGGGAGAAGATGCTCAATCCTGCACGAAATTTCTTGATGGTTCCTCCAGCTTTGAACCAGCTGTGTCGTTTCTCCTGCTGGGCTTTGAGGAACTCATTACTGAGGTGTTTCCATTGCTGCGCCGTGAACGTACTGAGGATCCTAGAAACACCAAAACAAGCTTTAGCCTTCATGTTGTTACAATTTATGTTCGATCAATTTATCAGAAGTCACTGCAGTAATGAGTGAACAAGAATCTTTATGCTATGTTAAATTATTGTTCCAATTCTAGATGCTGATTGGCCAATTTAAAAATAGAATAAAATGTGAAATATTTTTACAGTTTAAAACACCTGTTTTCTATGTGATTATCTGTTAAAATGTAATTTATTTATTTGATCAAAGCTGAATTTTTAGCATCACTACTCCAGTCTTCAGTATCACATGATCCTTTAGAAATCATTCTAATATACTGATTAGCTGCATTTGTTTGATCAAAAAGTACAGAAAAATATAATATTATTGCAACTCAAAATAGCTGTTTTCTATGTGAACATCTGTTACAGTGTAATTTATTTATTTGATCAAAGCTGAATTTTCAGCATCATTACTTCAGTCTTTAGTGTCACATGATCCTTTAGAAATCACTCTAATATGCTGATTTGCTGCTTAAGAAACATTTCTGATTAATATCAATGTTAAAAACAGTTGTTTTGCCCAATTTTTTTAGTGGAAACCGTGATACGATTTATATTTCAGGATTCACAGATGAATAGAAAGTTCAAAAGAGCAGCATTTATTTGAAACTGAAATCTTTTGTAACATCTTAAATGACTTTACTGTCACTTTTGATCAATTTAATGGATCCTTTCTACATAATGAACAATAAAAATGAGTACATTTTAATATGGCTGCCAATAAGTTGACTTACTTCTTTAGTTGGAGGCCCAAACTGAAGCCTTCTTTATTGGACGGCTGAAACACCTCCACAGACGGTTCTGCAGGAGTAAATCGAATAAAAGTACTGTAAAGTAAATAAAAAGCCTGCAAACGCACATGCACAGAAATGCAAACATGTCTCACCTGGTCCATCCAGGTACTGCGAAAGAGAGAAACGAAGGCGTAAAACAATGGGCTCCGTTCGGATCACCTTCCATGCGGTCGCCACCTCCTCCTACAAACACACAAATCATTTGATTTCCATTTCGAGCTCTGTTTATGACGTTAAGCAGGTCATATAGGAAGTGTGTGGTCTCACATCCAAGAAGCTGATGTTGATTTGCAGGTCGATGTCCACGTCGTCAATGGTGCCATACTCTCTGTAGGAAAAAACAGCAAACTGTTGATCATAAACACAGCTAAAAAGCTTCCTACAACAGTGGCCATCCTTCACAAAACTAATATCTACCACAGTTTTTTTATTTAGGACTGACCTGAATAAGATATTTCACATAAAAGATGTTTACATATAGTCCACAAGAGAAAATAATAGCTGAATTTATAAAAATGACCCCGTTCAAAAGTTTACATCCCCTTGATTCTTAATACTGTGTTGTTGCCTGAATGATCCACAGCTGTGTTTTTTTGTTTAGTGATAGTTGTTCATGAGTCTGTTGTTTGTCCTGAACAGTTACACTGCCTGCTGCTCTTCAGAAAAATCCTTCAGCTCCCACAAATTATTTGGTTTTTCCAGCATTTTTGTGTATTTGAACCCTTTCCAACAATGACTGTATGATTTTGAGATCCATCTTTTCACACTGAGGACAACTGAGAGACTCATATGCAACTATTACAGAAGGTTCAAACACTCACTGATGCTCCAGAAAGAAAAACCATGCATTAACAGCCGGGGGTGAAAACTTTTGGGGTAAATGTAACTTATTTTGTCTTCTTGGAAACATGCAACTATCTTCTGTAGCTTCTGAAGGGCAGTACTAAATGAAAAAAAAATATGATATATAGGCAAAATGAGCAAAATGTACACATTTCCATTCTGTTCAAAAGTTTTCTTAATGCATGTTTTTTCCTTCTGGAGCATCAGTGAGCGTTTGATCCTTCTGTAATAGCTGCATACGAGTCCCTCAAATATTGTTGTGCATCACTGCAGTTAAATCACGCGTTTATCATGATAAAACCTTAATATCAAACTTATATAATGAGTTTGGAAATTTTAGAGAAATGCTTAATAAATGCATTGCAATGTAAACTAAACCCATTACATTTTAGCAGACTAAATTTACTGTAGATTTAGAAAACTGGACTAGACTAAAACTAGATTAAAACTAAAAACAATTCAGATGACTAAAATATGACGAAAACTAAATGGCATTTTAGTCAAAAGACTATGACTAAAACTAAATCAAAATTTGCTGTCAAAATTAACACTGTTTTTCTAGACAAGTAAAAAGTATTTTCTTGTTTTCAGAAAAAAACAAGTCAAAATTAAGTGTGTTTTTGCTTGAAACAAGCAAAATAATCTGCCAATAGGGTAAGCAAAATACTCTTGTTTTCTGTTTGAAATAAGATTTTTATCCCATTGGCAGATTATTTTGTTTGTTCTAAGCAAAAACTCTTGAAAATTTTGACTTGTTTTTTTCTGAAAACAAGAAAATACTTTTTACTTGTCTAAAAAATCCTTCTTGATTTAAGAATTGAAAAAAAAATCTAATAAAAGTATTTTTGCAGTGCACGGTTGAATTGGATCAACAAAGGTCAGCAGGTCAGTCATTGGTTAATAAAATGGGATTAAATACATAAAGGAAACAAAAAGTAACTGGCATTAATTTTTTAAAACGTAACTCAGATATTTTCTTGAAAATGAAAAAGTAATGTGTTACTTTACTAGTAACTTGAAAAAAATAATATTATTACGTAACTTGCATTACTTGTAATGCGTTACCCAAAACACTGTTGAAAAGGCTGATTCTCACCTGACGGACACAGCGCTGTCTGTGTAAATGTCTTTTACAGCCTCGATATCAGCGTCCAGCTGTGGGTGACGATACAGGTCGGCTGCACAGCTCCCCTACAGGTGGACAGCGATATTACACATCATTACACATTATTAAACGCCTTTCATTGCTAGAGGTGCAAATAACTAGTGGTTTGTTTCTGAAATGACATTCATTTGAGATTTAAACCCAAAAGGAAATGTGTCCCAGGACCACAAAACTTAACAAGTCTTAAGTAGCACAGGTATATTTGTAGCAATAGCCAAAAATACATTGTATGGGTCAAAATTATTCTTTTATACCAATTTCCTACCATAAGTATGTGACCCTATACCACAAAACCAGTCATAAGGGTCCATTTTTGGAAATTGAGATTCATACATCATCTGAAAGCTGATTAAATAAGCTTTCCATTGTATGGTTTATGCTAGGATAGGACAATATTTGGCCGAGATACAACTACTTGAAAATCTAGAATCTGAGGGTGCAGAAAAATCTAAATATTGAGAATATTGCCTTTAAATTTGTCCAAATGAAGTTCTAGCAATGCATATTACTAATCAAAAATTAAGTTGATATATTTATGGTAGGAAATGTACAAAATATCTTAATGGAACATGATCTTTACTTAATATCCAAATGATTTTTGGCATAAAATAAAAATCAATAATTTTGACCCATACAATGTATTTTTGGCTACTGCTACAAATATACCCCAGTGACTTATGACTGGTTTTGTGGTCCAGGGTCACATATATTAAAACTTAATTTTTGATTAGTAATATGTATTGCTAAGAACTTAATTTGGACTTAATTAAAGGCAATTTCCTCAATATTTAGATTATTTTTTTTCTTTTTCAAATAGTTAAAAAAAATCCCTATTATGTATTTAAATTGACCCTTATGATTTTTTTTTTTTTTTGTGGTCCAGGGTCACCAATATTTCTTAGGTGAAAAGAAAGTACACAAACTAAAATAAAGACATCAATAAAGACAGTATTTGATGAAAAAAGTTTAATTTGCTACAACAATATTAACAGTGTTTTGCTACTGTAAAATACAGGCAACATTACTAACATTAAACCTGTCATAAATATTTAAAACAAAGACAGAACATGACATGTAAGAAAGCCACAGGAAAATGTTTTGACGACTGAAGTGTTTTACCTGAATCCCATACAGGAACTGCTCAGATTCATTCTCTCCATCCGATTCTTCATCCGTCCAGCACTGAGCTTTAATATCCTGAACAAAACACATGCAGTGCTATTTTTTTATTAGCATTTATATACTACTATATAGTGTTTATTAATATTTTGAGTTAGCTTTTATTTTTATGTTTTCAGTTTGAAGGTAAATCTTTTTTTTTTTAATGTATTTTCTATTTTAAAGTTAATTTTAAGTTTAACATTTCTAATTTTCATTTACGTTTTTAAGTTTTTCCATATAGTATTTATATTGTATTTCATCTTGATTAAAGAAAATTTGTAATAGTTTTTGTTTTAGTTAAACATGCACTTTTATTTTAGACTTTTCACTGACAACACAGTGATAATCACTTTAATAGATCATTATTGTGGGAACCTAGTAAACAGCTGATTTAATTTAATTTAAAGATACTGATAATTAATTGTTTTGGATTGAATAAACAAGATGCATATTATATATATATATATATATATACACACATATATATTCAAATAAATTAAATTAAAATACAGCTAAAATAAAATAAAGTATAAATACTACATAAACTTAAAAATGTGAATGAAAATTGGAAATGTTGCCTTGGGAACTAACTAGGTAGAAGTACTAAAATCCAAAATGATTAAAAGTAAAATAAATAAATAAATAAATAAATAAAAAATTATATATATATATATATATATATATATATATATATATATATATATATATATATATATATATATATATATATATATACACACATACTATTAAAAATTGTTTTCATTAATTAAAATAAAGCTAAAATAAAATAAAAAATAAATACTACATAAAAATCTTAAAAATGTAAATGAAAATGTATTAAAAGTAAAATAAATAAATAAATAAATAAAATAATTTGAGCATAAGAAACAACATTCATAGGGCCATTAATTTAAGATTTTTGTTGCTGACTTGATATATATAATTTAATTATGAGAAGTGAGCAGTTTTTGAGATTTCAGGATTCCCTCATTCATTAAGATAAGACTTGGTCTTTAAATAACTTAAAGTAGGGGTTCTTGAAAGCACACAATCTCACAATTCATTACAGCTTACGCACACTTAGAACAACTTCTAATCAATTTTCCCAATTTATGAGAACATAATAATGCCAACTGAATTGCAAATTGCTCCTATGGGATGTTCTGAGCGAGCAACGGTAAACGGGGAGGGCGAAGCTTAGTGAAAGGTCAAATAAAGAGTTGCGTGTCAAGACACATCTGTCATTCCTCAGCCAGTGTCCAGAGCCGAACATCAGCTCTGTGTTTGTGTTCAGAGACCCGCAGGTGAACGCAGGCCGTGTTTGATGGTGGTCTGATGTGTGTAATGAAGTGTGAACGCTCACCATTGGCTCCGGTGTTCACAGACGTGTTTCTGACAGGATGAAACTTCTCTGATCCATTTCAGCTCAAACCACAAAACAACAGGCGCTCTGGACGACAGGAGACGTCTTCAGTAAGATGAGCTTTGTACTTTCTGGTGAAAAATAAACAGAATATTAGATTAAATATTTATCAAAACCACAGAGAGCTCTGCATTTAACTCAATAACTAGTTACTGGAGAGAAACTATGAAATATTGTGCACCTGCAGATTTATGCATCACAATATCTGTAATATCTGCAATCATAAAGATTACATAATATCTGTAATAATGGAAGAAAACCTATGCTTAGTGCTTAGCGCTAAGTCAAGCATCACTGATCTGCTGGATCATAAAACAGATGGAAAAAAAATAACTCACACATATGAACAGTGAAGCAAAATTTTTTTTTATAAAATTACTGTTTAAAATATATATATATATACACTGCTGCTCAAAAATTTGGGATCAGTATGATTTTTAATGTGTTTTTTAGGTCTCATTATGCTCATATTTGAACAAAAATACAGAAAAAAATAATATTATTATAACATTTTGTATAACATATCATTTTTTTTTATTTTAATATACTTAAAATATAATTTATTTCTGTGATGCAAAGCTGAATTTTCATGAGCCATTACTCCAGTCTTCAGTGACATATATATACTGATTTATTACTTTTATTATCAATGTTGGAAACAGTATATATTTTTGGAAGTGATACTTTTTTCAGGATTCTTTGATGAATAAAAAGTTTTGTTTTTGTTTTTTTAATTTAAAATAGAAAATTTTTCCAACAATATAAGTCTTAACTATCACTTTTTTTTATTAATTTAACATCCTTGCTGAATAAAAGTATTCATTTCTTTCAAAAAGAAACTTTGAATGAGGTGTTTATTGTTACAAAAGTTTTCTATTTTAAACAAATGCTGTTCTTTATTTATCAAAGAATCCTGAAAAAACTCACTCACTCCAAAAAAATAAAAATAAAATATAAAAAAATAAGCAGCACGACTGTTTCCAACACTAATAATAAATCAGCATATTAGAATCATTTATGATTATATGACACTGAAGACTGCAGTATTGATACAGAAAACTCAGCTTTGCATCACAGGAATAAATTATATTTTAAAGTATATTAAAATAGAAAACCACTTTTTTAAATTGCATTAATATTTCACAATATTACAGATTTTTTTCTGTATTTTTAATCAAATAAATGTAGCCTTGATGAGCAGAAAAGTCTTCTTTAAAAAGCATTTAAAATCTCACTGATCCCAATGTGTATTGTTTATTGTTGCAAAATGCATTATATATATATATATATATATATGAGAATTACCATTAAAAATGGAATGGAAATTGCACATAAAACTCAAAAGCAACACATCTAGATTGAAACCATATTTAAATAACCCTAGCAACCATTTAGAACACCCTAGCAACCGCATAGCAGTGCACAACAAATCGCTCAGAACTCCTTTGCAACCAGTCAGCATCACTCTCGTGTCGTGACCTTTGCATGGTCAAACATCGCTGACATTTTCTACACATGAAAAATTCCAGTGTCATATTTGTGAGGCTGTAAATGACAGCTATCCGCTCTTCTAGACCTACAGAAACTGAACCGTCTTTCTCTCTCTGGTTTCACCTCAGTGCAGCCGTTTAAAATAACGTTCTGTTCTTTCTCCTCCATCTCGCCACTGTGTATCCTAGCAACAACCTCTTCTGTCTGTGTCACTGTTTCGTGTGTGTGTGTGTGTGTGGGCACAAATTTATAGAAGCAATTTCCCAAGTAGTCCTGTGCATAAGTCATATCTGATAAAAACTGACAAAAAAACAACACGAACATCACGAAACCTGCCAAGAACATGCAAGGCTTATATTTCTCCCCAAATTCAAAAGACGGACCACAAAACCAGTCATAACGGTCATTTTTTTAAAGCTGTAAAGCTGAATAAATACGCTTTCCATTGATGTATGGTTCATTAGGATAAGACAATATTTGTCTAAGATACAGTTTGAAAATCTGTAATCTGAGGGTGCACTATTGAGAAAATCGCCTTTAAAATTGTCCAAATTAAGTTCTTCATTACTAACCAAAAATTAAGTTACTTAAATATATTTAAGGTAGGTAATTTACAAAATATCTTCACGGAACAAGAAAATGTATCATTTTGACCCTTACAATGTATTGTTGGCTATTGCTGCAAATATAACCATGCTACTTATGACTGGTTTTATTGGCTCAGGGTCACATATTCTACATTAAAATATAATGTTTAGGAGCATTAAAAAATTTTTTAACTGTGAAATTTTTTTTTAAAATGATTTTTAAATGTATTTTCACAATAATGAGAATCTAAAAATGAAAAATGTTTATTAAATTACTGCAACAAATTGTAAATATGAGTCTTACAAGAAAATAATATTTTAGTCTTTCTGCTTCAAACATCATGTTTAAATAAATGTGCTACTTACAGTTTCTTTGTAATTAATTGTAAAAACTGTTTCTACCAAATTTTTTGGCATTGTGATATTTTTTACACTCGTATTTAATTTATTAAATATATATATATATAAATATATATATATATATATATATATATATATATACAATTTATAATACATATATAATTTATTAAAAATAATGAGCTTTTATTGATACTTTTATCTTTTGTGATTATTTTATGATTATTATAAATTATTTTATGTAAAACACTTTGTATAAAAATAAAAAAAATATAAAATAAATAAAATTGCTTGAATGTTACAAATAAAATTCAAAATTAAAACATCTGGATTACAGTATTTTTTTTTTTTAACTAATCTGTTTAATTGTCATGAAAAATCATCATCCAAATATTCTTGTCATTACATTTAGTCGTTTAGCAGATGCTTTTTTTTCCCAAAGTGACTTACAAATGAAGACAATAGAAGCGCTCAAAATCAAAATTAACAAAAGAGCAATAATATATAAGCGCAGTACACAAGGGTTTTTTTTAATAGTAAATAATAAAAAAACATGCAGATCGAACAGAAATAGAATAGGGAACTCTAGTGTTAAAGTTTTTTTTTTATACAAATAAAATGTCAAAATAATAGAAAAATAATAGAATAATAAAATAATAAATTTGCAGCCTGGATGAAAACTAGAAAACAGAAGTAAAACAGCACAGATGACATTTGATCACAAACACACAACAAATTTAGTCTCAATTTAGTCTACAGACCTTCAGATCAGGTCTAAAACATCTATGAAATCCATCATCTTTCTCTTTTAAAAAACAGCCATTTTGTTTCTATAGAGTCACAGTTTTTCTCTCCAGCACCGTCCTTGTCTTATATTATTGTATGATGCACATCTCTGTGAATATCATTGCTCTAATGCCTTTTATATCAAACGTGCATGAAATCAGTCAAACGTTTGATGCAAAAAACAAATAGAGAGCAAATTTAATGACAAAAAAATAAGATGCACACAATATCCACTAATAAATATGGCTTTCTGTGGATTTTGGATTTGAAAGCACTATTGTTAATCATGCATTTGCATGCACTGAATGATTTACGGCCAATATATCAGTCTAATCATCACATTCGACAGCATCCATCTGCTCCAATCCCTTGTGTGTCCTCATACACACCCATAATGCCCCGCTGGAGCCTCCACATACCGATGCATCCCGAAAAACACAGACGGCCAGCATCCACAACACCCCCTCCCCCACATCCAGCTCACCTTCAGCGAGGATGGAGCGACCGCCAGACGGCTGCTTCTCCTCAGACACGACAGACAGCGGATGAACAACACAATACATAAAGAAACACGGCACCAAACCATCCGACAGGGGAGAATCACTGTGCGCTAGCAGCGGTCGTCCATGCTTAACGCTGCATCGCCTGCTCTCTCTGTGCGTCTGTGTGTTTATCTGTTGCAGATCTCGTCTATTCCGCTGCCGTCTTCTTTTTTGCCTGACAACACAGTGAACTGAGCATGCTCAGTGAGAGCCAGCAGAGTGAGTCATGTGACCTACAGCTGACAAGAGAGAAAGAGAGAGAGAGAGAGAGAGAGGCAATGCATTTGCATGGATTGTCAGGGAAAAAAAGATCAAACCCACCATATTCAAAAGCAACAGTATATTTTTAAGGTCTTTTGATTTTATTACATTGCTGGCACCTTGTGTTTTTGATGCACTGACTGTTTTGTAAGTAAATCGTGTTAAATGATGGCTTTGAATGTGAAAACTGCAACTGATGGAGACAAAAAGGCCGAGATGAAGAGAATAAAGCAACATCTGCGTCGTGATGCTGCGTTAGCCAATGGCAGTGTGCTATTTTTATCAGCCGAGTCTATTTTTAGGGGTGTAATGAATTACATGTAACGTAATCAGATTACGTTCTAGTAAAATAACGCATTATTTTTTCATTTACAAGAAAATATCTGGATTTTTTTTTTCCCTTTATTATTTAATCCCATTTTATTAACCAATGGGTCATTCTATAATTGTGGGTATATCTCACGTCCGTGAAGTATATTTTTAATATATTTTCTCAATATAAAGCCCCGATGCTTAATTTTCTAGTACACAGTTATATTTTTTCCCAGTGTTGAAAAAGCCATATCTTTCGTTAACAAAAATGATGTACATATCACATAAAACCTATTCAGCTGTCCGGTTTTATAAAGTTGCTCATTCTACTCTGCTTTTAAGCATGAAAATGACCTCAGACATAAATTTCTTTCACAGGATTTTTTTTAGTTAGATTAGGTTATCAAAACATTTGGGAGTGCTCTTCAAAAATAATACGTGCTTATTTTTATATAACATTTTATTTGTGTTACCTGGTAGAAAACCCCCCCTCAAAAAGGAATGGTTTGTCCCATTCTCAGATAAATTGCACAGTATGATGATATTTCCTCTGGAAGCACAAGATGAAACACTAGAAGTTATGTTCTCTCTCTCCCTAATATTGGTTAAACCAGCAAACGTGTCAAGAGTAGATTCATTCAATGTCAAAAGTATTACTGCTTCAAATTTTAACAAGACAATTGAACTAAAATGTATGTTTTGTTTATGAAAATATATTTCTAAACATACCATATGCTCAGTAGTTCTAGGCTTCCATTTTGAGTTATAGGCCCAAAAGTTACTGTCAACTATGTTACTCAGTAAAGGACAGTAGCAAACATAGATGGTATTTTATGCACATATTCCTACAGATCACCTTTATTTATATAGCACTTATATTTATATATATTCTATAGCACTATATTTACTAATATAGATAGTTTCAAAGCAGCTATGCAAGCTCATGTTTGGATCTTTGGGACAATGGAAAACATTTTTCTTCACATTGTCAAATGCTAAATGTACCCCTACTTATAGAATGACCCCAATGTCTTTGCTGCTGACCTTTGTTGATCCAATTCAACCATACTAATAAGCAAAACTTACTTTAGACAGGGTTCGTACAAGGTGCTTAAATTGCTTGAAGTACTTGAATTAGACTTTTAGAAATTCCTGGAAAACCCTTGAAAATAGCATTTTTTCTGTAAAGGTACTTGAAAAGTACTTGCATTTTTGAAAGGCAGTAAATATTAAATTAGTGTTAAGCTCAGTTTTTGATAAAAAAACTAGGGCTGTCAAACGATTAATCGCGATTAATCGCATCCATAATAAAAGTTTATGTTTACATACTATATGTGTGTTTACTTTGTATATTTATTATGTACATATAAATACACACACATACATGTATATATTAAAACAAAATATTTATATGTATATATATTTATACCTGTAGACAACTTAGATTATAAATAAATATAAATATTTATGATATAAATCTAAAATATTTTTCCTTAATATATACATGCATGTGTGTGTATTTATATACACATAATAAACATACACAGTACACAAATATTTAGTATGTAAACATAAACTTTTATTTTGGATGCGATTAATCGCGATTAATCGTTTGACAGCACTAAAAAACACCTTTTCACTGAAAATAAACAATATGAATGTAGCGCGTCTGATTCAAATACAGCGTCATTTCACCTAGCTTTCGTGAGCGCACGAGAACTCGCGATATTAAACATCACAATAGCTGTTTCCATCACCGTTTCTATGCGCATTAGAAACAAGTGATGGAAATGCAACATTTCGAATAAAAAAACCCTTAAATCGCAAAAAAGTTTTTACGCTCGCTTGAGGTGGTTTTTGACTTGTGCGACAAAGGGTTAACGCAAATAATGGGAGATGGAAACGCATTTGCCGAATAAATTCCTTCGAACGCATCAAAAAATCATGTGACTTTGTGCTATGGGATGGCAAAATCTGACTACCAGTGGACCGATCTCGTTCCACAGCATCTGAAAAGTTTCTATGGTCATTCTGAAATTCCCAAGCATAAAATGTAGCCTATAATTGCCCCCAGGAACCGTCTTACATGACTGCGTTCAGTGTTGCCAGATTGGGCAGGTTGCCACACAATTGGGCTTCTTTTGGGCAGCTAGACAAAATTTGAGAGGTGAGAGATGAATAGAAGACTTTTTGAACAAAAAAGTGCTTATTTTTATTGTGGACAATTAAAATGATGCATGTTTTTCCAAGGGTTAAAGTCATCGGTTAACTTCTTGATTGCCATTGCCAGATTTCTGGACATATTAAGCATATTTTCTGACCCCCTTTAATGCATTTGCCTTAATGCATAATGCAGCTGCATATTCCTGTGAAACTGATTTATCTTTATTTTATTTTGTCATTCATCAACCTTGATTTACATGGCAATATAATTCTGTCATGTTATTTTGGAAGTTCAAATTTTGGGCTGTTTTTTGCTGAAGTGGGTGGGTTTTATTATATTGAATATAATCATTTTCATGTGGCTTCTCATACTTTATTAGTGATATATAATGCCAGTTTATCAGGAAGAGCCGAAATCCTTCTCTTTGCTTTGTTGGATGGAAACGGAGCTTATTTGCAAATGTTTTATGCGATATTCCAATTTCACGCATGAGTTAAATTCGCAACTTTGGATGGAAACTCGGCTAATGATACTCCTTGGGATGAAAAGCTGTCTTGCAATATCAGTATAAAGTTAAAAAGAGTTGGTAAAAACCTTTGCTTGTGCTTGCATTATATTGTTTATATATAAATATAGTCATACTAAAGCCTGTTTTTCCCTTAGGTTTATTTTTTTCTACTAAGAAATATCAGATTACTCAGTTGTTTGCCAAACTTGATTACCAAAACAATCATTAATTATGGCCCTAGATTAGTTAAAATATTTCAAAATACAACAGCATTGTTTTTGTTTTTGTAATTAAAAGACAAATACTGTGTCATTGAAAATTTCTTAAAAACTGTATTAAAATATTGTCTCATTCTAGTGAATCGAGTATCTGTACTTTGTTTCATCTTGTAAACTAAGCATATTGTCATAAAACTAAGCGTAGTGTCAAAAAAGTAGTACTTGAAAAGTCCTGGAATTTCATTTTGCAGTTACTGTATGAACCCTGTTTAGATCTAACGTTTGTGCTTCATTTTTCTCATTTGCTGAGGTGGTAAACTTCTGTACAAATGTTAATGTACTTTTCCGTCAGCCTTAGGCTTATTCATTTCATTTGTTGGTGTGAAAGGGCTTTTACATTTGCCAAAAAGCTAATGTTTTATATTAAAAACAAACAAGCAAGCCATGCCTAGATTTAAAAAGTAATGCAAAATAATGTAACGCATTACTTGCCATAAGAAGTTATTTTTTTAGGGAGTAACGCAATATTGTAATGCATTACTTTTAAAAGTAACTTTCCCCAACACTGGTTTTTATCAGTGTGTATTAAAGACATTTGTATATGTGCATGTCTAGTTTGTGGTGTGACGGCCGCAGCCGTTACTGTACTAATCTGAGTTTACCCTGCTTACCTCATTAAGAGCCTCGCTGAACTGTAGACAATGACCTCCAGAGCGAGAGAGAGAGAGATAAGCCATTATCCAGCTCGTCCTCGGCTGTGTGACTCACGTCTCTGAGCGAGACACAGCGCTGTCTCATATCCTGCCATCCTGTACAAAAGACACTTGGATTAATTATTCATAAACACTTAAAATAGCAAACGCCTATTTTAGAAGCGACTAAAGCAGAGCTGTTCTAAAATTAATGCTCGTTTAGTAAAAGACATCGTCTGCAGTGCGTTTCATATGTAATTCAGTGACAAATTGGTTTTATGTATTAACACTATAACTATTAAAAATGAAATAAGATAAATATTAGATGAAAAAATTCAACTTAAGAAAGTTCAGTTTTTAAAAAACGAGAAATGTTGCTTTAGCAACTAACTAAAATTAATAAGCACTAATAAGCACTAAAATTACTCAAACTAAACCTGAAATAAAAATTATTTTTAAAAAAGCATTTAAAATTCTAAAAACTTAAAATAAAATATTAATAAATACTATATGTGACCACGGACCACAAAACAGTCATAAGGGTCGATCAAAGCTGAATAAATAAGATTTCCATTGATGTATGGTTTGTTAGAAAAGGACAATATTTGGACGAGATACAACTATTGAATATCTGGAATCTGAGAGTGCAAAATAAATAAAAATATGCATATTACTAATCAACTAATTTATGTTATGTTTTATTTTATTTGCGGTAGGAAATGTACAAGATATCTTCATGGAACATGATCTTAATATCCTAATGATTTTTGGCATAAAAGAAAAATCAATAATTTTGACCCATACAATGCATTTTTGGCTATTGCTACAAATATATCCACGCTACTTAAGACTGGTTTGTGGTCCAGGGTCACAAATTAGTAGATAAAAATAAAACACAAAAAAACTGAAACTTATTTTAATTCAGCCAGTTGCAAAGGCTCTTGTTTTCATTTTGATTAACTTAAATGAAAATAACTAATAATAATTCACTGAAATAATAATAATTCAACTAAATAAATAATTGTAAAAAATTAAATGTGTCCCTGGATGACAAAACCAGTCATAAGGGTTAATGTTTTGATTTTGAAACTGAGATTTATACATCATCTGAAAGCTGAATAAATAAGACATACAAGTATTTAAAAAATCTGGAATCATATGGTGCAAAAAAATCTAAATATTGAAAAAATTGCCTTTAAAGTTGTCCAAATTAAGTTCTTACTAATCACAAATAATGTTTTGATATATTTACAGTAGAAAATGTACAAAATATATTCATATGGAACATGACCTTTACTTAATATCCTAATGATTTTTGGTATAAAAGAAATAAGATTTCCATTGATGTATAGTTTGTTAGAAAAGGAAAATATTTGGTCAAGATACAACTATTGAATATCTGGAATCAGAGGGTGCAAAAAAAAAAAAAAATCAAAATATCGAGAAAAAAAAGTTGTCCAAATTAAGTTCTTAGCAATGCATATTACTAATCAATAATTACGTTTATGTTATGTTTTATTATATTTGCAGCAGAAAATGTACAAAATATCTTCATGGGACATGATCTTAATATTCTAATGATTTTTGGCATAAAAGAAAAATCTATTATTTTAACCCATACAATGTATTTTTGGCTATTGCTACAAATGTAAATAAATAATTAACATACTTTTTTTAATTCTAAAAGACAATTACAAAAACTTGAACTAAAAATTTAAAATATCTAAAAATAAACATCAAAGGATTCATTCAAAAGTAGTAATAAAAACTACAATGATGCCAAAATAACATTGCTAAGAGAAACATCAAATAACCATTCAGTATGTGCATCTGTAGGTAAATAAAGGAGACAATTATCTCAATAATTGACTTAGTTCCTCTAAAAATTCCTTTGAAAAATAAAAACAGGCCCTAATGAGACATTATAGAACATAGAGCATTAAATGTAACGTGAATCATATTAAGATCTCTGCTTTTTGACTGCAGACGTTGTCATTGCAAACCTGAGCACTGTCCAGAACACTGTTGCAACTGACAGCCAATCCAGAGTGCATCAGTGGGATTTATGATGGGATTTGACCACTGCCTGTCCGCAGGCTTACAGGTCGAAGTTTGCGTGGATTGGCAGATGGGTATGTGCGAGAGGCACAAGGACACGCAGCAGGTGAGCAGCGGTCAGTGAGCGAGCGGCCGTCAGGTGAGCAGCGGTCAGCATGGGCAGCGGGAGCAGCAGCAGCGGCGGGGCCGTCGTGGAGAGCAGGTGAGTCCAGACACCTTCACCTGGACACAGACGTGCAAACGGTAAACGTAGCATGACAGCATCAAACTGGTCTCAAAAAAGACTCATCTTCAAACAATAGCCAATCCTAGTTATTAAAATGATGCATCCTCATTCAGGTTCAATCCATATCAGACATGCTAGTCCTCTTACACTTGAGGTCAAAGGTTTACATACACCTTGCAGAATCTACAAAATGTCAACTATTTTGCCTAAATAAGAGGGATTATACAAAATGCATGGTAGTTTTTGTTTAGTACTGACCTGAAGAAGATATTTCACATAAAAGATGTTTACATAATAGTCCACAAGAGAAAATAATAGCTGAATTAATAAAAATGACCTTGTTTAAAAGTTTAAAAACCCTTGATTATTAATACTGTGCTGCTACCTGAATGACCCACAGCTGTGTTTTTAGTTTTGTTTAGTGATAGTTGTTTATGAGTTCAAAAATCCTTCAGGTCCTTATAATAAAGTAGTATTGGAATATTTTCACACTGAGGACAACTGAGGGACGCATATGCAACTATTACAGAAGGTTCAAAAGCCCACTGATGCTCCAGAAGGAAAAAACCATGCATCAGGAGTTGGGGGGTGAAAACTTTTGGAATTTGAAGATCAGGGTAAACGTAACTTACTTTGACTTCTGGGAAACATGTAACTATCTTCTGTTGCCTCTAAATGGCACTACTAAATTAAATAAGAATGTGATATTTAGGTTAAATCAGAAAAATGTACACATCTTCATTCTGTTCAAAAGTTATCACCCTCCTTACACCAATGTGTGTTTTTTCCTTCTGGAGCATCAGTGAGTGTCTGAGCCTTCTGCAATAGCTGCATATGAGTCCCTCAGTTGTCCTCAGTGTGAAAAGATGGATCTCAAAATCATACAGTCATTGTTGGAAAGGGTTCAAACACACAAAAATGCTGAAAAAAACAAAAAGTGTGTGGGACCTGAAGGATTTTTCTGAAGAACAACAGGCAGTTTTACTGTTCAAAACAAATAAGGGACTCATGAACAACTATCACTAAACAAAAACAAGTGGTGCATTTTATCTGCAGAGGCCTGAATGTTGACAAAAATCCCACAATGTCTGATGAAACACATCCACCTGTGACCACCAGGTGGAGAAATACTGTGACAGGAGCACCAGTGCATTGACCTCACTATTTTATAGTTCTCAATATGTAAGTGCCTTGCAGTTTTCACCATTTCATGTTAAAATGTCATGGATGAATATTTGAAACTCAATCCAAATCTAAGCATCTTGTGCCTGCTGTCAATTTCCACAAAAACAATTTAGTGTATAAACTGCAAATTATGCACCTACAATGGCAGTGAAGCATACAGCAGATGCACCATAAATGTCCTATTATAAGTGGATGTTTAATTAGTTTGCAATTAAATGCAGAGGTTACAATGAAACTTAGGCCCTACAGTTGAGGTCAGAACTTGCAGAATCTGCAAAATGTTAAATATTTTACCAAAATAACAGGGATTATACAAAATGCAAGGTAGTTTTTATTTAGTACTGACCTGAATAAGATATTTCACATTAAATATGTTTAGTCCACAAGAGAAAATGTATTAAAAAAAGGCCCCTGTTCAAAAGTTTACATCCCCTTGATTCTTAATACTGTGTGTTTTTTTTTTTGTTTTTTTAGTGATAGTTGTTCATGAGTCTCTTGTTTGTCCTGAACAGTTAAACTGCCTGCTGTTCTTCAGAAAAATCCTTCAGGTCACACCAATTCTTTGGTTTTCCAGCATTTCTGTGTATTTGAACCCTTTCCAACAATGACTGTATGATTTTGAGGTCCGTCTTTTCACACGGAGAACAACTGAAATACTCATACGCAACTATTACAGAAGGTTCAAATGCTCACTGATGCTCCAGAAAGAAAAACAATGCATTTAGAGCAGGGGGGAGAAACTTTTGAACAGAAAGATGTGTACATTCTGTGTATGTACATTCATATTACCCTTCAGAAGCTACAGAAGCCACTTACATGTTTTCCAGAAGACAAGTGAATTTTACTCTGATCTTCAAATTCAAAAAGTTTATTATTGTTTTCTTGTTTTTATTGTCAATTAAGCGAAATGTTTAATGCATGTTTTTTTTTTTTTTTTTCTCCTTCTGGAGCATCAGTGAGCGTTTGAACCATTTGTAATACTTGCACATGAGTCCCTCAGTTGTCCTCAGTGTCAAAAAATGGCTCTCAAAATCATACAGTTATTGTTGGAAAGGGTTCAAATACACAGAAATGCTGAAATGTCCTATTATAAGTGGATGTTTAATTAGTTTGCAATTAAATGCAGAGGTTACTATCAGTTTTGAGAATCAAAGGCAGAATAAAAGCCAGATGCATATGCTTTTGATAGTATGTTAGTACAGATATAAATAGTGCAGATTTAAAATTTGTGCAATAAAAAATATGCATTTGAATCTTTAGCTGTGTCCTTAAACTTACCTTGGTGCTGCTGATGTTTTATATCTTGCATTGCCTACTCCTGCCCACATATGTGCAGATTTGAGCTAAAATAAAGAGAGAACGAAAAATGTTTTCACTGCTATTGGAAACAGCATATGCACACTAGAGGGCGCTATTAATTAACGAATGACAGAGGCCTCCTCCAAGTCTCCAAGGAACACAAGTATACAATTATTTTTTATAATTCCTATTGTAAATTACACAGTCGTGAGTCACTAGCCATTGCTTGTACCATGGTAAAATGATGGTATCACATGGTAATACCTGATTCATATTACCAGACAGCTATGAATGCCTATGACCTTATTTATGAGTCATGGTATTTAGCAAAAAAGAAAAATCGATAATGCATCTGTCAAAAGCACCGTACAATAAACACTGAATGACAGTTGCATGTATTTAACAGCATAGTATCGCCACAGAACATTTCCAAACAACGTTTTACCATGGCAGATGCTCAAAAACATGGATTATTTACATATAAGCATCGTTGAGTAAGTGGCATGTTATATAAACATATTAATTTTGAGATGATAGTTTATTTAGTGTCCTTACATCGCCAATGTAATCTATATAGACGACATATAACTGTAGAATCTGTCAGTTTGCTCTTTAAAGTGTTAAAGATGAACTCTGATGCTACGTGCGTCTGCGCAAGTCTCAACCTTCAGGATGGATTAACGCGGAAGTACATTCATTTCGATGTATGCACTCCATATATAGACAAACGAATAGGTTTATATGGCTAATACGTCAATTGTATTATTTAAACACGAGTTTTATATTATCAACAAGCACTTTGTCATTTATATTTAGTTTAAAAGCAGCACAGCATCCTCCTTGCACGTGACCTCCTCGTGCTCATGCACCGTGCCTTGTCTCGCACTCTGATTGGATCATTCCACTTCCCTCATTTCGCGTTTCATAATCCCCCATCAGGAAGCTTGGCTTTGTATATCAAGACTTTAGCGCATTGTGGTCTGCACTTGCATTGATTAAACATCAAGAAACGTTTAGAGATTTTTCTCGGGAATGTTATAATCAAACATCGCTGAAAAAACACGTTTTTGTAGTTTGACGTCATTAGTATCAATCCGCGTGTGTCTTTGACGGAAGTAGTTCCCGGTAAGTTTGGCAGATCACCTTGAGCTTTCGATCAGGAGCGCATCAGTCACGGCCGACTGTCTGCAAACGCAGGTGAGTATCTTCACTGCAGCATCAACATTGTAATAATCATACAGTTATGTTTTTTTTTATTAGCAACGTTGCTGTGTGCTGTTTTACCTTAGGTTTTCGCCTCTCAGAGCAGGCTGCTATCGTAAAATAGCGCAGGTTTGGTTATTTTCCGTTGGCGTTTACTCATCCTGCTGAGGATTTTAACAGTTTTTGTGCTATTTTTTTATTTGATGTAGCGAAAGTTCCTTTTCAGTTGATTCTCATCACACTGAAGGTCTTAAATAGTAGATTTCACTGCGTTTTGCACTGTTTTATGCTGACTAACGTTAACCTTCTCTTGACATCCATCGTCGTGTGTCATTTCAATATTGGCAGTTGATCAATAACCGTCGTTTATTTTGAATTCGTTCGAATTAGAGGCTTGCGTGCGCGCCCTCGCGCAGGAGTCTGCGCTGGCGGAGAATGTGACGCAGAGGCGGGACGTGACCCGCAGCGCATCCGCCACATTCTCCCCCATCAGGACTAGAGCAAAACCACCTGTGTGAACGCAGATGATGATAATGATGCTGATAGTTGGTCCTCGGAGGGTCTCTGAACCCCTCAAATTGTAATTTTTATTATCAAAGAGTGCACTGCATTATGTTATTACTCTTTATTAAGTGCAGTAATGAATGAATGAAGGATACTGGCTTGAAATCGCGCCCCTGCGGGCATCTCAAGCGCAGTCACTGGCTCTCATCGTGTGGGCGCGCACTTCATTGATGGGTGCTAATTATGATGCTGCATCATGTTTCTGCGAGGGAGGATTTGGATAGATTTGTGTTTGTCTTGCAATCACATACCTTGACACTTTTTACCTTGTCAGATTTTAATTCTGGCTCTAGGTCTTTTTGTTCAAGGTTGCTTCATGTCAACTGCATTATGTTTCAGAAATTGAGAGCTCTTAAGATTTCCAAAAGCATCCTTATGCAGTTACGTTTGCTCTGTGCCTGCTTAAGATCCAGACATAATGCAGCGTAAAGCCAGACTAAATTCTGCCTGAGTTTACATCTTGCAATTCCATCGCTTCTGCCATGAAATAAAAATTAAAAAAGATATTTGCAACCTTTTATCTGACCATTTTGACTTTTGTGCCACAGCTGTAACTTTATATCTTGCAATTCTTAGATTTGTGAGTTAAACTCAGAAATGTAAGAAAAAAGGCCTAATTATGAAAAAGTTGCAATTACTTTTTCTATTCCGTTGTGGAACGAGCTTCCATAGTATATGTGACACTGGACCACAAAACCTTTCATAAGGGTCAATATTTTGAAATTGAGATTTCTACATCATCTGCTTCCCATAAGCTAAATTGATGTATGGTTGTTAGGATGGGACAGTATTTGGCTGAGATACAAGAATCTGACGGTGCAAAAAAATTATTGTCCAAATGAAGTTCTTAGCAATGCATATTACTAATTAAAAAGTAAGTTTTGATATATTTATGGTAGAAAATGTACAAAATATCTTCATGGAACATGATCTTTTCTTAATATCCTAAAGATTTTTGGCATAAAAGAAAAATCAATAATTTTGACTTTATAACCCATACAATGTATTTTTGGCTATTGTTGCAAATATACCAGTGCTACGTAACACTGGTTTTGTGATCCAGGGTAACATATGTTGAAATTGCATTAAATAGTCTGCATAATTGCCAGGTCAGAAGTGCTTCTGTGCCATATTGCAGTGTACATTTGGCACAGAAGTTCAGTACATTCCTGAATTTCAATTGGGGTTGTAAGCTAAATTGTAATTTAAGTGTGAATTTAAGAAACTAATATTAAAATGGAACAAAATATAATATATATATATATAATAATATATATATATAACATAATACATTTTATATAAATCATAAATTATATCATATGAGCTATTCCCAGAGATGAGTCATCGTGTTTGAAATGCAACCTATTGAAAAGTGCATTTATATATTTCTCTAAGAGTACTTAAAGGATTAGTTTACTTCCAGAACAAACATTTACAGATAATTTACTCACCCCCTTGTCATCCAAGATGTTCATGATTCACGTAGATCTGATTTTTTTCTTTCTTTTTTTTTTTTTTTTTGGTGGGACACATTTAATTAATATATTTGATGCATGCAAATAAATGTTGTTCATTGACACTTAAATTTATCAAATTATCATGAAAAATAATTCGCTCACAAAATGAGGCAGCAAAATAGTTTTTAACATTGATAATAATCAGAAATGTTACTTGTCAAATAGATTGATAATTTAAAAATAAATTATGATTTCTAAAAGATCATGTGACTAAGTACTGGAGTAATGATGAAGATAATTCTGCTTTGCATCACAGGAATAACATTACATTTTCTAATATATTAAAATTGAAAACTTTTTTGTTTGTAATAATATTTCTCAATATTGCTGTTTTTTTTGTCTTTTTACTTTATTTTGATCAAATAAATTCAGCCTTGATGAGCAAATATTTATTAATAGAAGATATTTATTTCAAAATCATTGATAATTGTAATGTTTCCTTTAGGCATATATATATATATATATATATAATATATATATATATATATATATAGAGAGAGAGAGAGAGAGAGAGAGAGATAGGCCTAATTTTATATATATATATAAAATAAGGGTTTGGCCGTGGTCAGTTTTTCCTTCTGTTTTTTTGTCTCTAGCTGATCACATGCCTGCTTCTGCAGCGATGTAGGATGATTTTGAAGTTGGGAAAAAAGTTGGAGGTTTTTTTTTTTACATGCCCTAACTGTCTTGAAACATTGATTGCACTTGACAAGCATTTGTGGTTAAAAAGTATATAATTTTTTTTTTTTTTTTTTTTTAATCGTTTTGCTAGATAAGACCCTTATTCCTTGCCTGGGATCTTTTAGATCACTTTGAAGCCACATTTAAACAGCATTTTTAACGTTCAATCTGTTGAGCACCATAGAAGTCCACTATATGGAGAACAACCCTGGAATGTTTTCCTCAAAAAAAGTATTTCTTTGTGACTGAAGAAAGAAAGACATGAATATCTTGGCTGACATGGGGGTGAGTGAAGTATCTGGAATTTTCTTTCCGAAAGTGCAATTCAGTAAAGTGCTCTTCCTGTCATTCCAGATTCTGATTTGTGCTGTATACGCATAGCTTATTCGCACTAATTCAAGTGTGCATTAACAGACAGCAAATTAGCTTTATTATAAACAATGCTGGCACTGTAGACATTGCAACATCGACTTAATCAAACTGTCGCACTCTTTCAGGGAAGCAGTTTTCAGTTCTGCAGCGGGCGCGTGTCGATGCAATATGGGAATATTTTCTGTAACATCCTGTTGAGTTACACAGAATGTCAAAAGCTTCCACTAAAACAGCAGAAGAGACCAGTGAAACAGACACCCACAGCTCTGCAGTGACACAAACTAGCCTTTCATAGACCTCACCAGGGCCGTCCCAGTGCTCAAATATTAGTCATTAAGCTGAATCATAGACTCCAGACTCACCTCAGTCGCTCTTTGCTGCAGTAAAACACCCGTTTGGCTTCGCAGACTGCAGTAGAGATGAGTTCTTTTGAGTTTCTTATGCCACTGTTTCATACTGGGACAATCCCAGCGAGCCCAGTGCTCCTTATGGCATCCCGTTCCTATTTTAGCCCAGCATTGTAATGTGATCTACAGTAAACAAGGTGGCCCTGTAATGACCAGTCCACAACTAAACCAGTGTGTTTAGGCACTCATGTTGGCCTGGAGTCTTATTAGAGTCCTGCTCGTGCAGGACAGTAAGTGTGCGTGTGGCTTGCGTGTTTTATCCTCTCTGAAGGGAAGAGGATTTAGTGCTCAAACTTCTCGGCAGCACGATGCATGCGGCTTCATTCTGGCCAGCAACCGTGTCTGCAGCGCTACGATTGGGGAGAGAAGGTCACACACACTGGCGCTCCACTGCAGGGCTCTGACAAACACACAATGCCTTATTTCCCAAAGCCGGAGGGCCTACTACAGGTGGGTTTAGGACTGCTGTTTCTGATGAGTGAAGGGTTTGTTAGGCCCAGAGGACACTTAGAGTTACTAACCCAGTTCTTGTAGGTATGCATTATTTGTGTTGAAGCTAATTCAAATCACTGTGATTGACTTGTGTGTGTAAATGTTTAGATGCAGAATTGCAGTGGATTAGTAGACATGCTCTAAGGTTAGACAGCATCAGCGCTGTGTCCAAAAGTACACTAGACCACAGATATGACCCGATACATCTGTAGGACTTAAGGGTCGATCACGCTACACTCTTCTTTCCAATTTGCTCTTGCAAATTTTGCAAACTTTCAATTTCAAGACTGCAGTATTGCGAAACTTCCAAAAAAAAGGGAAGTAGAGTACATGTTTTTATAGTTTGGATGTATTATACACTAGCAGTCAAAAGTTTTTAGACAATGTGATATTTAAGACATCTATTCTGCTCACCAAGCCTGCATTTATATGATCTAAAAAAGCAGAAAAAGCAGTAATATTGTAAAACATTTTTATTATTTAAAATAACTGCTTTCTATTTGATTATATTATGATATGTAATTTATTCCTGTGATCAAAGCAAAATTTTCAGCATCATTACTCCAGTCTTCAGTGTCACATGATCCTTCAGAAATCATTCTGCTATGCTGATTTGCTGTTCAAGAATATGATGTTTTGGAGCAGCAAATAGAATGATTTCTGAAGGATCATGTGACTGGAGTGATGATGCTAAAACCTCAGCATTGAAATCACGTTAAAATAAAAAAAAAAGTTTCAAAATTTTACTGTTTTTGCTCTACTTCAGATCAAATAAATGCAGGCTTGGTGAGCAGAAGGGACTTCTTTAAAAACATAAAAAAAATCTTACTGTTCGTTCAAAAACAAATATATCTTTTTTTTTTTTAAGATGCTGGAGTGTATGACATTCTGTTACAATCATTGCACTATCCATAAAAAATAAATGTGCATCCAACTTTATTAGTTTATATACAGTACATTCATGTAAAGCATGCTGTATAGCAAATATAAATTCCTTGATTCTTTATATATCGTCACAGATTTTAAACTATATTTTTGCACAGCTCTAATCTGCTAAATATGACAATACATTTTAATAAATAAAATCTGCTTGTAAGTCTGGCATTACATGCCACCATTTCTGGGATGCCAAAATCTGAAAAAGCATGATCCTAAACTTTCCACACTGAAATCTCAGATAACAGACAATAAACCATTTTTATTTATTAATTTTTTTTATGAATTGTGAATATATTAGTTTTTAAAGCTTAAATGTGTAATACGATTATGAATTATTTAGAAGGTATACTGTCAAGTTAAAAGAGTAGAGACGTGGACCTGGAGACCGTTTTCCTTCAAGCTGATTGACTAGTGATGCTGTTAAAGCTTGACTTGACTTGTGGATGGATACTAGAGTGTTGCCAAGTCCGTGGTTTTCCCGTGGATTTGGGCTACTTTTACACTGTTGCCGCGGGTAGTTTTTGATGTCTGCGGGTTGAAGCGACCCTAATAACATATTTAACCCCTAAAATACAAATTTACCAGGGGTAAAGCCTGACAAAACACGTGTATTTTATCCCCCAGAATGCAATTTTTTAACAGGGGACCCCCCTCAACCCTGGGGAGTAGCTTTATAGTTGCAAGGGAGTTTCTCTGCATACATTTGTGACTCTTTTATTTTTAATTGTTTATCTTTTTTTTTGTTTATGCCATGCATCCCTAATCCACATTATTTAAGGTTTTGTAATTTTGCAACCAACAGTTGGTTTTGAAGGTGATATTCTTCCTGTTCATTGGGCCTGTGTTTGCATAGCTGGGATTTTTGGAGATAAAGGAGGGAATGTGCTTATTAAAACAGGCCTATAATAACAGGACATTCATGTGACATTCATTCCCAGGCTAACGTTGACCTTCAGTGTCCTTGCTGAGCCACATAGCATGAAAGCATATACTCAATCAATACTATGAATGACAACAGTGTTTGCCATGCTGCATGTATGTAACCTACATAGCATTACCATTAGTTTCACAAACCACAGTTTGCATCATTTCCTGTAGTATCTGGAAACAGAATAGCCCCTCCTTTCACTATGAGTGTGTGGCTCACTGCACGAGGGCCTGGATTTTTCACTCTGCCTGTCTTAGTCATCACATGACTACGTGAGGAAGAGTGTGTGAGTGTGTTCGCGGTGATGTGAATCTCCTCACGTACGACAGCCCACCGTGGCATCCATGCGGTGTGGCTTTATTAGGTGCAGTCAAATCCTCGCCAAACCCATCTTGCTGCCATACTTTGGTCATGTGACTGTTTTCACTTTCCAGTGTTTGCACAGATTGTCGAATGCATCAGATTTGGCTTAGAAGTTATGATTCACAGTTCATTCTAAGGTTGCTGATTTTGATATGCATGTGCCAACAATGCTGTAATTGGCTAGATATCACATCGACTTCAGCCTGTGTCAGGTGGATTGTCTCTGTTTTAAACTGAGATACAAAATCCAGGTCAGCTCAAACACACAAAGACCAGCTCAATGGGGTTGTGTGTTTGATTAGTGCTGTATGACTTCATTGACCATAAAGACATGTCATTATATGTACAGTCACATTCTTAGGATGTTTAAGTCTGTTTGTATAAGATTTATAGGTTTACTGCTCTGTATGTTTGATCTTCACTCAGCTTTGCCTTAACATGCTTCATAGATATAGATACGTTTTCCTGTAATGAATGTTCAGTTCTTCTCATCTACTGTAGGTGATTGCCTTGATTTTTGTCTTTTTTTTTTTTTTTCATTGTATTATTTGCAAATACCAGTATTAGTAGCAGCTGTTTACCACTAGTAGAGCCCTATGAAATCTATTTTAGTTTTTTCCCAAATTCTGTTTTTTTTTTTTCATTCAAATTTTTCTGGATTCAGTTTTTTTTCCATTTAATTTTTTCTGGACTCCTTTTTAATGGTTTATAAAAAATCTTATTAATCAAAAAAGCATGTCTAATTAATTAAAATCATTAAACTTATACAATGTAACATCAAGTTATTAACGGTTTAACAAACATGACATGTTTAGGGCCCTATGAAATATTGTATTTTATTGTTACCAAATTCTGGTTTTAGCATGTCTAATTATTTGAATGCATAACAACTTTTATTTATGTCTTTATAAAGGGAATTTACTATTAAAATTAAAACATGTAAGAAATATTGTGTAATTATTTCTTTAATAAAAAATAAAATTGTATTAATTTTTCAACAGTAGTAGTAGCATTAGGGCATTCTAAATATTAAAAATATATTTCTGTCGTCTTTACGTTAAACCAAACTTTTATTTTGACGGGTTGCTGTGAATACCTGTAACTAGCATTTATTGTGGCTAGATTGGATACAGCTGGGGCTGGAAGCTAACAATAAATTTTAAATGGAAGAGTCAAATGCGAATGAAGTGACTCTGTGAGAGCAGTTCTGGAGATGTTGTTCATGTATTTGTCTTCATTTATTGAGATTCATATTTAAATAGTCTTTTTGCGGCTTAATATGTACACATACTAGTTCATATCGCAATTTGATTTATACATACTTTTGATTAATTCTTCCATACTTTGACAAATTCTGTGACATTCTGCGTTAAATATCACATTACGTTTTTATGACTGGATTCCGCTATTACATCCGCGTTTTCCTCATCGCGGAAATCATAGGGCCTTACTAAGATCTTTTTATGCTAAATTCATACAATAATTTTATTAAAAATTTTTTCTTCACTTATTTCAGTTAATAAAACTAGTAAAAAAAAAGATTAAAACATAAAACTAGTGAGCTAAGCCAGTAGTAGTACTTACAATGTTGTGTAAACATGGCTAAAGATGCAAAAAGAGGAACAGATGAACCGAATCAATTGAATGAGTCATTTACACTGGAACGGTTCCGATTGATTCAAACTTTTGACTTCGATCATTCATTTAAAGGGATTCACTAGCAAATACAAATCCCTTAAGAAAATTAACTTTGGTTTTAATTTGAAAGAGAAGACATTGATAAGTGAGATCTAGTCCTTAAAAATCAGAAAAGTAGTGCTTAAAGTCCTAGAAAGTTCTGGAATTTCATTTTCCAGTATCTGTACGAACCCTGCCAGACCAACTCTGCTTCAGTACACTGGATGCGAGTTCAGAAAACAACTTTCACGTAAACAAACCTGAAACCCTCTGGTTACAAGCCATAAACCAAAGCTCGTTACTATTATGTTAGCTTGTTACTATTCCCATGTGTCTGAGTGCTGGAGTCTGTTGCATAACATGGAAAGGAAACATTCAGTTCTGCCACACCTTTACCACACACACATCATGTTCCTCTGAAGCTGGCATGAGGATAGATCTTTAGATAAATTTATTTGACTCTAAATTCCTTGTTTGACTTTTATGGCTTCAGACTCCCTATAGAGATCCTGTCACTGTTTATGCTGTTAAGTTCAAATCAGGGATAATCACTACAGTCTGCTGTGTTTACCTTACCTTTAAGATGTACTCTAGTTTTCAATCATTTGTTAAGGGTTTGTAAAAGGTGCTTAAAGTACATGAATTTGACTTTTTGAAATGTCTGGAAAACTCTTGAAAATAGCAACACTCCTGAAGAGGTACTTGGAAAAAGTGCTTGAATAAGCACTTTTTTTTTAACACACACGTAACATTCACGTAATAAAAAAAAACTTTTTATGCTTATTTTAGTTAATATTATACAACTTGCTAGCTAAGCCAGTAGTAGTACTGAAAGTGTTGTGTAAACAAGGCTGAAGATGCAAAAAAAAGGAATGGATGAAACGAATCAATTGAGTGAGTCATTTAAGCTGGAACTGTTTCAATTGATTCAAACCAGATCAATTTTCTAATTCATTTTTTAATTTCGACATCCCTTGTAATGATTTTAAATTATTTTAATGGGTGAAACTGAACCTTTTGAAACTCTGAATCAGTTAAACGTGGGTTTGTGAATCATTTTGTGAATTGAATGGTTCAAATCAAATGATTCCCAATAAGTCCCGGTCTAAACAAAATGATTCGTGAATCGTGATAAAAAAAGTTCCAATCTAAAGGTCTTTGCACACTTTGAGTCTGAAATTCTTGTCAAAAATTTTTGCATGTTAAAAAATCGGATCGGGTTCGATTTTCTGCATTTTCGAATCCGTAGCAGGCACTTTGATAGGAAAGGGTGACGAATACAAAAAAATGCGTACAAAAATTTCGAGCTCAGTTTGCAGTGATTCGCAGTGATCAGTCAAATGATTCACAATTCGTGAAAAGATCTGATTTGTGAATCATTGTTCTGATGGGAAATCATTTGATTCAGATCAGAACTTTGGAGCTGGTTTGCAAATCTTTTGTGGAGCGTGAATCATTTGATTCAGTTCAGGACTTCAATGTGGGTTCACGAATCATTTGATTTAGTTTAGGACTTCATAGCGTGTATGGCGAATCATTTGTTTCCTTTTTTTCCCCTTCTAAATAGTAGAAAACATAAAAAAATGAAGGCAGTACAATTATAAAAATACAAATCTCTTAAGAAAATTAACCATGGTTTTACTATAGTAAAAGTGTAGTATACTTTGTATGTACTTCACTTTATTTTTGCCATTTTTGTTTTATTAGTATATATTTATCCATTTATGTTTTTTTTTTAAGTAATTGAAAGAGAACACATTGTTTGACATTTTCAATCTCTGAGTGAAAGTAGTGCTTGAGTTAATTTTGCAGTATCTGTTCAAAAACCCTGTTTGTTGTCTTTGTGTCCATTATAAGAGAAACACTGACATGTTAGACGTCTGATTGGTCCGTTTGATCTTGTGGATGTAATTTCATTGGTCTCTCTCTCTCTCTTTGTAGGATAATACCCGTCTCTTCCAAGATGCCCCACGTTAAAGCTCAGGATATGGGTTCTGCCTTCATTCAGACGCAGCAGCTCAATGCTGCCATGGCCGACACCTTCCTGGAGCACATGTGTCTGCTGGACATCGACTCTGAGCCCACCATCGCCCGGAACACTGGAATCATCTGCACCATCGGTCAGTGGATGCTCAGATGGGCATTTTAAAATCAATGTCCTACAAGCCGTTATTGCCACTCTTTGAAACAGCTTCATAATACACCAAAAATATAACACATTCGCTTCTGTGATCACAGTTCACTAAATCCTCTGGTGGATTATATGTCATTTAAGTGTTTAATTACTCCAGGTCCTCTCTGATAAGCGCTGTTGTGTTTTAGCTGAGACAGGTTTTCCAAACTCCGTCTGCCATTGTTCTATCTTTATTGGATTATTTCATGGGATGTTGATAAAATGCATAATTTTTTTAAATAATCTTAGTCCGGAGGTAACTGGAAGTTTTTGTGTGTCATGTGACCACAGGACCGGCCTCTCGCTCTGTGGACATGCTGAAGGAGATGATCAAGTCTGGCATGAACATCGCTCGCATGAACTTCTCTCACGGCTCGCACGAGGTACATACTTCATTATTTACACACTTTTATACTTGTTTTTCTCTTTCCTCTCAATCTAATCCGTGTCTATTCATATATATCCAGCATTAGTTATGAAGTTGACAGATGCATGTCATCCTCTAACAAAACAAACAAAAAATACTCAAACAAGCTCACGGCTTCGGGTTTGTGGACTGAAAGAACAGTTAAAGTATTCAGCCAGGGTCAAAGGCCACCGAGAGAGAGTGTGTGTGTAACCTAATCTACAGTGAGGCTGTTATAAATAGTTTATCTGTTCCCTCCCAAAGGAGAGTTCATTTCTCTACAGCATAAAGGGTGAGGTTTTATTGCACACTAATAGTTCATACAGGAGCCTCCGGCTATGAGGTAAGCTTCGTGATCATGGTGAACGTCATTTTCAGTTCTGAAATTGAGCTGCAGTTTAAAAATTCAGCTCAGATTTCTGAATGATAGACAGAAGTGTGTCATGAATAGAATTCATTCTTTGTATTTGCTCAAGTGGAAACAATCCGATCTGGTTGTGGCCTGTTTGCAGCCTGGCATAATTGGAGCAGAAAGGTTCATTTGTGGCAAAATCATCCTTTGAGCCAATCGTTATTCCAAAACCTGAGGATAAAAGGTTTAACAAAAAAGGTTTAACAAAAATGTTTTGAGCAAACCAGGAAAGAAGGTTAATGTTTAACAATTTCTGTTATCAATTTGAGACATCTTGTCCTTACATATGTGACCTTGAACCACAAAACCAGTCATAAGGGTCAATTTCTTTTAAATTCAGATTTTTACATCATCTAAAAGCTGAATAAATAAGCTTTAAGTTGGTTAGAATAGGACAATATTTGGCTGAGATACAACTATTTGAAAATCTGGAATCTGAGGGTGCAAAAAAACACAAATATTGAGAAAATCGCCTTTAAAGTTGTCAAATGAAGTCCTTAGCAATGCATATTAATAATTAGAAATTAAGTTTTGAAATTTACGGTAAGAAATTTACAAAATATCTTCATGGAGCATGATCTTTACGTAATATCCTAATGATTTTTGGCATTAAAAGAAATCGATAATTTTGACCTGATGCAGTGTATTTTTGGCTATTGCTACAAATATTCCCACGCTACTTAAGACTGGTTTTGTGCTCCAGGGTCTCATTTGTACCTGAAAAGGCTTTGGGTTAAACTAATTCTGCCATATAGCACAAACATTTCACACTCTTAAACAAACACAGGCCTGTTGGTTTGCCAAACAGAATGACCTTGAGTGTCTGTAGAGTTTGAGCTATCAGTGCAGACACGAGCTACTGAAACAAAAGCAGCTGGATTGTGATTAGTACCACAGCTGTTCAACAGCACTAATGTCATATTTCAAAGGTAATTATATCACCAGGTTTATTACAGCAGACCTACTGCATGGTCAGTAGATCAAACTCTAGCAGATGGACTTTGTGTTCTGTCATATCACACACTCCACGCACATTATCGCCTACTCATTTGTGTACAAGTGTATGTGTTGGGTGCAAGAGAGTTAACCCAGTTTCGATAGTCTAGACACACACCTTGACCGTTGCCAAGTTGCGTGCGATCGTGTTCACAGAGGGAATAAGTATGATGTAACCTGTGTCGGGTAATGATCATGCTGCCATGAGATGTTCAAGTGCACCTAACATCAGCTGTTACTTGAAGAAATATCAGTGTTTCCTTGTTTTATTAACAGGAAAATAAATGTGAAAATAAACTTGCATGGATACAGGTCCTTGAAAGTGCTTAAATTTATTTTGTGCAAGAAGTTTTCTGAAAAAAAATTCTATATTATTCCCTGTGATCTGCTAATGCAGTAGGCAACATTTAAAATGTAAAATGCTACTTTGTTTAACTGTTATATAAAATCAACATTTGCAATCGTTTGTGCATTTTTGCTCGTATTTTAAACATGAAAAATAAATTGCACAGGGCATGTTTCTGCATAGAAGAAACAAATTTCTTAAATCAATTTTTATGTACAGTCTGTCAATATTTGTTCTTTGCTATTAAGTGCTACAAAGCTACTTTTTAAAGGTACAATGAACAGAGTGATTTGCTAAAACAGCAAAGTCTGCAGGCATCCTATCATGCGCACACTGCACTGTGGATATAGTCAGTTTTGACCTGGAAAGTCCTTGAATTTGAAGTTAAACAAGGTGTGGGAACCCTGTATTAATCTCTGATTTCTTCTGTCTTTCCAGTATCATGGTGAAACTATTAAAAATGTACGTGAAGCTTGTGCCAGCTTCGAGCCGGGCAGCATCCAGTACAGGCCAGTGGGCATCGCTCTGGACACCAAGGGACCAGAAATCCGAACCGGACTCATTAAAGGAGTAAGTTTACTTGTTTCAGTTCAAAGACTGATCCGCTGGTCCAAGACCAGTGTATAATTCTGAATTATCTGTTATTAGTGAATAGATTAATAGTGATGGTGGAAAGCATCCTAGTGCTACAGAAATTTCAAAAATGAATTCTTTGAGACCATAAGAATGTTTTCTTTGGGAATTTGTTTTAACAGTGCAAATATGCATCTGTCTGTTCCAGAGCGGCACGGCTGAGGTCGAGCTGAAGAAGGGAAATAAGATCAAAGTGACCATAGACGATTCGTTCATGGAGAACTGCGATGAGGATACGCTCTGGCTGGACTACAAGAACATCACCAAAGTGGTTGAAGTGGGCAGCAAGGTCTATATTGATGATGGACTCATTTCTCTCCAGGTCCAGGAGATTGGTAAGTGATGGATTTGTCTGTGGGTCTTAAAAACATTTTAAGGTCTTAATTCACCTTTAACAGATTAAGGCCTCAAAAAGATCTTGAATCAGAGCAGAAAGTTAAGGTATTATATGTTGCATGCTTTTCAAAAATACGACTATCTACATCCGTATTTTTGTCTTGTTTTCCGGTATAAACACATAAACATTCTTGAATCAAGGTACATTTACTTGCATGGGTTATTTATTTTCAGTAAAGTCAATGTAAAATATTTTGTTCCATCATACTTTATTTTGAGAGAATTTTGTAGTACTAATTAAAATGAATGCAATAATTATGATGCATGTTTTTTATATTGAAGTAGTTTTTTTTTTTTTCCCCTAAGATGATTATATTACTTTTCAGTTATGGCAGTATTTCATGTTAAAATGTAGACAATGCCTTTAAAATCCAATTTTTGAAGTCAGATTAGTCCTTGGTGAGAGTAAAAAAAAAAAGAAAAACATCTGCAATTCTACGGTTTAGCTTATAAATTATCTAGTGTTTTTTTAGACTACTTTTTGTATAGATTTGGATTTTTTTTTAGTTTGAAATGTCAGTTTTGCATTCATTTTACTACAGTCCTGAACACAGAGAAATACATTTTGTTACACAAAACATCAAAATTCAACAAAAATGAACATAAATGCTTGATCAGAGGTTAAATATCTGATTTTGAGTCTTCTGGCTCAATCTTTTGGTCATTTTTGGCCATGAACAACACAAGTGTGACTTTTTGCTTTTTTTAAATGACCATTTAGCTTTTTCCACAATTTTTTTTCACATAGCGAGTGGTATTTTTATTTTTTTTTTTACCCCAAAACCTGTGATAAATCAGCTTGATGCTTTTAGTAATAGATGGAATCATCTTTTTTCTGTTTGGTGAATGATGTCCTACTCTTTCTCAGGCTCTGACTATCTGATATGTGAAATTGAAAACGGAGGAACTCTGGGTAGTAAGAAAGGCGTCAATCTGCCGGGTGCCGCAGTCGACCTGCCCGCCGTTTCAGAAAAGGACATCAAGGACCTGCAGTTCGGCGTGGAGATGGGAGTCGACATGATCTTCGCCTCCTTCATCCGCAAGGCATCCGATGTGCACGAGGTGCGTAAGGTGCTGGGAGAGAAGGGCAAGAACATCAAGATTATCAGCAAGCTGGAGAACCACGAGGGTGTGCGCAGGTAAGCGGGTTACACCTGTTTCTCCAGATGTGCTCAATGTGCACTAGTAGAACTGTAAAAATTTGGATTTGAATGCAACTCCTTTTATTGGGCAGGTTTGATGAGATCATGGAGGCCAGTGATGGCATCATGGTCGCTCGTGGAGACCTGGGTATTGAAATCCCAACAGAAAAAGTGTTTCTGGCCCAGAAGATGATGATTGGTCGCTGCAACAAAGCAGGAAAGCCAATCATCTGTGCCACACAGGTCAGCAAAGCTACAACTAATCCATAATCTCTTCCAACAACTCTTCTACAATGTTTAAAAGGCTCAGCTTTGCAGTTTAGTTGCTCTAATAAAATTAAAGGAGCTCTAAAGTTTTCTTGTGATCTCAAGTGTACTCAAATCTTGTGTGTTTGTAGATGTTGGAGAGCATGATCAAGAAGCCTCGCCCTACTCGTGCCGAGGGCAGCGATGTGGCCAACGCCGTTCTGGATGGTGCCGACTGCATCATGCTGAGCGGAGAGACCGCAAAAGGAGACTATCCTTTGGAGGCCGTACGCACCCAGCACATGGTGAGAGCGCCCCCTACTGACGCATTAACTGTTAGACAGCTAAACATTCTAGTACCCGATTCATACATTCCTCATATTTTCACTCATGACTTACTCATCTTAAAAAATACTAAAAGAAATTTCCAGAGAAATATTACTGGTTAAATGCAACAACTCAAGATGGACAGCATCTTCATCATGTACAATAATGTACTTACAGTGGAGGTTTGTGGAACATTTAAAGGATTACTCCACTTCCAAAAACTAAATTTCCTGTTAATTTACTTAATTGGCAAAGATTTATTTATTTATTTTTTTTTTTTTTTGAGGATTTTTCTCCATATAGTGGGCTTCAACTGATGGAAGCTTAAAAATAGTTCTAATTACCTTCAAAGGGCTTTAAGCGATCCAGGTGAGGAATAATGGCCTTGCCTAGCAAAATTATTCATTTTATTATATTTCTTAATAAAAAAAATGTATATTTATACACTCTTAAACCACAAATGCTTGTCTTGTCTATCTCTGCGATTTGCATGTTAGGAGCTAGACAAGATGAGCATTTAAGGTTAAAAAGTAAATAAATTGTCATTTTTATTAAAAAATGACCAATTGTTTTACTAGATAAGACCCTTATTCCTCAGCTGGTATCGTTTAGAGCCCTTTATAAACTGCATTTTTAACCTTCATTCCGTTGAGCACCATTGAAATCCACTATATGGAGAAAAATCCTGGAATGTTTTCCTCAAAAAACGTAATTTCTTTATGACTGAAGAAAGAAAGAAATGAACATCTTCTGAGTAAATTATCAGGAAACTTATTTTGCAAGTAGCGTAATCCTTTAAAAGCAGAAATATTCAACCACTTACCTTTCAGTAAAACATATTTGTTTATACAATGGGGTCCAAAAGTCTAGAGACCATTCTGATTCTTTCCAAATTATATAATCAGCATAACAGTAAAATGTTAAATTGAAAAATTTACATAATTTACATAGTCAAATTTTCAGTGTACTCTCAGACTTTTGGACCCCACTGTATGTTTTGTGTTCAACCCGTAATATTTCTTTAATGCCACAGCATCCTTCAAGACTTTCATTCTCTCATACGCATGGTGTTTTGCCTTCACTAGCTGGTTTTGTTTGTCTGAGTTGTGTCAGGGTCAGTTACAGACAACAGCCTTCGCTAAAACTCACGGCCCGTTTTAACATTTTATCCGTCTTAAATTAAAGCCATTGGTTATATTTCTCTCTGCCAGTTCTTGATGAGCTTGTTAAACCTATCCACATGCTCTGCATGGCAAACTCAAAACACGCCAACCTTGTTCACAGTCACACGTTGCCCAAGACTGTCCAGAAGTTGGAAATATTCACCAGCAGATTAAATTTTCTTGAACTGGTTTGTTCGTTCTGAGTGAGCTCAAAGCTTTCTGAAAACAAGCATGCTTTACGTCTTTCTTTCTGTCTTGATGTGAACTTTTCTTCCTTGTTCCTTTTGAACTTGCTTTTGCATGATGAGTCTCTTTAACCCTGATACCATCACAAGTCACCTACACTTTCAAATGTCCATATTTGAAATAATATCCATGATTTAATGGTGGCGGGTTAGCTGTAATTAATATTAATTTGCATTAATGATTTACTGTGATAGTCTGGATGTGTTTTAATATTCATTTTGTTTTGTTTTTCTACTTACCTTTTCCTCTGAACTAACACCTGCACTAATTTCCTCCTTTTGTTTTCTTTTTCATCATATTCTTGATTCTCACTTTATCTGTTCATCACCTCCTTCACCCCTTCTTGTCTCATTTATGTGCGTGTCTTTCCTCTCTGTCTCTCTCTGCTGTGTTCCTCCTGTCGTATCACGTGCCGCTGCATCAGATCGCTCGCGAGGCAGAGGCGGCCATGTTCCACCGACAGGTGTTTGAGGACCTGCGCCGCTGTTTGCCCCACTCCACCGACCCCGCTGAGGCCATCGCCATTGGCGCAGTGGAGGCCTCCTTTAAAATCCTGGGCTCTGCATTTATAGTCCTCACTGGGTCTGGCAGGTAGGCAGGCGTCATGGAAATGATGTGGGAAAACCAGATCCGTCACAGTCAGGGAGTAGGAAGAGCAGGGACAGGACAGGACTGGAAGAGAGAGAGAAACGAGAGAGACACATGACACAGTGGATATCTACCTGTAGTCCTAAAAAATCATCCTTTATAATTTCAAGTCACAATGCAATCCAAATGATCATATTAATTTTTTAAATTATTTAATGTATTATTTACAGAAGTAGTTTACTTCCAGAACAAAAGTTACAGATACCGTATCGACCCAAATTTAAGACGTTTTTTTTTTCCTTGGAAATGCATCTAAAAAAATGCATTTGTCTTATATTTGGTGTCTAGACTTTGACATGTCAATAATACACCCACAACTAGGTGGAGCCAAATCCGCGTAAAACGATTGTGCCAAGAAATACGTATTGTAATGTTTGTCGGTAATGTTAGAACAACACGATTGAAAACAAAAGAAAAAGAAAAGCTTACATCAGCATGAGCCTTGACTGTCATGTTAGCCTGATGGAACCAAAGTTTCTCTGTATAGCCGGGCATACACTGCGATCTTCGACCGATTTTGAGCCGAATTCTGACTCGTGCGACAACTTTTTTTTTTTTTTTTAGTCGGGACGAATTTCAACTTTGTCGTGCAGAATGCAGGGGGAAACAAGAAGCCTCTCCACACAGGCATTCGGACGGTCGGATGAATTTCTGACATCAATGGCCCCTTGTGAGGATATCGTACAGTTAAAGCAGAGCTACGAACCGACTGCCCTAAACTAAAGGGCCCTAAAAAAAAAGAAAATTAAAAGAGGTCTTTTGATAAAACAATGTTATCACATGAAATGTTGAACCATTGTCCAACATTTTGCACTTAATGATAAGACAAAAAGCCGCTAAGTTATGAATATTTCAGTTTTAAACCATGAAGGCGAGCCACAAAAACACGTCATGCAACAAAAACAATTTGCAAACTGCCTGAGCATTTTAAACAGTCAATTTGTTTAGCTATAGAAAATGAAAGTAAAAACTGATAGAGCTTTCGGCATCTGACGCTGCATTAACGGCACATAGGCTATGCTCTCAGAGGAAACAAGAAACATACTGAGGTATTCCCTTATTTTATTTTATTTTTTTAAAAACTCTTATGGCTACTATACTTGTTTACAAAATAACAAAATACTTAAAATTGTTGTTTTTTTTCACTAAGTGGTATTTGAAATTTCCTTGTCTGTAATAAAGGTTATTTGCAATGATGACTGAGATATATAAATATAAATGTTTTACATAATTTTCAATGAGGTGTAAGCTAATTTAATATTTTATTAGCCATGCTCAAATGAATTGTAGTAGACCTACATTTACATAAAATTAACAACAATAATAATAATTTAAAATAATTTCACTTCTACTGTTAATGAAATGTTGGTAGGCTGCTATGAGATTATGCAATTTAGATGGGTTATCTGTTATTTTTATGGTATATTAATATATATTTATGTGATTTGTTGGTGCATTTTACCAGTATTTACCATACTTTCAAAACAAAAACTAAAAAAGGAAAAATATGCAATATGAAAATAATTTATTATTATTGTTTTTCCTTAATAAAACGCAAGATTTGGTTTTCAAAAAGCCTTTTTTCCAAAAGGGGGGTCGTCTTATAATCAGTGTCGGCTTATTTTCGGGTCAGTACCGTAATTTACTCACCCCATTGTCAACCGAGATGTTCATGTCTTTCTTCAGTCGTAAAGAAACATTTCAGTTTTTCTCTACATATAGTGGACTTCTATGGTGCCTGTGAGTTTGAACTTCCAAAATGCAGTTTCAGGGCTGCTTCAGAAGGGCTCTAAACGAACCTAACTCTTGTTCTGGAAGTGAACTTCTCCTTTAAATCAACTAAATGACTGTCCGAAAGCTTCGAAAACAATACAGGACTAGCGTAAGCATTCTGGTGCATGTGTCTCTCTCTGTATTTCTCTCTGTCTGAGACTGAGTGATTGATCGGTATGATTGTGTGTAACCCCTCCCTCCCTCCCCCGGCCGGCACTGTCAGATCGCCCGCGAGGCGGAGGCAGCCATGTTCCACAGGCAGCTGTTTGAGGAGCTGCGGCGCTCCACCATTCTGACCCGCGACCCGTCAGATGCTGTAGCTGTGGGCGCCGTCGAGTCCTCCTTCAAATGCTGCGCCAGCGCCATTATTGTGCTCACCAAGACCGGCAGGTAAGAGGGGATGGGCCTAAGGTGAGAGGTAAGAAATAAAGCCAGTAGGATCTGTAGGGTTTTTAAATGTTTATCATTTCTGCTCACCAAGGCTGCTTTTATTTGATCAAAAATACAGTAAAAATGTGAAATATTATTACAATTTAAAATGGCTGTTTTCCATGTGAAAATATGTTAAAGTGGAATTTATTTTTGTGATCAAAGCTGAATTTTTAGCATTATTTCTCCAGTCTTCAGCGTCACATGATTCTTCAGAAATCATTCTAATATGCTGATTTGCTGCCCAGTATATTTGTGGAAACTGATACATTTTATCAAAGAATCTTGAAAAATAAAATGTAAGTTCAGAAGAACTTTTTGTTTTATTCTGCCACTCTAGAGTGGTTATTAACATCATGCATAGTTGTAGTGAAATAGCAATTTATGGTTCATTTCTGTATGTTCTCTAAGAGCAGCATGGTGATTAGGGCTGTGCAATATATCGAAATGTTGCAAATGTACATATCGCATTATGCATTTCACTTCAGCTTGCGATGTTTGGGGCCATGGACAAAAGAAAGAAAATCACTGCTCTTGCAGATAAATAACTTTTGTAGCTTAAATGATCAGTGCATATTGAAGACCAAGCAGTGTTTTATTTTTCCTTTTTATTATTCAGTTTCTAAACTAATGTTAAAATGATTACACTAATGTTAAAATTACACTTTTATGTAATGCTAGAGTAAAACGCTACCGTTCGCTTTCAGAAGGTGCTTTCTTCTCACAAAAAGTGAAATGTATGCTAGTTGTATTAGAATCAGAATCGGAATGAGCTTTATTCGCCAAGTGTGTATAAACAAGGAATTTATTGTGATTTTACAGGAGCTCTTGATCCGTACATGCATATAAATAACCATATAGAAGTTCACAGAACTGACTCAGTAATAGCTGAGTAAAACGGTTTCATCTGAGCATGTGGTCCTTTAAGCATTATCGTATCGCATATCAAGTTATTGTTGCATTTGTCTTCAATATCGCACAGCACTGTGATGCAGAATAATTTCAGTTAACATTCTTAGTTATGACTCAAATGATCAAAATTCCCTGACCCTTTTTTCCATGAATGGCTATGAGTGAGACCTGAGTGTGTGTGTGTGTGTGTGTTTTACAAACAGAACAGAATTGAGTAGGATATTAGCTTTAGCATTCTGTCAGTAATTTGATGTTTTTAATCTGATGTTTTTCTTTCAAATAAGCATTTTACCAGTCTCCTATGCATAGGTTTCTACCCAAGTACTGGTACTTCTGATTGGATGAGGCTGGGATGTAGTAAAATTATTTGATGGACGTATACTAATGTGTCATTCTCATTTTTGACCGAAGAGACTTTTAGAAAGTTTTGCATCTGAACTTTTTATATGTTAGTGTGGGGTGGGTTTGTGGTGTAGGTAAATGTTGATTTCCTCATCCATCTTGTCTTTTAGTGCTAAGTTTGGAACTCCTCAGAAGGTGTTAAAACATTCTGCATCATAACTTGGTGATTTTTATTAACTCTCGGTTGTCTGATTGTCCAGGTCCGCTCATCTGATCTCCCGGTACCGCCCGCGTGCCCCAATCATCGCCGTGACCCGTAACGAGCAGACGGCCCGTCAGGCTCATCTGTACCGCGGTATCTTCCCCGTATTCTACAACAAAACTTCCAACGATGTGTGGGCCGAGGATGTGGACCTGAGGGTCAATTTTGCCATGGAAGTTGGTAAGACACAGAGATGGTAGTTGATGGTTACACAAGAAACTATAAGACTGGAATACACTAATATTAAAATACTATATGCTGCCAAATGTTTTGAAAGACAACCTGGACATTACACAGCTCCTCATGTTCAAAAATCAGCTCAAGTCTGACCCTGGACCACAAAACCAGTCATAAGGGTCATTTTTTTTTAATTGAGATTTATACATAATCTAAAAGCTGAATGTTTGTTAGGATAGAAAAATCTGGAATCTGAGGGTGCAAGAAACCTAAATATTAAGAAAAAGTTCTTAGCGATGTATATTTCTAATCAAAAATTAGATTTTGATATATTTACGGTAGGAAATTTGTTGAATATCTTCATGGAACATCATCTTTAATTAATAAAGACCTGAAATGGGTGAGGAAAATATATGGAATTTTTTTCCTCCTCAAAACAATTTCTTTACGGCTGAAGAAAGAAAGACATTAACATTTTGGATGACATAGGGTTGTGTAAATTATCAGGGAATTTTTATTTTGGAAGTGGAGTAATCCTTAACTAGGAACATTGACCCAAGTTTTTGCACTGAACTAAACTGAGGGGGAAAAAAACGAATGAAATGAAGGAAAATGCATAGACATGGGCTGTCAGTGTGAACAAAGCCTCATGATGCATGAACACAATGTCTTTCTTTCTTCAGTCGTAAAGAAATTGTATTTTGAGCAAAACATTTAAGGATTTTTATCATTTTTCTTCATTTGTACATACAATACATAAATAAAAAGATTCAAGAAGGGGGTCTTAAAAATGGCCAAATAATATTATTTTACTAACTTATTTAAGTTAAAGGAACACTCCACTTTTTTTTGAAAATAGGCTCATTTTCCAACTTCCCTAGAGTTAAACAGATGAGTTTTACCGCTTTGTATCCATTCAGCCGATCTCTGGGTCTGCTGTTAGCACTTTTAGCATAGCTTAGAATAAATCACTGAATCTGATTAGACCGTAGGCATCTCGTTCAAAAATGACCAAAGATTTTCGACATTTTTCTTATTTAAAACTTGACTCTTCTGTAGTTACATCATGTACAAAGACCGACAGAAAATGAAAAGTTGCGATTTTTCCAAGCTGGAAGGACTAGGCTTAAGCCATGTCTGTGAAACCGGGGGAAAGTTAGGTAGATAGTTCCAAAGTTTGAGCGCTAAATAAGAAAATGATCTGCCATCCGCAGTTGATTTTGATATTCTGGGTATTATCAGATTGCTAGAGTTGTGAGAATGCATCAGACGTGAGGACTATAATGTGATAAGAGCTCGCCAGAGCATGTGAGCGGAGTGGGGACTCGCTCAATACGCTCAGCGCCGCTCGCTCAACCCAGAATACCCTTTGGTGATTTACTTGTTCGCAATCGAGAAGCTGTAGAGATCGAGAACAGTAGAGCAGTTATGGAGTTCAAATATTGTTTCAACGAAGTTGCAAGCCTTATACATAAATGTAAAGTACTACGCAAACATGGTGTAGGCTAAGGTTATATTCGGTCGTACGGAGCCCCGATCATCACGGCATGCAGACAAAATCACGGCCACAAATTTAGAACAGTTCTCTTTTTTTTTATGCGAATTAAATTAATTTTTTCATTTAGTCTAAATTATGGCCACGAATTAAGCATTCGTTCTCTTGTTTAGGCTTAGCTGCCAGCCTGCCACGAATTCATTCGTTCGTTAATTCGTTCCTTCCCTAGATTTGGCTTAAATTTTAGAACGAATTATTAGGCTATATTTCGTAATTAGGCCTACTTATTAAAATAATTATTGCTTAAAATTAATAAATAATAGGTAGACCTACAGAATGTAGGCTAGATGGGCTATATGCATCAGTAATTTATAATCTAATCTAACGCACGCAGATTTGTTCTTTCCAAAAAAAAACTGCAAAAGGCCAAAGGGAGATAAATATTTTTTTCCCTCTCCATTGTCCCCAGTTGCCCGTGTCCGTGTGTTTCCTTTAACAGGCTTTATAATACAGGTGAATTCTGTAAAGATCTGCGCACAGTTCATCTCACGTGTGTCCGTTTGTGTTTTAAATGTTCTATTACACAACAACGGCAGCTATTCACGGAAAAAAAGTTAACGAAAATACAAGTTTTTGCATTTTAGGTAGGTTTGCTAAGGTTATTCGTGTATTTAATAGCCTACATTTTAATTAATACAATTAAGAATAATGTAAGAATTTTGCTCTGAAACATGTATGCTTGATTTTAGACAATTATCCAAGAATTTCGGTACAAACAGTAAACAATTAGGCCTACTAGAGAAATTTTGTGTCAGAGCGGGATTTGGTTTACCGGTGAGCGTGAGCGGAACATTAGCGGAGCGTTTTGCTTTGGCCATGAGCGACTGAGCGGACCCCACATGCTCTGGAGCTCGCTCAAATACTTATAAAGCCATTGAGGGCTTTATAAGTTATTAGCAAGATTTTAAAATCAATACAATGTTTAATAGGGAGCCAGAACCGGGCTAATATGCTCATACTTTCTGGTTCTAGTAAGAACACTAGCTGAGTGTTTCATTTTGTTCGGTTTCGGCCAAGAATTGTAATTTCGGTGCATCCCTAATTCCGGTTGTTCACGTCGAACCCTCTGCTCTCTCTCAGGTAAGGCTCGTGGATTCTTCAAGACCGGTGATGTGGTGATCGTCCTGACCGGCTGGCGTCCAGGTTCCGGTTACACCAACACCATGCGCGTCGTCCCAGTGCAGTAAGCTGGACGTGACCGCAGCGCACTCCTCTGCTGTTCATACATCACTCCATTCCTTCCTTCCTCCTGTTCCTCTCGACTCCAGCAGGCTCTTAGTTCTCATCATCATCATCATCCTCACCTCCCACAGGCCAGTGGACCATCATCACTTAGATGTTTTGTTCTCTAATTGGAAGTTCTCACTACTTTCATTTCCTTTTCAGTCTCGATCATAATCTCACACTCATGTAACCAGAGCTGTCTGTCCGCATGAACAGCCTGACGGTCGTGAGCGCAGAGCGAACACCTTTGCCCTCGAACAAACAAGAAGCGTGTGGCGAAGGGCTCAGGTGTATTGTAACTCTAGTTAGTTTTATTTGTAGTGTTTGTCTGTGGTGTGCTTTATTTGCACTGTCCTGACGATGTTACATTCTGCGTTGCACTTGTTTGATTTGGGGCGAGGCGACCAATGTGCTATATATTTTTTGAAACGTTAACGTTGGGTTGTCCACGTCCGGCTCATTTCATTGTGTTCGAGTGGAGTAAGAAATCGGCAGAGTTTCTGAGAGATGAATAGCAGCATAGATTGAGCAGCATCGGTCACATTCCCAGCATACATCTCTCCTGTTCATCCCCTCACGACGCACTTATTTGTCTCTGCTGCTCCTGAATGTGTGTGAGTGAGTGAGAGTGTGTGTTCAGATCTACCTGCTTTGTGTCACTAGGGTGCAAGATGTACTTATAACTGTAAGAGTAAACTATAGTATCATTCTGAAGTGTTGTATTATTCAAGACTGAATTAATAAAGGAGAAGCACCTGACTGGACTACTGTGGTTTTATTATATAACTTATATAATATATAAAAAAGCTAAAGAATAAAAATGTGTTTTTAAAAACTTAAACATCAAACAAGTCTGTTCTCACATAAAATGGAAGCATATTCCATTTTTTTTTTTTTTTTTTTTTTTTTTGTCTCTGCACAACCATCATCTGATTGTGTTTAGTAAATTACTATTTGTTACAAATATTTAAAGGTATTAAAATATGAAATAATATTAAATAAAATATTACAATTTTAAAAATACATTTGTGTGAACTCTGGATTTTTAATGATATCTAAAGTATGTATATATATATATATAGCAATGTAAAAAAAAAAGGTTAAATAGTGTTTCACAGTACAAATTTAATCACATCATAGTATACCCTTCTATAAATACTAGAAGTATAAAATATAAGAATTTATTAAAAAGCTAAGGAATAAAAATGTTTTTAAAGACTTGAAAACCTCAAAGAAGTATGATCTGACGTGAAATGGAAGTATATTTTCAAAATGTATTTATTTTTTACTCCTACAATCATCATCTGATTCATCTGATAAAATACTGTTTTTTTTAACATTATATTTATTACATTACTATTTGTTATAAAAAATTATATTCCTTTTTAAGGTATTAAACATTAAATAATCACATTTAATCACATAGTGTACCCTTATATAAATGCCAAAAGTATAAAATATCTATAAACACAATTTATTCAAAAGCTAAATAAAGATGTTTTAAGGATTTGAAAACATTTAACAAGTCTGATCTGACATGAAATGGAAGCATATTTCAAAATTTCTCTTTTTCTTTTTACTCCTTCAACCGTCATCTGATACAATGCTGTTTTTTAACAGTATATTTATTCAATTACTTTTTATCAAATTATATTCATTTTCAGGTATTAAAATATTAAATAAAATATTTTAAAAATACATTTGTATGAACTGATATTCAGCTACTCAAATAGAATTAAAAATGCAATGTTGAACTAAAGTGCTTCACAATACACATTCAATCACATCATAGTATACCCTTATATAAATATCAAAAGTATAAAATATCTATAAACAGAATGTATTCAAAAGTCAAGTCAGCTTTATTTATATAGCGCTTTTTACAATACAAATTGTCAAAGCAACCTTACAGTATCAAATGGGAAAGTAATATATCAATAATTCAAAAGAAACTTTAAACAATTTTAGTTTGAGGAAATTAATGATTAGTTCCAAATTAATCAATTGTTTGTCCCCAATTTAGTTGTTGTCCCCAACTGAGCAAGCCATAGGCGACAAAAGCTAAAGAATAAAAATGTTTTAAAGACATAAAACATTAAGTCTGAACTGACATGTAATGGAGGCATATTTCAGCATGTATTATTTTTTTTTTCTCCTTCTACAACCATCATCTGATACAATACTGTTTTTAACATTGTATTTATTATACTATTATTATATTTATTTTAAGGTATTAAAAAAAATAAATAAAATATTTTTAAAATTATAAAAAAAATACATTTGTGAGAACTTATATTCAGCTATACTATTGTTTAGATACCATTAAAAATGCGAAGTAAAAAAAAAAAAGTTAAACTAAAGCATTTCACAAATACGTATTTAATAACAACATAGTACACCCTAAAAATACCAAACGTATGAAACACCTATAATCAAAATTTATTCAAAAGCTAAAGAATAAAAATGTTTTTAAAGACTTGAAAACCTCAAACAAGCCTGTTCTCACATGAAATGAAAGCATATTCCAAAATATATTTTTTTTTCTCCTTCCACAACCATCATCTGATACAATACTGTTTTTTTTTTTTTGTTGTTTTTTTTGTTTAACATTATATTTAGTAAATTACTATTTGTTTTAAAAAAATTATATTTTAAAATGTTAAAAAAAAAAAAAGTTATTAAAATATTAAAAATGTTAAAATATGAAAAATGAACTTTTAAAAACGTTTTGTTCAGATAGCACTAAAAACACTATTCTTGCTATAGAGCTCTATGCATAACATGATGATGCATGAAATCAGACTTGACATCATTTGCATTCATGCACTTGCTCATGAGTTTTTCAGGCCTAAAGCTGAGGGTCTAAACTTACAATGAAAGCGCAATTTCTCCTATTCAGTTTTCAACAAGCGGATTTATACTGCAGATGAGGGTGAATACTCTCTGGATAAAGTACTGGCGTTGCTTTCCTGATGAATACTGCCTTTGTGTTCCTGCTCAAGGTCACTTACATAAGAGCATCTTCAGAACAAATGAGCTTTATCAGATGAGAAATAGAGGCAGAGCTGTTAAGTTCATTATTGCAGGCGTCATCAGGTGATAAAATTATTTGACCCAGTTCAAAAATTATAATATAAAAGTAACCAAAATATATATATATATATTTTTTTTTTAATTGTTTTAATTTCACCACAAAAACTCAAAAATGGAGACTTCAAAGGAGACTTTTCTGCTCACCAAGGCTGTGTTTATTTGATTAAAAATACAGAAAAAAAACTAATATTGTGAAATGTTAATGCAATTTAAAATAGTGGTTTTTATTTGAATATACTTTAAAATATAATTTATTTCTGTGATGCAAAGCTGTATTTTCAGCATCATTACTGCAGGCTTCAGTGTCACATGATCCTTCAGAAATCATTCTAATATACTGATTTATTACTTACATTTTTTTTTTTTTTTTTGGAACCTGTGATACTTTTTTTTTTTAGGATTCCTTGAATAACAAAATGTAAAAAACAGCATTTATTTAAAATGGAAAACTTTCTTAACAATAAACAATTAATACTTGCAAGGATGTGTTAAATTGATCAAAAAGTGATAGTAAAGATTTCTATTTTGAATAAATGCTGTTCTTTTAAATCTTTTATTCATCAAAGAATCCTGAAAAAAGTATCACAGGTTCCAAAAAAATATTAAGCAGCACAACGGTTTCCAACATTGATAATAAAAGTAATAACTCCGTACATTAGAATGATTTCTGAAGGATCATGTGACACTGAAGACTGGAGTAATGATGCTGAAAATACAGCTTTGCATCACAGAAATAAATTATATTTTAAAATATATTAAAATAAAATAAAAACTGTTATTTTGAACTGCACTAATATGTCATAATTCTGTATTTTTTATCAAATGAATGGAACTTTGATGAGCATAAGAGACTTAAAAAAAAAAAAAAAAAAAAAAAAAAAACATTAAATATCGTGCTGATCCCAAACCTTTGAGCGGCAGTGTAAGTCCAACAATATGCAGCATTAAGGCAGAATTGGAAAATGAAGCATTTATGTCATTTAGTCTTTAACTATGAGGTGGTTTATTATGGAGAAATGGGACTGAATGATCTAATACCACATGCAGATGAGATGAGTAAAAACACAAATACACACATGATGTCAACAGGATAAAACACTGATTTTATTTTGAGGTTGAATCAATACAAAAATGGTGGTGAAAGCTCATTGGTTGTCCTGGCTGTAGACCACGCCCACCTGTCGTCGGGCTTCATCCATGATCTCAGCCAGCAGCACAGAGTCTGCGTGAGACATGCGTGAGCTCTCCTTCAGACCTGCGCCACAGAACAGAAACCAGCAGAGACGGGCAAGATGATCATTTCACAACAGTGCCATCTTGTGGTTAAAGCTTAAATAACAAACAAATCCTGCTGATGTAGAAAAAAGGCCTTATATACATTGCCACTCAAAAGTTTGGGATCAGTAAGACTTGTAATGTTTTTAAAAAAAAAAAGTCTCTTATGCTCATCAAAGGCTGTATTTATTTATCAAAAATACAGAAAAAAGTGTAATATTGTGAAAAATTATTTCAATTTAAAATCACTGTTTTCTATGTGAATATATTTTAAAATGTAATTTATTCCTGTGATACAACTCTACATTTTCTGCATTATTACTGCAGTATTCAGTGTCACATGATCCTTCAGAAATCATTCTAATATACTGATTTATTATACTTTTTTTGGAACCTGCGATTTTTTTAGGATTCTTTGCTGAATAAAAAGTTAAAAAGAACAGAATTTATTCAAAATATAAATCTTTACTATCACTTTTGATCACTTTAACACATCCTTGCTGAATAAAAGTCCTTTTTTTTTTTTTTCAAAAAAAGAAAGAATAAAAATCACTGACCTCAAACTTTTAAACAGTACTGTTTATTGTTAAAAAAAACAAAAAAAACAACATTTCATTTATTTTAAATAAATGCTGTTCTTTTTAACCTTCTATTGATCAAAGAATCGTGAAAAAAAGCATCACAGGTTCCAAAAAATATTAAGCTGCACAACTGTTTTCAACATTAATAATAAATCAGTATATTAGAATGATTTCTGAAGGATCATGTGACACTGAAGACTGAAGTAATGATGCTGAAAATTCAGCTTTGCATCACAGAAATAAATTACATTTTACAATATATTCACATGGAAAACAGTTATTTTAAATTGAAATAATATTTCATAATATTACACTTTTTTCTGTATTTTTCATCAAATAAATGCAGCCTTGATGAGTGTAAGAAACATCTTTAAAAACCATTAAAAAAGTATTGATCCCAAACTTTTGAGAGGCAGTGTATATGAAAGTGTATATGTATATATTGTTTTGCCATGGGATTAAAGAATTGATTGCAAATAATTTTTTTTATACCACATTTTTTTTCAGAATTCATAAACTCAGAATTACAAGATATAAAGTAAAAATGGCAAGATATACACTTGCAATAAAAAATATATATATATATTTTTTTTTGCAATTGAGTAATTGAGAAGTCAGAATTTTGACAATTTTCATGGCAAAAAAAAACAAGATGCGAACTCAGAATTTAGAGGAAAAAGTCGTAAAATTTTAAAATATATATAAAAATATATATAAAAAATGCAATTCAATAAAAAAAAGTCAATTTTTGACTATTTTTTGTATAAGAATTGCAAAAAAAAAAAAAAAAAAAAAAAAGAAGTTAAAATTACCTTTTAGTTTTTATCATGTGGCCACAAATTTGACAGTGAGTTAAAAAATATCACGAAAAAGGAATGTTTTCAAATTATATATGTGACCCTGGACCACAAAACCTGTCATAAGTGTCATTTTCCAAGCTTTCCATTGATGTTTGGTTTGTTAGGATAGGACAATATTTGCTCAAGATACAACTATTTGAAAATCTGGAATCTGAAGGTGCAAAAAAAAATTCGAAATATTGAGAAAATCACCTATAAAGGTGTCCAAATGAAGTTCTTAGCAATGCATATTACTAATCACAAATTATGTTTTGATATATTTATGGTAGGACATTCACTAAACTTCTCCATGGAACATAATCTTTACTTAACATCCTACAGATTTTTGGCATAAAAGAAAAATGGATCATTTTGACCCATACTATGTATTTTTGGCTATTGCTACAAATATATACTTACTACTTAAGACTGGTTTTGTGCTCCAGGGTCACATATGTTTATCAGCTTTAATGCACTTATCAAAATAATAAAAATGTCAACAGTTTTTGTTTTAATGACAAAAGGAAATATGAAAAATGTATCTTTTAACTTAAAATCTGCAAAATGTTATGCATGTGAAAATCAGCTGAGTAAGGGATCATTGAAGTCTTCTTCACCTTAAAAATAAGTCAAAAGCAAAAATGCTACAAAATGCATCACATTTTATGAAAAAGTGTAAGGTGATCCAGCGAAACAGAACTTAGTTTTGAAAAGAGCAGTCCAAAATGAGTAAGAAATAAGCAGCGGGTTTATGATGTTAACTGATTCTTATTAGTGTTTTTTCAAAATGCACTGATGGAATGTATGCAAAATGCTGATTGTATGGTTGTGTACCGTTGAGAAGGCAGCGTCGGACCTCCTCGGCCTCGTAGCTCATGCCGGTGCTGTTGGTGAAGTTGAGCGGGAGAGCCGGATCCGGCACCGGATACTGAGTCTCCACACCGTTCACCATCAGAGACGTCGGGCACCACATATGAGCCGGAACCTGATCAACAAAACAAACACAAACATTATTCTCAAAATGCAATATGTGCCTCTAAAGCAAGGCTAAAACTCCTGTGTTTCAGTTTCTTCAGTCATTGTGTTCTTTTATTCAACTTCCCCCCATCCATTTCCCTCATTTTTGTTTTTACTTTAAATCATTTACATTTTTTAAATCTTGATAACACTGAGATGCATTTATTTATCTAGAATTTATTTATTTTTTTTTCTGATGCATCAGACACAAAGTCAATATATATTTTACTGATGCAATTAAAGACATTTAAAATTATTTTTTCAATTATTTTCTATTATTAAATCATTTTTTTAAAACAATAAATTAGCTTATTAAAATATTGTATTTAGTTTCTTCAGTCATTGTATACTTTTATTCATTTTTTCTCATCCATTTCCCTCATTTTTGTTTTTACATTTACATTTACATTTTTAAAATCTTGATAACAACACTGAGATGCATTTATCTATCTATAAAAAAATAGAACAAAGTTTTTCAATATATAATTTACTGATGCAATTATAGACATTTAAAATTATTATTTCAATTATTTCCTATTATTAAATCATTTTTTAAACAAAAAATAAATTTGCTTATTAAATTAATGTATTTTAGTTTCTTTAGTCATTGTTTTATTTTATTGATTTTCCCCATCCATTTCCCTCCTTCTTGATTTTACTTTAAATATTTTACATTTTTTAAATCTTTTAATTTGTATTATTCTGACCTGATAACAACACTGAGAAGCATTTATTTATCTATAAAAATGTTTTTTTCTGATGCATCAGACACAAAGTCTGTCAATATATAATTTACTGATGCAATTAAAGACATTTCAAATTATTATTTCAATTATTTTCTATTATTAAATCATTTTTTAAAAACAATAAATAAATTAGCTTATTAAAATACTGTATTTAGTTTCTTCAGTCATTGCAATCTTTTATTAATTTTTTCCTCCTCCATTTCCCTCATTTTAGTTTTTCCTTTAAATACATTTTTTTAATATTTTATTTTTTTATTATTCTGACCTGATAACAACACTGAGATGCATTTATTTACCTATAAAAAACATTTTTTCACAAAGTCTGTCAATATATAATTTACTGATGCAATTAAAGGCAGTTTTAAAAATTAATATTTCAATTATTTTATATTATTAAATAGCTTTTTAAACAATAAATACATTTGCTTATTAAAAGAATGATTTTTAGGTTCTTCAGTCATTGTAATCTTTTATACATTTTTCCTCATCCATTTCCCTCATTTTAGTTTTTACTTTAAATACTTTACTTTTTTTTTATATTTTATTTTTTATTATTCTGACCTGATAACAACACTGAGATGCATTTATTTATCTATTTTGTTTTCTGATGCATCAGACACAATGTCTGTCAGTATATAATTTACTGATGCAATTAAAGTGCAATTAACTTATTTTCTATTATTAAATCATTTTTAAACAATAAATATATTAACTTATTAAAATAATGTATTTTAGTTTCTTCATTAATTTCCTCATCCATTTCCCTAATTTTTGTTTTTACATTTTTTAAATCCTTTAAATCGTATTATTCTGATCTGATAACAACATTGAGATGCATTTTATTTATCTATAAAAATATTTTTTTTTTCTGATGCATCAGAAGTCAGAAGTATAATTTACTGATGCAATTAAAGACAGAGAAACTATTTTTTTTTATTATTTTATATGTTATATTATATTTATATTTCTATATTGCTTAATAAAATGTATTAAGTCTTTTTAGACATTGTATTAAATAATTTTATTATTTTCTTCCATCACTTCCTAGTCAAATTCATTTTTAGATTTTTTTTTTTATGTAATGTTTTAAATGCAGTTATTCTGACCTGTGAAGCACATAGAGATGCAACTAAAGTTGCTATTTAAAAAAATGTAAATTAAATATTTTCTTCAAAAGCATTAGACACAAAATCATTTAATCATTATGGCTTGTTTTTAAAAATAATATTAATTATTAAATATTAAATAAAAAACTAACATTAAATATATGTCCAAGTCTCTTTAGTCATTGTCAAAAAAAACAAAAAAAAAACTTTTTTCCCTTCGTTTTCTTGTCAAATTATTATTATTTTAACCTTTTTTTACTTTAAAAGTTGTTATTCTGAGTCCAGGGGCACATTTTAAGTATGAAAAGTACACAACAAATATACAAATAAAAAGTGATGTGTCCTGCAGGCCTTGATCAGATTCAATGAAGCCATGCTGAATAAAAGCATCTGCCAAATGAATGAAAGTAAATGTAAATAATCTGAATGACCATCACAAGTTGTCAGGGTGTATGTGATTTAGTTTCAGCAGTAAGGCAACCATTTCACTTTAAAAGCTGCATTAGTGAGCAGTAACAGTAATATATCATCAAATATTTACATTGCATGAGTTGAGAATTCAAACAGTTGTATGTAAGCTGAAATGGACGGTTTTTAGTGCTTTAACCGTTTAACAAACACGTCAGACGCAGACACAACACACTGACATGATTTACACTGAACACACCTTGATGGTGCCTTTGGTCCCGACGATTAAGGCTTCGTTTGGAAGCTGAGCGGAGATTGTGCAGGTGCAGACGGCCAATCGCTGTCCAGAAAACTTCAGCGTTATGATCATGGTTTCATCTACACCTGTGAATATTACAATAATACAAACATCTGTCACTGGGAAATAAAGATGATTTCAAATGTAAAAAATATTCAAATGCATGGATTTTAAATCTCTTTAGTATGACACCATTTCAGTGCCAAAAAAAATCTACGATTATGAGATTAATCGATTTATTCTCAAAATAATCTTAGATTTTTTTTTGGCACTAAAACTTATAATATTTCAACTTTAGTCTTGAAACATTTTGACTTTATTCTCGTAATTTTTTGGCTTTATTCTCATAATATTTTGACTTTATTCTTGTAGTAATTCAAATTTATTCTCGTAATATTTCGACTTTATTCTCATAGTATTTTGACTTTACATATATACGCATACTTTATATAATATTTTTTTGACACTAAAACTTTATTCTTGTACTATTTTGAATTTATTTCAAACATTTTGACTTTATTCTCGTAATTTCTAATTTATTTTTGTAGTATTTCCATTTTATTCTCAGAATTTTGACTTTATTTTTTGAAATATTTCAACTTTATTCTCAGAATTTTGACTTTATTCTTAGTATTTCAACTTTATTCTCGTAATTTTTAATGTATTTTCGTAGTATTTTGAATTTTTCTTGAAATATTTTGACTTCATTCTGAGAATTTTGACTTTATTCTCATAATTTTTACTTTATTTTTCGTAGTATTTCAACTTTATTCACCTAATATTTTGACTTTATTCTCTGAGTATTTAGACTTTATTCTCATAATTTTTACTTTATTCTTGAAATATTTCAACTTTATTTTCAGAATTTTGACTTTATTCTTAGCATTTAAACTTTATTCTCGTAATTTTTACTTTATTTTCGTAGTATTTTGACTTTATTCTTGAAATATTTTGACTTTATTCTCAGAATTTTTCCTCTCTTCTTGAAATATGTTGACTTTATTCTCATAATTTTGACTTTACTCTTGAAATATTTCAACTTTATTTTCAGAATTTTGACTTTATTCTCCTAATATTTTGACTTTATTCTTGAAATATGTTGACTTTATTCTCTGAGTATTTAGACTTTATTCTCATAATTCTGACTTTATTCTTGAAATCTTTCGACTTTATCCTCGTAGTATTTTAACTCATGTCGAGTGTTCAAAAAAAAAAACTATAAGAAACTAGTCTCGTAATACTATTTTTTTTTTATTTAATTTTTTTTTTTACGTCATACCTTTAGTCAGTGTATTCAGTTTTTTATATGTAGTTTGAAATAATTTTTTAATGCCTTGAATGTTTTTCTGACCTGTGAAGCACAATTTTATGTATTTTATGCATTTTATGTATAAAAAAATGTCCAAACACAGTCTATATGTCTAATTCACTAATATGTGTGATTTTCTGCGTGTTGCTTGAGCACCAGTGTCGAGACAGACTCCGGTTGCTTGTATGCTCTCTGGTTTCTCTCCGTGGAACACCATGAGCGCAAACTGTACGCAGTAGATGCCGATGTCCAGCAGCGCTCCTCCTCCCATCTCCTTCTGTACGGCGCGGGGCACATGCGTGAGAGGAAGGCCGAAATCCGCACGCACCACCTTCACCTCGCCCACCTCGCCCCGGGACAGCAGTCGACTGATCTCCAACGAAACCGGGAAGAAACGCGTCCAGACGGCCTGTAAACACAGTAAGCACACTCACTGACATACATGCAAAAGATGAACAATCATTTACAATATACTATGGTTGCAACTACTGCATTGATTTAGGATTTAGGACTGATTAGGACCAAAATAAGAAGCTTAAACTATTATATTTCAGTTAATTTTGTTTAACTTGTATTTAGGGCTGTCAAATGATTAATCGCGATTAATCGCATCCAAAATAAAAGTTTATGTTTACATACTATATGTGTGTTTACTTTGTATATTTATTATGTACATATAAATACACACACATACATGTATATATTAAAGCTAAATATTTATACGTATATATATTTATACCTGTATACAATTTAGATTATAAATAAATATAAATATTTTAGATTTAAACTTTTATTTTGGATGCGATTAATCGCGAATAATCGTTTGACAGCACTACTTGTATTCAAATAACTGAAATAAAAATTAATAAAATGTATATGGGTCAAAGACATTAAGATGTCCACCTCAAAAGAAATTTACAAAAGTGATTTTGTGTCCATAAAATCCATAAGCACATTAAACATAAGCAAAGTGTCTACTTTAAATTTTTTGGAGAATAAAATGTCAAAATTTGGTTGAAATAATGTTACATTGTCATACAAAGTAGTTACACTGAATGACATTTTAGTGGTGCCTTCTGTAAATTAGGGGAAAATGTATCATATTTATTTTTTGCTCAGAAAAACAAAAACAAATATGCAATTAAATGAAACACAAAACTTTTTAAAAATTTTTTTTTTGAAAAACAACAATTAAAGCAGTATTACACTTACTGTTTTTATGCCTAAACCCTTTTTCGTCTTTGATCAATATAGATGCATTAGAAATAATAATAATAATAATAATAATAATAATTATAATATTTATTTTAATTATTAAATCAATTTAAATGATTAAAATGTTTTACATATAATTCAGAAGATTCAGAAAAATACTGTAAAACTTGTGAAATATTATTACAAACTGTTTTCCATTTGAACATACTGTAAAATATAATTTATTTCTTTACTGCGTAGCTGAATTTTCAGCATCATTACTCTAGACTTCAGTGTCTCATGAAAAAAAAAACTATTAAAAAAACTATTAAAAATAATAAAATTACATAAAAAAATATTATTACAGTTTAAAATGTTTTTCTATGTGAATATACTGTAAAATATAATTTATTTATGTGATGCGCCGCTGAATTTCTCCAGACTTCAGTGTCACATGATCCTTCAGAAATCATTATTGATTATTCTTTTTCAAGACAAATAAAAGCTTACACATGTCTTGACATTATTTCAAGCATTTAACAAAAAAATTAATTAATTAATTAGTTAAAAAACTTACTGACTTCGGCACAAAAATGCACAAATTCAACATAAACAAACAAAACAAAAATAACAAAAATACAGTAAAAATGTAAAATATTATTACAGTTTAAAATATGTTTTTCTATGTGAACATACTGTAAAATATAATTTATTTCTGTGATGCGCAGCTGAATTTTCAGCATCATTACTCCAGACTTCAGTGTCACATGATCCTTCAGAAATCATTCTTGATTATTCTTTTTCAAGACAAATAAAAACTTACAAATGTCTTGACATTATTTCAAGCATTAAAAAAAAAAAAAAAAAAAAAAAAAAAAAAACGCAGAACAAAAATGCACAAATTCAACATAAACAAACAAAACAAAAATAACAAAAATACAGTAAAAATGTAAAATACTATTACAGTTTAAAATATTTCACGCATTTAACCAAAAACCAATTTAAAAAAAACTAATGACTTCGGCACAAAAATGCAAAAAAATGCAATTAATTAATAAAACAAACAAAATAAAAATAACAAAAATATAGTACAAATGTAAAATATTATTGCAGTTTAAAATAAGCGTGAATATACTGTAAAATGTAATTTATTTCTGTGATCAAAGCTGAATTTTCAGCATCATTACTCGATCTTCAGAAATCTGAAATTTATGCTGATTTGCTGCTCAAGAAACATTTGATAATGATCAATGTTAAAAACAGTTGTGCTGCTTATATTTTTGTTTAAACTGTGTTATATTTGATTTTTCAGGATTCACAGATAAATAGAAAGTTCTAAAGAACAGCATTTATTTGTAACATCATAAACTCCTGTTCAATTTTGGGGTCGGCGTGTTTATTTTTCTTTCTTTTTTGAAAGAAATTGATACTTTTATTCAGCAAGGTTATGCTAAAATGATAAAAAGTGACAAAAGATATGCGTTACAAAAGATTTCTCTTTTGAATAAAGTCATGCATGACTGTTTGTAATTTGAACAAACCAAACACTTGGGCATCTGCTGACCTCCATGAGGAAGACGTCATTTTTCTTGGCTGTGGCGATCAGTTCCTGGACTTCCTTCAGGTTCATGGCCAGCGGTTTCTCACACAGGATGTTCTTCTTAGCGTTCATGAAGAGAGCGCCCGCCGACAGATGATGAGTTTGGATGGTGCCAACATACACCACGTCTGAAACACATCAGTTAACATCAGATTAATATCTGCCAGAATCTTCACTGTCCACTTTATTTGACTATTTGTGTTAATTGCAACTTTTTATCTCAAAATTAACTTCAAAAAATGAACTGCAAGAACAGAAGACAAAATTCTGAGATACAAAGTTGCAATCAGCTCTTTTATTTTTACATTTTTTGGTGTAAACAGGCTTCAGTCATTTTCTTGCAGGATTTTACAGATGTTATGGATTAAATGTTTCTGTAGGATATGAAAATTATTTTAAATATAAATGAAAAAAACATAAAACTCCTGCTGGTTCTATTTAGCATTAGCAACACATTATAAAAGACAGATCAACTCTGGAAAAAAGATATCAAGATCTAAAAAAAAAAAAAAAAAAAAAATCTCATAAAAATAATAAAACCTGTTGGAATTGATATGGAATCTTAAAAATGTATTTTTAAAGATTGCAAGTTTTTATTATAAAGCATTAATTATAAAACAGAAATCCAAGTTTACATTTTTTTGTTTTGTTTTTAGGTTATGGAGTAAAAAATAAACGTTTTTTTTTCCTCACAATTCTAACTTTTTTTTTACCCAGAATTCCAAGTTTATATTTCAGATTGTTGTTTTCTTTTGGGGGGGTCATGGAATAAAACTAAATTAAAAAATAAAATAAAAAAGGCAATTGTGTTTTTTTTTTTAATCTCACAAATCTAACTTTTTTCCTCAGAATTCCAAGTTTAAATCTCAGATTCATTCTCATTCATGAATTCTCATTCTTTTTTTCTTTTTTTTTTTGCCATGGAATAACATATAAATAAAAAAATATATATTTATTTTTTTTATCTTACAAGTCTAACTTTATTTTTTAATCAGTTTCAGTTTTGTGGCCATGGAATTAAAAAGGTAATTCTTTTTTTATCTCACAATTTTAACTTTTTTTTTCTTTTCTTTTTGGCCATGGAAAATAAATAAATAAATAAAAACATACATAAATAGGCAATTGTGCTTTTTTAATCTCACAATTTTAACTTTTTTCCTCAGAATTCCAAGTTTAGATCTCAGATTCAGTTTTTTTTCTTTGCCTGGAGTAACATATAAATAAATAATGTTTTTTTTTTTTTTTTTAAATCTTACAATTCTAACTTTTTTTTTTTTTTAATCAGATTCAGTTTTTTGGCCATGGAATTAAAAAAGGTAATTGTCATTCTTTTTTTTTATCTCACAATTCTACTTTTTTTTTTCTCTCTGAATTCCAAGGTTACATCTCAAATTCAAATAAGTTATTTATTTATTTCTTTGGCCATGGAATAAAAAAAATTTAATTTGTGATGTGTTCAAATCTCACAGTTCTAACATTTCTCTCCCACAACTGCAAGGGAAAATTCAGAATTGCAAGATAAAGAGTTGCAGGTACCCTTTTTATTCATTTCAGCTGACTTCTATACATTTTAGTTAAAAAAACAGGTCTTTGGAGAAGTCTTATTTTATTTGAGTGATTCTTGAGTGAAAGAAATTATGAGGGGATAGGAATCGTGTCACATTCACTGAGAGTGTTTAAAGTAGTTAACAGGAGAACAGATGGAGTGGGTTGAAATAATGCACACGTGACGATGGTGTTTTTGCACAGATGCTGTTCTGAGTCTCTCACCGATCTCCGGATCTTTGGCCAGCTCCTCATAGCTGCCATACGCCCTCGGGATGCTGTGCTTCTGCGCAAACTCCTGCGCATGCTTCAAGTCACGTGCAGCCACCGCCACCACCTGTCATTCGCTCAGAAAACATTTGATCATTGTTTAAACAATAACAATGGCACATAAAGTTTCATGCACAGTTGTTTATTCTCAGTGTTGGGCTAGTTACTCAAAGAACGTAATATATTACTCATTACTAGTTACTCATTTCAAAAGTAATATTGTTACTTTACTTATTACTTTCTTGCAACAGTAATTAGTTCCACTATTAGTTGCATTACTTTTTCTTTAGGCCTATGTATTTAATCAAATCACACAAGTTTGTAAGAAACTGATTAATTAAAAAAAAGAGTTTTAATTATAGTAATATAATGCACCACATGCTGATCAGAGTAAAGCCACAACTTATACAACAGTGTTCAGATTATCTTTTTTTCTGTTAAAATCAATATATTGCAATATTTCTATCAGCTGAAAGAAAGCTTTTCCATATTCCAAGCTCGCCTACTGAACTTGAGACATCACATGCATGTGTGAGTTGTGAAAATGCTGAAAATAAATTTAGGAATTATTTGATTGTTGGATTTTAAATAAGCAGGGTTGAGGCATTACTAAATAACTATGCTGTTTTATGGATAGTAACTGTAATATTATTACTGAAGTCGTATTTGTAAATAGTTACACTACTAGTTGTTGCAAAAAGTAATATTATTACAGTAACTAAATTACTAAAATTAAATGCTATATGTAACTGCATTGTTTTCTCTTAAGCACAGTGCAGTACCGATGTTGGTCAGATCACAAAATGGTGTCGCTGTTTCCCCGATACACAGTAAAGCTTCCTACTTTAGCTGTGCGGTTTGTTTACATTTGGCAGATTTTGTAAATGTTTGTGAAATGCGTGTTAAACTGTCTTATGTACGAGACTCAGGCATGTTAGATGTGTGTGTGAGCTGTATCATCAGGATTAAATGTGTTATCGCGTTCATTCAGTTCGCATGTGTGTTTCTCCCGGAGTTTGACAGTAAGATGAAGTTTCCGGAAGTTTTGTTATTTCAGCAGGTGTGTGTTCGGCTCTTTACCTGGTGGTTTTCTGCTGGAAGAGTCCTCAGTGCCACTGTAAAGTCATTACTGATTTTCCCAGCGCTGCAGATTCCCCATCTGATCACCATGATGGCGTCTGTCTGTCTGTCTCTTTGTGTGTTCAGTGTTGCCAGATCGGGTTGACTCACCAAAACCCGCCCACTTCAACAAAAACCATCCCAAAATGTTAACTGCCAAAATAATGTGATAGAATTTTATTGCCATGTCAATCAAGGTTGATGAAGACCATTTTCATCTCTTTTAAAAAAATAATGATGACAAAATAAAATAAAGATAATCAATTTCACAGGAATATCATGGATCAAATCAGGGCAAATACATTAAAGGGAGTCCGAAAATATGCTGAAAATGTCCAGAAATCTTTTCAAAGATCAATCAAGAATTTAACCGATGACTTAGCCAACAGTAAAATGTCCACAGTAAAAATAAGCAATTTTTTATGCAAAAAGTGCACAATCACATCACGACAGCCAGAAATGTGTTATTCATCGATACATACTATGATAATCGAACAGCAAAAATAAAATAATAATAACAATAACAATAATGCACTTACCTTTGTCTTGTGCGTTATGGAACAGAAATAACAACACGTATTTCACGAAGTGCACATTTTGTTGGATTGGTGGACTTCTGAGGGCCTTGACATTTAAAACGAGACACTGAGAACTTTGAAAGTGCACAAGTAGTTTATTAAAAAGACAGTTTATACAGACAGTTTTTTTTTTTTTTTTTTTTTTTCAGTTTATACAGACAGTACCTTCCTTGAATTTCCCGTTTGCCGCCATCTTAAAATTAAGACGCGATAAGTCGATTGACGATCTTCGTGATCGTCTGTTTTGTTCTGTTCCCCTGTCCTACTTGTTCGTTCGTGATCGTCAATCGACTTATCGCGTCTTAATTTTAAGATGGCGGCAAACGGGAAATTCAAGGAAGGTACTGTCTGTATAAACTGTCTTTTTAATAAACTACTTGTGCACTTTCAAAGTTCTCAGTGTCTCGTTTTAAATGTCAAGGCCCTCAGAAGTCCACCAATTAAGTGTGGAGTTACTTTGAACGTTGTTAATGGTGTAAAAATAGTGATTTAGCTGCATAGGCTATGCCCCTAGCACTAAAATTGTAAGCCTAATGGAAGCACAGGCAAATAATGTTATAATTCGGAAAGCTTTGGGTTAACGGAGGTGGGAATTTGACATATGATTGTACTCGGTAACATGTTTTAATACACCCCAGGTCCATTTCACACCGAACTTCTCCTTTAAGGAAAAAAAAAAGAGTTGATGACTGCACTACACATTGTTTTACTGTGATACTTTGAGCTCGGACATATTAAAATAGCATGACCTGAATAACAAAAGCGAAGAAAAAACAGCTAATTGGGCGGTTTTCATGTTTTAAAAGCAGCCCAAATTTTGTCTACCTGCCCAATGCGTTATTCTCCGGTCCAAGACTATCAAGGGAAGCCCAATTGGGCGGCAATGTGCTCTCCAATTAATCTCAATCAAACCGCAGTTGGGTTATTTTGATTAAGACCTTACTCCATTGATTACATTCATAATTGCAAACTTTTTTGTATTACTTTTCTAAAATAGTAGGTTTAAATATGCAAACGAGGCATTATGCAATGAAATGTGTGCTCATTTGCATACATTTCTAGTACAAAAATCTAAACACTGGATAAAGTCACTTTCAAAATTCCTTTTTTTTTCTTTTACTTTTTCTTTTTCGCATTAGAGTCAAAGGTTTTTACAGAGGACATTTTGGGTAGCCTATCTAATTTTTGTCACTCAATTTTGCCATGCAGAAAATGCTTAGACAGAAAACACCATATTTTCACAATTGTTTGTTGGAATAAAATGTATATAATCAAGCGAATTATGTATGAACAAATCCCTCTGTAAAAACCTTCAGGATATACACAGGAATAAAAATGTAAAGTTTGGTGTAAGTGCTACTGCAGAAAGAAAATTCTTTTGAGTAAATGGACTTCAAAAATGTGCATTGTAATTAAAATCTATTGGCACAAATAGATAAAGTGCTATAAAAGAAACACTTAACAGTGTCTTTTGGATGTTTTCTTTCCACTAGTCTGAAAAAACACTTTATGAAAAAACCCAAAATATTTGGTTTAAATATGCAAACAAGGCATTATGCAATGAAATATGTGCTAATTTGCGTACATTTCTAGTACAAAAATCTAAACACTGGATGAAGTCAGTTTCAGAATGTTTTTTTTTTTTTTTTTTTTTAAGAGTCAAAAGTTTTGGGTATTTTGACATTTTGGGTAGCCTGTCTAATTTTTGTCACTCAATTTTGCCAGACAGAAAACACCATATTTTCATAATTTTTTGGTGGAATAAAATGTTGCATATAATCAAGCAAATTATATATAAACAAATCTCTCTGTAAAAACTTTCAAGATATACACAGAAATAAAAATGTAAAGTTTGATGTAAGTGCTACTGCAGAAAAAAAAATATTTTGAGTATATGGACTTGAAATCTATTGGCACAAATATATAAAGTGCTATAAAAGAAACACTTAACAGTGTATTTTGGATGTTTTCTTTCCACTACACTCTCAGAAATAAAGGTACAAAAGCTGTCACTGGGGCAGTACCTTTTCAAAAGGTACACTTTTGTACTTATTAGGTTCTAATATGTACACTTTAAGTGCTAGTATGTACCTTTAAGGTACCAAAATGGACCTTTTTGGTACAAACATGTACCTTTTGAAAAGGTACCATCCCAGTGACAGCTTTTGTACCTTTATTTCTAAAAACACTTTATGAAAAAACAAAAAACCCAAAATATTAGGTTTAAATATGCAAACGAGGCATTATGCAATGAAATATGTGCTAATTTGCGTACATTTCTAGTACAAAAATCTAAACACTGGATGAAGTCAGTTTCAAAGTTCAAAAAATAGTAATTTTGAGTAAACAGACTTCAAAAATATGCATTGTAGTTGAAATCTGTTGGCACAAATGGATAAAGTGCTATAAAAGAAACACTTAACAGTGTCTTTTGGATGTTTTCTTTCCACTAGTCTGAAAAAACACTTTATGGAAATCCAAAACATGATTTTTGAAAATTAAAAAAAAACAAAAAAACAGAGTTATCATATTTTCTGTACTGCTTAGTGCCTACTACTATTTTTGTAGTATGTGAAAGTGAAAACACTACACAGTACTACATAATATACAACAATTAATGTTTCAAACAGTATTATGCAACACAGTTGTCTGTGCTGGAAAATCCATCTTGACCTATTCAGACCCACAAATAATATTATCATTATTATTTATACTCTAAATGCTGCCAGAGATCCCTTCCGCAGGGATCCCTTTTAGGACCCATTTTGTTTTCAATTTATATGCTTCCATTATAGGTGCTGTAATCCGAAAACATAATATACATTTTCACTGTTATGCAGATGACTTACAGTTATACTTCCAAAGATCTACATAGTTTGGATATCCTTCAAGCATGCTTAATAGATATAAAAAACTGGATGGCTTTAAACTTTCTGCAATTAAATACTGAAAAAGTTGTGATATGTGGTCAAAGCTCAGGTAGCTCTAAACAGTATTTTTCAGAGTAATAAACAGGTAGTAAGGAATTTGGGTGTTTATTTTGATACTAATTTACATTTTGAATTTCATGTCAAGAAGTTGGTTCAGTCTTGTTTTTGTCAGTTGAGAAATATTTTTAAGGTGAGACGGTTTTTGAATTTCAAGGACACAGAGAAGTTTATTCTTGCTTGTATTTCTTCGTCTTGACTATTGTAACGCCTTGTTTTCTTCCCTGAATCATCGTAATCTATCACATTTACAGTTAGTGCCGATTGCAAACGTATTTGTATAGTAATGCTTTTAGTGGTTTGTGATTTTTTTTTCCTCTCTTGTGGTTTGATGTAGCTCTTAATGATTGTATTTTAATGCTTGTGTTTTTATATTGTGTAAAGCACTTTGTGCGCCGTAGCTTTAAAAGTGCTATATAAATAAAATGTTACTTGCTTACAAAAAAACAACAAAAAATATTTTAAGCTATTTAAAAAATTGGTTCTGAAGAGCAGCAAAACCCAAGTCATTTATTATTACCAGTAATTTATTCAGCATTTAAAATGTTTTTAGTAAAATAAATAACATTTTGCAAAACCCAGATATATTTGTTAGTTTTAATGATAAAAAATACATTGTATGGGTCAAAATGATTTCTCTTTTATGCCAAAAATCAGTAGGATATTAAATAAAGACTATGTTCCATGAAGATATTTAGTATTTTTCCTACTGTAAATATATCAAAACTTAATTTTTGATTAGTATTATGCATTGCTAAGAACTTCATTTGAACAACTTTAAAGGTGATTTTCTCAATATTTGTTATTTTTTGCACCCTCAGATTCTAGATTTAAAATAGTTGTATCTCGGCCAAATTTTGCCCTATCATAACAAACCATACATCAATGGAAAGCTTATTTATTCAGCTTTCATGATACATACATCTCAAATTTTAAAAAATTGACCCTTATTTAAAATGTCCATTGGTTTAGCGGTCCAGGGTCACAAATGATTTAAAAATAAACATTACCAAAGATTTAAAGTTATTTAAAATGTCCATTGGTTCTAAAAACAGTAGGAAAAATGTAGTTTATGTCTGTGATGTAAAACTAAAGTCTATAGGCTATTAAACGGAAGATCATTTGTACACTTAATGCATCTAGAAAATGCATGAAGTCAAGTGCAATCAATAACTTGAGGGTGCCTCAGGGCTCAGTTCTTGGACCACACATTATTGTGCATCCCAAAGAGGCACTAAATCACTTTCACAAACTTTCACATTAAATGTTCCCTCCTGGTGGAATGACCTGCCCAACTCACTCCGAACAGCTGAGTCCTTAGCCATCAAGAATCGACTAAAAACTTATCTTTTCCATCTTTATTTAACCCTCTAACTCTAGCACAGTCTTTTCTAATTCTATTCTTTAAATTATGCTCTTTTAGACTTATTCTCTATTCATTTATGTACTGCTTGTTTTCTCAAAAAGAAAAAAAAAACACTAACACTACTAACACTAGCTTCTCTCTATACTATTAACCCTTTAACTGTCACACCCTATTTTGAACATAGACGTGAAAATGCACTATTCAAATAAAAAATTTTAGAATTCGTGAACGAAAACATTTTGTGCTATGATTTTCATGTACAATTTCCATGATAATGCAATGTCTGATTTTAAAATGGCTAAAAGATGAATTTTGAGATATTAAGTCTTCAAGTGATATATAATTTCAGAATCAGAATCAGAATCAGTACATTGTATGTACGAGGAATTTGTCTTGGTAAATTGGTGCTTACAAAAAGACGAAAGGCCACCCTCGTGCCAAGTGAAGTAAAACATTGCACATATTTATCATAAGACAAAAACTGCTACATCAGTGTGTGCCTATAAGGCCAGTGCAAGTTTTTTATCCTTTAATGTCCATGGGCATTAGTAGAAAGCCCTAATACGTTCTGTGAATTATTAATAAGAGCAATTGCAGATGGAAAGAAACTGTATAATAAATAATTTGTAATTTCTTATGATTTCTAAAGCATGATAGGGTGAAAAAGGTCTGAACCCCTCTTATGATGTAAATTTTTTGAGGTGCACTCTTGTCATAAATTAATCTATTACTTTTTCTACATAATTTGTAACACAAAACAATGGTAAAATATCAATTTAGGAGTCTTAGACCTTTCCAGCTATATATAGTTTGTCATGATTAGATTAGGATTTATTTGAAATATGGTGAAGTAAACGTAGGTGATCCTGGTGTTAACTAAAGGGTTAACAAAAAAAAAGTAAAAAGAAGGCCTCTAACACTAGCTTGCTTTTTTCCCCTATCTATTTTCTTTTATTTAGTCTGTACTTTAAAAATCCTTGCTACATGTACTGCTAAATGAGACATGTCATAGCACTTGCATGTTATTGCTCTTTTGTTGATTTTGATTGCTTCCATTGTTCTCCCTTGTAAGTCCCTTTGGATAAATCGTCTGCTAAATGTCTAAATGTAAATGTAATTTGTGACTCTTTTGACTATCATAGAGAAATGACATACAGATTCCACTGTGTTTGTGAGTCACTTTTATTCACTGGTGCACATACAACGTTCCATTACACAAATGTTTAAGCATGTTTGTTTTGTTTTTTTTGGTCTCGAGTAGCTCCATCCCATCCGGTCAGTCAAGGAATGGAGGCCAGTCATTGGCTGTCCTGATCATAAACCACGCCCGCCTGCCTCCGGGCCTCATCCATGACCTCAATGAGCATCTCTGAGTCTGCGAGTGACATCTTGACGCTCTCCTTCAGTCCTGCGAGACAGATCAACATAAACCATAAATCATCCTCACACAGAACTCATGTTCATGACTTATCTGCTACTTTCATTCTCAGAACACAAATTTACAGATGATGCACTCAGCCCCTTCTCATCCAAGATGCTCATGTCTTTCTTTCTTCAGTCGTAAAGAAATTTTTTTTTAGTGATCATGCTAACAACTTGCTGATCATCTAATCTATCTATATAAAGTTCAAAACTTTAGTTTTTGCAGCTGCTTTAAACTTTCAAACCAGGCTTTCTCAAGCCCACCTAAAGTTTCTCTTGACAAAGTTTTTAATCCAGTTTCCACATCACCTTCCAGCAGGCAGCGCCTGACTTCCTCCGCTTCGTATCTTAGTCCGGTGCTGTTATGGAAGTTCAGAGGCAGGCCGGGTTCAGGAAGAGGAAACTCCGTCTTTTCCCCGTTCACCTCCACAATGGTTGGAGCGTGCATGGGATGCGGCACCTAGTGCACAGAGCACAGAACTGATTAAAAAAACAGCATTACTCTGCTTAAAATGATATTGGTCTTATGAAACTTATGGCCAAATCAACAAATCTTTGGAAAGAGATGACTGAACTTTTATTTAACCACAGTGTTTTGGGTAACACATTACAAGTAACTCAAGTTACATAATAATATTACTTTTTTCAAGTAACTAGTAAAGTAACGCATTACTTTTTCAATTTCTAAGAAAATATCTGAGTTACTTTTTGTTTTCTTTATGTATTTAATCCCATTTTATTAACCAATGACTTTTGTTGATCCAATTCAACCGTACACTGCAAAAATAATTTTCTTACTTTGATTTTTTGTCTTGTTTACAGCCAAAATATTAAAAAAAAAAATCTTAAATCAAGAAGGATTTTCTAGACAAGTAAATAATTATTTTCTTGTTTAAAAAAAAAAAAACAAGTCAAAATTAAGTGTGTTTTTGCTTAGAACAAGCAAAGTAATCTGCCAATGGGGTAAGAAAAAAAATCATATTTCAAACAGAAAACAAGATTATTTTGCTTACCCCATTGGGAGATTATTTTGCTCGTTTCGAGCAAAAACACACTTTGAAAGTATGAAAAGCATTTTTTTGCAGTGTACTAATAAGCAAAACTTACTTTAGATTAACTATCATTTGTGCTTCATTTTTCTCATTGCAGAAGAGTGTTGAACTTTCTTTTCTTACAGTTCTTCTGTACAGACGTCAATTTAATTTCCCTTTGGCCTTAGGCTTATTCACTTCATTTCATTTTGGTGTGGAAGGGCTTTTACATTTGCAAGGAATCGAATGTTTTTATATTAAAAACAAACAAGCAAGCCCTACCCTGAAGTAGTAATGCAAAAGTAATATAACGCATTACTTTCCATAAAAGGTAACTAAGTAACATAATTAGTTTCACTTTTACTTTTACTTTTTTAGGGAGTAACGCAATATTGTAACGCATTACTTTTAAAAGTAACTTTAACCACAGTGCATGTTTTACTGTTTAGGAAAGACAGGACATATTTAAAAGCAAAATATGTTTGTTTTAGAAATACAGCAACAAGAACAGAATCAAACGGATGAATGGAAAATGAATAAATTATGTAGATGAGGATCAGATCAGTTTTTTTCAGTTCAGTCCTGACGCATTGGTTTAATCCCGTGTGTGTCTGCTCTCATTCAGTCACTCACTCTAATAATTCCTTTGGTTCCACAAATGGTGGCATCGTTTGGAAGATTACAATCAATGGTGCAAGCGCATATAGCCATCCTGTTCCCAGAAAACTTCAGGACCACCACTATTGACTCGTCAACTCCTGACAAGAGAATCCACAGATGAACATAGAAACAAGCTCAGATAACAAACACACATGCTGAGAACATTCTGCTAACTTTTCCATTACGATACAGTACACAGGGTTTCTGCAGGTTTCATAAAGGTAAATGTAAGATTTTTTATGAACAACTTAAGAAATAAATTGAATGGAATTATGTCAATATGATCTCTAAATGTGAATGTTTTGCGTTGCAATGCTTAAAATTTAAAAATGCAACTTCATTGACTACAATACAAATTCATTCATTGACAGCTATTTATTCTTTTTTGAATCATAAACTCACTTCATTTTGTTAAATTTCTCAGAAAACAAGACACATATTATTCATTTTCTAAATACCCCACATGATTAGGCACATATCAAATCTCAAAAAGCATGCATTAACAAATCTTTTATTCTTTTCTCTCTTTTTTTCTCAGGTTGGTTTAAAAAGAATCATACTAAAGCCATAATTTTATTTTTTTATTTTATTTTAAGCCATAATTATTTTTATGTGGTGCAATTTCTGATTTAGGATGCTTGTGAGTTTAAGTGGACATATTACATCAAAAGATCTATTTATAACAAAAATATGATTTTGGTTGAAAAATCATTAAATTTGCTGAAACCATGACTATATATATATATATATATAAATCCTTCTTGATTTAAGAATTTTTTGATGTGTTGGCTGGAAAAAAAGACAAAACATGTAAGTAAAAAAAGTATTTTTGCAGTGTACGGGTGAATTGGATCAACAAAGGTCAGCAGCAAAGTCAAAATGGGATTAAATACAAAAAGGAAACAAAAAGTAACTGGCATTACATTTTTGAAAAATGAACTCTGATATTTTCTTGGAAATGAAAAAGTAATGCGTTACTTTACTATACTTGAAAAAAGTAATATTATTACGTAACTTGCGTTACTTGTAATGCGTTACCCCCAACACTGCATGAAACATTACATTTTTATTCTTGTCTATATCCTGAAGGTTTTTACAGAGGGATTTGTTCATATATAATTTGCTTGATTATATGCAACATTTTATTCCCCCTCAAAACTGTTAAAATATAGTGTTTTCTGTCTGTCCTAAGTATTTTCTGAATTATGGAGTGACAAAAATTCCTTCTGTAAAAACTTTTGAATTTTCAAACTAACTTCATCTAGTGTTTAGATTTTTGTACTGGACGTTTATGCAAATTAGCGCATATTTAAATATATCATTTGCATATTTAAACCTATTTTTGAACAACACGAAATGCAAAAAGTGCTTGTGATTATAAATGCAATCAATCAACTAAGTAAGGCGATAAGCATTAGTTATTTTTTACTCTATTCACCTGCAGTCTCACCTTAAAGACCAGATAACATTTAACAAATTGCAGATTATGCACTTTATCTAATGTGGTGATGATATTTACAGTGTATTTTACCTGAGGGCAGCAGGGCTGCTGTGGTGTGGATGGATTGTGGTCGTTCCCCGTTGAAAGCCATGAGTGCGAACTGCACGCAGTAGACGCCGATGTCCATCAGCGATCCTCCGCCTTTCTGTGTGGTGCGCTCACGGTCCAGCAGAGGCAGGCCGAAATACACCTTCACCATCCTCACATCCCCGATGGTTTTCTCCGAGAGCAGCCGGCGGACCTCAGCGTATGCGGGAAAACACCTGGACCAGACCGCCTGACAGAGAGAGAGAGAAAGAGAAAGTCATCTTTCATTTCAGCTGTCATGAGATTCTTCATTCTATTCTTTTGGATGGCAGTGGTGCAAAAAAGATGCAAAAGCTTTAGTAGTAGTAACTATTATGTACACTTTACACTGCAAAAAATGCTTTTCTTACTTAGATGTTTTGTCTTGCTTCCAGCCAAAATATCTAAAAATTCTTAAATCAAGAAGGATTTTCTAGACAAGCAAAAATGATCGTCTTGTTTTCAGAAAAAACAAGTCAAAATTAAGTGAGTTTTTGCTTAAAACAAGCTAAATAATCTGCCAGTGGGGTAAGCAAAAAAACATTATTTCAAACAGAAAATAAGATTATTTTGCTCACCCCATTCGCAAGATTATTTTGATTGTATCAATCAAAAACACACTTAATTTTGACTTGTTTTTTTCTGAAAACAAGACAACAATTATTACTTGTCTAGGAAATCCTTCTTGTTTTAAGAAATTTTAGATATTTTGGCTTGAAACAAGACAAAAAATCTAAGAAAAGCTTTTTTTGCAGTGTGACCTTAGCAATAGCCAAAAATACATTGTACACTGTAAAAAATAAAGCACACAATTTGTTGAGTCAACTTAAAATAATTTGTTACATGGCTGCCTTTTAAATTTAAAAGTGACGACTTAGATATTTGAGTTGAGTCAACTTAAAATTTTATCAAACAGCAGTTAAGTTTAACAAACATTTTTTTGTTTAGTCAATTTTTGTTTAGTCGATTATCTAAGTTTCAACATTTTACATTTCAACTTGAATTAACTTATTTGAGTTGAATGAACTTAAAATTTTAAGGCAGCTGGGTAAGAAATTATTTTAAGTTGACTCACCAAATTTAGTTTTTGTTTTTTTTACAGTGTATAACACAAAAAACACTGTAATAGTAAAAAAGAACTGACACTAATATATACACTATATATACACACACAACTTATTTTTATGAGAGCTATGTACATTTCTCCCCACATTTTTGTTACCTTAATGCATTTTACTTTTGTGAATTCTCATTATTTGTAATCATAATTATTCTGAAAATAAAATCCTATCATTAAAATCTACATTAATCGACTGCATTACAAAAATGCAAAATCTAATGCTTTACTACTGTTGTTTATAAATGTATTTTCTTTTTCTATTTTTACATTACAGTGGGAATTTAAGGGATATGTGTTTATAATTTCACAATGCAAAAACAACAACAATGTTGTATGTTGAATGTTTTTGTGATTCTATATTTTTACAGTACAAAAGCAAAACAGTACATCTTTGTACCTCATTTGCCACCAAAATAATACATATACACAGCAAAAAATGTTTTTCTTACTTAGAGTTTTGTCTTGTTTCCAGTCAAAATAATAATCAAAATAATCTGCCCATATGGTAAGCTAAAGAATCTTATTTCAAGCAGAAAGCTGTATTATTTTGCTCACCCCATTGGCAGATAATTTTACTTGTTTCAAGCAAAAACTCTCTTAATTGTAACATATTTTGTCTGAAAACAAGACAATAATGTTTTACTTGTTTAGAATTTTTAGATATTTTAGCTGGAAACAAGACAAAATATCCAAGTCACAAAAGCATTTTTTATTTATTTTTTGCAGTGTATGTATATCTGAAATCTGAGGGTGCAAAAAAAAAAAAATAAATATTGAGAAAATTGCCTTTAAAGTTGTCAAAGGTCTTAGCAATGCATACTATTTATTTATTATTAATTATGCTTTGATATATTTACATTATGAAATTTACAAACTTCATGGAACTTGATCTTCACGTAATATCCTAGAATTAACAAAGGTGTAAGAAAAAAATATAATTTTGACCCATACACTGTAAAAAAAAATGTTGAGTCAACATAAAATAATTAGTTACCTAGCTGCCTTAAACTGTTGTTCATTCAATTCAAATAAGTTTATTCACGTTGAAATGTTAAGTTTTACCAAGTGACAACTTAGATAATCGAGTTGACACAACACAACACAACATTTCAAGTTGACTAAACTTTCTTCGAGTTGACTCAACTTAAAATTTTAAGGCAGCCAGGTAACAAATTATATATATATATATATATATTTTATTAACTCAACAAATTAAGTTAACTTTACATTCTACAGGGACCTCAAAATGTGTTTGGACACTTATAAATGTCTTCTAAATGTTTTTGTGCCTTTGTTGTTCTTTGTCTCGTCTATGTTAGTAGATCAGATCTTTCTTTCACCTCCATGAGGAAGACGTTGTTCTCCCTGGCGGCCGAGATGAGCTGTCTGACCTCTCGCAGGTTCATGGCGAAGGGTTTCTCACAAAGCACATTCTTCCCAGCGTTGAGGAACAGCAGACCCACCTGCAGATGATGAGACTGCACAACGCCGATGTACACCACATCTGACAGGAGACACTTGTCAATAATTCTGAGTGACTGTCCCTTTAATTCTGTCCAGCTCTGTCTGTTTACTCACCGATATTGGGATCTTTCACCAGCTCCTCATAGCTGCCATATGCAGTGGGGATCTCGTGAGTTTTTGCAAATTTCTTTGCACTTTCTAGGCTTCTTGCCGCAACTGCAACTAACTGCGACACACACACAAAGAGAGAGAGAGAGAATAGTTAATAATTAAATCAGGTGTTAGTTAAGTTTAGTTTGTTTAGAACACTACCTGATGATCTTTAGGAGAAAGTGTTTTAAGAGCCACACAGAAATCATGACTGATGCATCCAGCTCCACAGATTCCCCAGCGGGTTGCCATATTTGCTTTAACCTTCGGAGTGCATGTGGCTGCATGTGCCGAAGGCTTTTATCTGCGGTCCAGAGTGCAGGTGAGCTCACAGGACGTCATGTGATCTGATAAAGTGTAACTATAAAATCAGATATAGTTGTAAATGTCTTTTTTTTTGTCACTATAAATGCATTCACGGCTGAAAATGATTAGCTCATGGTGACACAGCACAAACTGCTCATTAAATGTGCGTGCTAATGATGATCAAGCATTTTTATATCTGTATTTATGCTTGTGTAATGCAGATCAAGAAACTGTTGTGTCACTTAAGTGGAGACCTGCCAAATTTAGATTCATGTAAGTGTTACTATCACAAGAGGTTATAAAAAAAAATAAAAAATAAAAAAACCTCTCGCTGCAGTTTTAAAATACTGCCAAGTCAAAAGTTTGGGATCAGTAAGATTTTTAATGCATTTTAAATGCATTTCTAATGCACGTCAAGGCTGTTTATTTTATTAAAAATACAGAAATATATATATATATATATATATATATATATATATATATATATATATTATGAAATATTATTATATAAGGTTCTTCTATTTTAATATACATTAAAAATCTAATTTATATCTGTGATACATTTTCAGCACCATTACTGCAGTCTTCAGTGTCACATGATCCTTCAGAAATCATTCTGATAGTGCTGGAAATACAGGTCCTTCTCAAAAAATTAGCATATTGTGATAAAGTTCATTATTTTCTGTAATGTACTGATAAACATTAGACTTTCATATATTTTAGATTCATTACACACAACTGAAGTAGTTCAAGCCTTTTTATTGTTTTAATATTGATGATTTTGGCATACAGCTCATGAAAACCCAAAATTCCTATCTCAAAAAATTAGCATATTTCATCCGACCAATAAAAGAAAAGTGTTTTTAATACAAAAAAAAGTCAACCTTCAAATAATTATGTTCAGTTATGCACTCAATACTTGGTCGGGAATCCTTTTGCAGAAATGACTGCTTCAATGCGGCGTGGCATGGAGGCAATCAGCCTGTGGCACTGCTGAGGTGTTATGGAGGCCCAGGATGCTTCGATAGCGGCCTTAAGCTCATCCAGAGTGTTGGGTCTTGCGTCTCTCAACTTTCTCTTCACAATATCCCACAGATTCTCTATGGGGTTCAGGTCAGGAGAGTTGGCAGGCCAATTGAGCACAGTAATACCATGGTCAGTAAACCATTTACCAGTGGTTTTGGCACTGTGAGCAGGTGCCAGGTCGTGCTGAAAAATGAAATCTTCATCTCCATAAAGCTTTTCAGCAGATGGAAGCATGAAGTGCTCCAAAATCTCCTGATAGCTAGCTGCATTGACCCTGCCCTTGATAAAACACAGTGGACCAACACCAGCAGCTGACATGGCACCCCAGACCATCACTGACTGTGGGTACTTGACACTGGACTTCAGGCATTTTGGCATTTCCCTCTCCCCAGTCTTCCTCCAGACTCTGGCACCTTGATTTCCGAATGACATGCAAAATTTGCTTTCATCCGAAAAAAGTACTTTGGACCACTGAGCAACAGTCCAGTGCTGCTTCTCTGTAGCCCAGGTCAGGCGCTTCTGCCGCCGTTTCTGGTTCAAAAGTGGCTTGACCTGGGGAATGCGGCACCTGTAGCCCATTTCCTGCACACGCCTGTACACGGTGGCTCTGGATGTTTCTACTCCAGACTCAGTCCACTGCTTCCGCAGGTCCCCCTCTCGTTGTGCAGCGTTTTCTGCCACACTTTTTCCTTCCCACAGACTTCCCACTGAGGTGCCTTGATACAGCACTCTGGGAACAGCCTATTCGTTCAGAAATTTCTTTCTGTGTCTTACCCTCTTGCTTGAGGGTGTCAATGATGGCCTTCTGGACAGCAGTCAGGTCGGCAGTCTTACCCATGATTGCGGTTTTGAGTAATGAACCAGGCTGGGAGTTTTTAAAAGCCTCAGGAATCTTTTGCAGGTGTTTAGAGTTAATTAGTTGATTCAGATGATTAGGTTAATAGCTCGTTTAGAGAACCTTTTCATGATATGCTAATTTTTTGAGATAGGAATTTTGGGTTTTCATGAGCTGTATGCCAAAATCATCAATATTAAAACAAAAAAAAGGCTTGAGCTACTTCAGTTGTGTGTAATGAATCTAAAATATATGAAAGTCTAATGTTTATCAGTACATTACAGAAAATAATGAACTTTATCACAATATGCTATTTTTTTGAGAAGGACCTGTAGTTGTGCTGCTTAATATGTTTTTGGAACCTGTGATACTTTTTTCAGGATTCTTTGATGAATAAAAAGGTAAACAGGACAGCATTTATTTAAAATAAATAAATTCCAAAAAATAAATAAATAATAATAATAATAATAAAAAAACACTATACTGTTCAAAAGTTTTGGGGTCAGTGCATTTTTCTTCTTTCTTTTTTGAAATAAATTATTACTTTTATTCAGCAAGGATGTGTTAAATTGATAAAAAGTGATAGCAAAGAGAGTTATTTATTTATTTATTTTTTACTTTTTTATTTATTAAAGAATCCTAAAAAAGTTCCAAAAAACTATTTGGTAGAATTCTTGCCAACATTGATAATTCTAATAATAAATCAGTATATTAGAATTATTTCTGAAGGATCATGTGACACTGAAGACCAGAGTAATGGCTGATGAAAATTCAGAAAAAAAAAAATAAATAAATAATAAAAAAAAATATATATATATACCATTATTTTATATTGTAATAACATTTTGCAGTATTATCGCTTTTTCTGTGTTTTTGATTAAATAAATGCTCTTGATGAGCGTGAGAGACTTCTTTAAAAAACATAAGTCTTACTGATGCATATTAAACATAAAATGGAAAAGATGCTATTTAATATGTGAACCTGGACCACAAAAATTGTTTTAAGTAGCATGGGTATATTTGTAGCAATAGCCAAAAATACACTGTATGGGTCAAAATTATAGATTTTTCTTTAGTATTAAAACCATTAGGATATTAAGTAAAAATCATGTTGCATGAAGATATTTTGTAAATTTCCTAGTGTAAATATATCTAAACTTAATTTTTGATTAGTAATATGCATTGCTAAGAAGTTCATTTGCACAACTTTAAAGGCGATTTTCTCAATATTTCGATTTTTTGGCACCCTCAGATTACAGATTTTCAAATAGTATCTTGACCAAATATTGTCCTATCCTAATGGAAAGTGCCCCATCACTGAAAAGCGTATTTATTCAGCTTTCAGACAATGTAGAAATCTAAATTTAATAAAAAATGGCCCTTATGACTGGTTTCGTGGTCCATGGTCACATATGAATTAATTATATTAAGAATAAAAATGTTTTTTTGAAGAACAATATTTGTCAGAGATACAACTATTTGAAAATCGGGAATCTGAGGGTGCAAAAAAATTAAGAAGTTGTTCAAATGAAATTTTTAGCAATGCATATTACTAATCAAAAAATAAGTTAATGGTAGGAAATTTACAAAATATCTTGGAACATGATCTATTCTTAACCAATACAATGTATTGTTGGCTATTGCTACAAATATACCCAAGCTATTTATGCATTATGTATGCATATATATATATATATATATATATATAAACAAACACATTTTGGCTTTCACTAGTTCATTTAACTAGTCCTGCACTGTAATAAATACATTTCAAAAAGTTTAAATAAATAATATACCATGTATTACCTTATAATGTATAATAATAATAATTTCTAATTTTAAATAATGTTGTTTAATAATTTCATAACGTCTTTAATAAGAAAAATTAAAAATAAACTAACAGTGAATAAACCTGCAGCATGTGTGTCAGTTAGTCACTAGGTGGCGCTGTGAGGCCATTCTAAAAATTAATTTCAGCTTCTGTAGAAACTTTAACATCTGCTCAAATCGGATGAGAATTAAAAAGAACAAACTCACCCTAAAAAACATGGACATTAACCATTTTATATTGTAAATTTGAGGTTATTCTGAAATATTAACATATAATATAATATAAAATTAGCAAAGTATTAGAAGTCAGTGGAAATTCCCACCTCAGAGAAACAAGTGTGTCACTGCTGATGCTCTCAGGTGAGTTTGGGGCAAAATTCTCAGTGATGTTGCTCATGTGAGGGATGCTGGGATGCTGTGTGCTGTCGCCATGACGACAAGGTAGCAGCTGGGCAATCTGTATGCAAATGGCAGCGTGCGGCCTAATCTCGCGCTGGTACGGCAAGACCTGGTCGCCATGGCAATGCAGCCCAGGTTCACGCCGAAACACACCTTTATTTTGCGTGAGAGAAAGAGAGTTAGGTTAGAAAGTACAGTGCTGTTAGACAGAAATAGCATGGTACTTTGAAATATACTGCACAATCATTACCACAGTCACTTACAATGGTATTGTGAGGGATTCTAAGATGAATTTAGGTAAAGTGGGCTTTTACAGAATTTGTTAGTTTTCTTGTGAGGTGTTTAAATATTGCTGGCCCACTTGCTGAATGTGTTAAAGTGGGCCAGGGGGATCTATAACCATCATTAATTATACCCAAATTCATTAAATAAATTGACATTTGCTGGTTATTTTATAGTAGACATTTATAATTTACTTTTTTAGAAAGCCGAAATAAGACTGGAGTTAGGAATTCAAGTCAGACAAAAGGAAAGGAAAGAGATAATAGAAAGGAAGTGGAGGAAGCATAGGAGGAGAAATATATAGATGCAGAATATAAAGGACACAATTATAAAATATTTAAAGTGTTTAGAAAAACATTTTCACATATGGTTAGCATTTTAAATGTTCCTCTAATATTTTTTTTTGCCTAATTGTTGTTGCTTGTGTTATGGTCACATCTTTAATAAATTGTTAAATGCTCTGATTTCTGAATCTGATATTCAGATTTCATCAAATTTAATGTCAACACAACATGTTCTTTCATGTTGTTTGGATGTGGATTTACACATGATTTATTGTACTTATACCATGTACCTGTAGGTTATATATTTTTGGGTTTGTTAAATATGTTTGTCTGATCATATGTGACCCTGAAACACAAAACCAGTCTTAAGTAGCACAGGTATATTTGAAGCAATAGCCTAAAATACATTGTTGGGTCAAAATTATAGATTTTTCTTTTATGCCAAAAATCATTATGATATAAAGATTATGTTCCATGAAGATATTCTGTGAATTTCCTACCATAAATATATCAAAACTTCATTTTTGATTAGTAATATGCATTGCAAAGAACTTCATTTGGACAACTTTAAAGGTGATTTTCTCAATATTTAGATTTTTTGTGCACCCGCAGATTCCAGGTTTTCAAATAGTTGCATCTCGGCCAAATATTGTCCTGTCCTAACGTATTTATTCAGCTTTTAGATGATCTATAAATCTCAATTTTAACAAAACAAACAAACAAACAAACAAACAAACAAACTGTTTTTGTGGTCCAAGATGCAGAATAATTTTTGATAAATAAATAAGGGATGGCCCACTTTACCTAAATATCCATCAGAACACAACAGCAACACACTGACAGTCACTCAGAATGCCATAGAAACGACATAACAACTCCCTAGCAACCACTTAAAATTGTAACAATAAAATGTTAAAATGTAACAATTTTAAACCAGTATTTCTTCAGAATGATTCATGTTATTTTAAACACAGGTATACATGTATTTTTTATCATATGTGACCCTGGACCAAAAAAACAGTCGTACGGGTTAATTTTTCAAAATTGAGATTTATACATCATCTGAAAGCTGAATAAATATGTTAGAATAGGACAATATTTGGCTGAGATGCAACTATTTGAAAATCTGGAATCTGAGGGTGCAAAAAAATAAATAAATAATAAATAGATAATAGTCTAGAGAAAATCACCTTTAAATTTGTCCAGATGAAGTTCTTAGCATATTACTAATCAAAAATTAAGTTTTGATATATTTACAGTAGGTAATTTAAAAATATCTTCATGGAACATGATCTTTATATCGCACACTGCAAAAAAAAAATTTCCTAGACAAGAAATAATTGTTGTCTTGTTTTCAGTAAAAAGAAGTCAAAATTAAACGAGTTTTTGCTTAAATCAAGCAAAATAATAACCTAGTTTTCTGCTTGAAATAAAATTATTTTGCTTACCTCATTGGCAGATTATTTTGCTTGTTCTAAGCAAAAACTCACTTAATTTTGACTTTTTTTTCTGAAAACAAGACAACACTTATTACTTTTTTAAAGATTTAAGAATCTTTAGATATTTTGACTGGAAACAAGACAAAAAATCTAAGTAAGAAAAGCATTTTTTGCAGTGTAAAACAAAAAAATCAATAATTTTGACCCTTACAATGTATTTTTGGCTATTGCTACAAATATACCCATGCTACTCTTTATTTTATAATATTTACTAGTATGAGTTCATATTTTGTTTTTCATTATAAAAATGTATTTTCTAACCATAAACCTAAATCTACATAAAACTACAGGCATTTTTAGATTCTCAAAACATTTCACCCTGGATGATTCATAAGCTTGTTTCCTCATTGGGACCAAACAATTCCCCACAAGGTCAAAATTTGCTTTACTTTTACAAAATTACTATACTTGTGGGGACATTTGGTCCATATAACATGGGGACCACCAGAACACATGTTGAGTTTCTATTCTTGATGATATATATTGGAAACAGATAATGTATCAAATACCAGGACACACACACACACACACACACACACACACACACACACACACAGTTGTGTTTTAAGCAGTGAAGACATCTGAAATATTTGATGTATTCCTGTAGCATATCTATTCCTGATGTCAGTAATTACACAAATTCTCCAGTGCTAGTGGTGCTCTCATTAGGTGTGTGTGCCGTCAGGAGGTGAGACACTATTTTCTAGCGGCGCTGAATTTCACACGACACCTTCACCAGAGGCTCAAGGTCGCTGTGACGACAGGTTTGACAGTGAAGCTATGTGTGTGTGTGTGTGTGTGTGTGTGTGTAATAAATGTGGGACAGAGTGAAACTGGGTCACTGCAACACAATGTTTTCCTGATATTTGGATGCTGTGCTTTCAGAAGGAGATATGCTATTATATTCCTAAAAAAAATATGCCAATCTATTTATCTATCAACTACAGCTGAAGTCAAAAGTTTACATACACCTCGCAGAATCTGCAAAATGTTAACTGTTTTATCAAAATAAGATTGATCATACAAAATGCACGTTAATTTTTATTACCTACACTGCAAAAAAAAAAATTCTTACTTTGATTTTTTGTCTTGTTTCCAGCTAAAATATCTAACAATTCTCAAATCAAGAAGGATTTTTTTTTTTCTGAAAACAAGACAATTTTTACTCATCTAGAAAATCCTTCTTGATTCAAGAATTTTTAGATATTTTTGGCTGGAACCAAGACAAAAAAATTTAAGCAAGAAAAGCAGTTTTGTAGTGTACTGGTCTGAATAAGATCAAACTGCCTGCTACGCTGCAAAAAATGCTTTTCTTACTTAGATTTTTTGTCTTGTTTCCAGCCAAAATATCAAAAATTTCTTAAATCAAGAAGGATTTTCTAGACAAGCAAAAATTATAGACTTGTTTTTAGAAAAAATAAATTAAAATTAAGAGTGTTTTTGCTTGAAACAAGCAAAATAATCTGCCAATGGGGTAAGCAAGATAATTTGTTTTCTGTTTGAAATAAGATTTTTTTGCTTAACCCATTGGCAGATTATTTTGCTTGTTTTAAGCAAAAACTCACTTAATTACTTATTTTTTTCTGAAAACAAGACAATAATTTTTACTCGTCTATAAAATCCTTCTTGGTTTAGGATTTTTTAGATATTTTGGCTGGAAACAAGACAAAAATTCTAAGTAAGAAAAGCATTTTTTTGCAGTGTGTTCTTCAGAAAATCCTTCAGGTCCCACAAATACTTTGGCTTTCCAGCATTTTTGTGTATTTGAACCCTTTCCAACAATGACTATGATTTTGAGATCCATCTTTTTACACTGAGAACAACTGAGGGACTCATATGCAACTATTACAGAAGGTTCAAACACTCACTGATGCTCCAGAAGGAAAAAAACATGCATTAAGAGCCGGGGGGTGAAAACTTTTGAACAGAACGAAGGTGTGTACATTTTTCATATTTTGCCTAAATATCAAACTTTTTTCGTTTTGTACTGCCTTTCAGAGGCTACAGAAGATGCTTACATGTTTTCCAAAAGACAAAATATGTGAAATTTACCCTGATTTCCAAATTCCAAAAGTTTTCACCCCCCAGCTCTTAATGCATAGTTTTTCCTTCTGGAGCATCAGTGAGTGTTTGATCCTTCTGTAATAGTTGCATATGAGTCCCTCAGTTGTCCTCAGTGTGAAAAGATGGATCTCAAAATCACACAGTCATTGTTGGAAAGGGTTCAAATATACAAAAATGCTGGAAAAACCAAAGAAGAAGGATTTTTCTGAAGAACAGCAGGTAGTTGAACTGTTCAGGACAAACAAGGGACTCATGAACAACTATCACTAAACAAAAAACAAACAAACAAACAAAAAAAAACAAAAAACGCTGTGGATCATTCAGGTAACAACACAGTATTAAGAATCAAGGGGATGTAAACTTTATCAATTCATTATTTTCTCTTGTGGGTTATATTTTATGTGAAATATCTTATTCAGGTCAGTACTAAATAAACAAAAACATGCATGATCATAACACATGACTTTATTGACACTATAGCCTCACACACTACAGTTTGAGCAACAGGAATGCTTATAAATTTATATCTAGGACATCTGGTTTAAGTATTAAAGCCATAACTCTTAACTATTGTGGTGAATTAACGAATCAAAGTCTAAGTTTGCCAGTTTATGATCTCTAGTATCACTAACTCCATATTCAGTGTGTTCCATGAGTTCAGGATGTTGGATATTCATACAGACAAACATTGTGCACGTGTGCGTATCAGGACAGAAAGTGTTGCTGCAATTTATTGCCTTCCCATAAATGAGGATGACGATTATTCAGGTGAGATATGAAAATGACCTTCCGTCTAAACGAGAGCAGAATGGAAATAGAGGCCGTCTCGGAGCTGATGAGTCATTTATGACCTCTTAGAATGAAGAAAAGTGCTGAGAGCATTTGTTGAGCTTTTACTGTGTGTGGACATGAACAAATATATGAATAAATCAGTCGTGTGTCTGTAAGTTCCTTCACATGAATGGGGTACAAAATAGTGCTCGGAAATGATTTCACTTCAGTGTTTTAGGGAAATGATCAGAAAATGCTGTTTGTCCACATTAGATGTCAAATGAAATATTATTTGTGTTACATTACATGCTATACTATATATATATTATATTAAATATAAAAAAAATCATTATAATATTGAATAACATTTAATATATTTTAGAATATATATATATTTTTTATTTGTATTATTTTATAATATTTATATTATAAAGCAACTATTAAATTGTTTATTAACATTTTTAATTTATTTTTAAATTTTTTATTAATTATATTAATTACTCCAATTTTGTATTTTGTGTGACAATACAGATTGCTATAATGGCTATAAACAGGCTAAGGAAAAAAGTAATACTATATATATATATATATATATATATTAAATGTAATGTGTATGTATAAAGAGTTTATTTAATTTATTTAATTTTAAATTATTAAATTTAGTTAAAGTATTCCTAGTTTAATTTCATGAATTTTGTTTTTGATTATAAAAATGTTCTTTTATTTATTTATTTATTTAAATAAAGGCTAAATGACTTTAATGGAAGTTTGATGGTAGCGATGCTCATTTATAATGATGCTGAACATCCTGCTTTGATCACAGCAATCAATTACATTTTAACAGATATTCTGTAATAAACGGCTATTTTAAATTGCAAAAATATTTCATATTTTTACTTTATTTTTGATCAAATAAATGCAGTGGAAATGTCCAATTAAGGTAAGAAAACATGAGAAAAACCTGTCTCTCTGTCTCTCTTTTGTACAGTACACTCTGTCTTGTGTGACACACTCACTTTCTCTGGCCGTTGTTGTTTTGTTCCTGTAATGAAGGATGTCATTCAGAGTCTTTGTTGTTTCAGTGTCTTCAAAGGGTCTGAATGACACACGTCTGACACCATCATCATCTCTTTTCTCCATCAGATGGCCAGTCTATGTGTGTATGAAGTCTTAGCCTTCATTATTCCCATCAGGGAAGCCCTTTCACACACTCACAGCTCTTTAAACTTTTCCAGCCATAAGTTTTCAATTTTTTTTCTCAACTCTTAGTCTTTTCTCAAAGACTTGCATATGTAAAAGCTCTATTATGATTGGCTGACCTCTTCGCATGATCAGGGAACTGCAGGCAAAAACAAATTTTTTTCATGCTCCTGTCAATTTTGAGATTTTAGGCTTTTTGGTTTTTCAAAAAGTGTTTTTTCAGACTGAGAAAACATCCCAAAAACACTGTTAAGTGTTGTTTTATAGCACTTGATCTATTTGTGTCAATAGATTTCAATTATAATGCATATTTTTAAAGACTATTTCTCAAAATGAGTTTTTTCTCCTACACTGAGCCATAAATCTCCACTTCAATAGCACTTACGCACTCAAAACATTACATCTGAAGGTTTTTTACAAAGGAAAATTTGTTCATATATAATTTGCTTGATTATATACAACATTTTCTTCTCCTAAAAAAAAAAAAAAAATTATCTATATATATATTTTTTTCTCTCTGTTTGTCCGTTTGACTCTAATACGTCAATAAATAAATAAATAAAAATAAACAAGAATTTTGAAACCGACTTCATACAGTGTTTAGATTTTTGTACCCGAAATCTAAGCAAATTAGCAGATATTTCATTAAATAATGGCTAATTTGCATATTTAATACAAAAAATGTGTGCATGTTAATATGCAAACAAGGCATTATTTAATGAAATATGCAGTAATTTGAATACATTTCTAGAACAAAAATATAAACACTGAATCAGTTCAATGTTCTTGTTTATTTATTTATATATTTATTTATTTATTTTACATATTAGAGTCAAATGTTTTTACTGAGGGAATTTTGGATATCTTAGTTTTGTCACTCCATAAAACTTAAAAAAATAAAGACAGACAGACAGAAAACAATATATTTCATATTTTGGGGGGAATAAAATGTTGTATATAATCAAGCTAATTATATATGAACAAATCCCTCTGTAAAAACCTTCAGGATATAGACAGGAATAAAAATGTAAAGTTTGATGTGTGTAAGTGCTACTGAAGTGGAGATTTATAGCTCTACTAAAGGAGAAAATGACCTTTAAAAATATGTATTGCAATTAAAATCTATTGACACAAATACATAAAGTGCTATAAAAAACACTAAACTTTTTTTTTGAAAAAACAATTTATGAAAAACCAAAAAGGCTAAAATGATGGCTCTGAATACAAAGAGAAAATGTCCCCTATCTTTCTGTCTCTTTTGTTTTTCCTGGTTTTCTCAGCAGGTTACTGAAAGTCTTTTATTCTCTGACTGTTGAAGATGTTTGGATCAGACGCTGTGAGAGTTCAGCAGCTCTGACAGCCATCCGGGTAAAACAAGGTTAGATTCACACTAAAAGAACCTTATCAGCTTTAATGGACCAGACACCTTCATAAAGCATTTCTCAAGTGATTTGTGATGATTTGGCTGTATATATAAAACTAAACAGTGACCAACTAGTGTACATGTCACCACTAGATCCACTAGAATATCAATCAATCAGTCTGATTTGTTTTTAAAGTCAACATTAGTAATTTATTGCTTAAATATTTTTTGTTTGTCTCCTTCTCATCAAGGCTGCATTAATTTGATCAAAAATACAGACACAAATCTGAAATATTATAATGTAAAATAGCCACTTGCTATGTGAATATATTGTAAAATGTAATTCATCTGTAATCAAAGCTGAATTTTCAGCAAAAATAGCTTGTTTCAAGAATGTGCCTAAAACAATACAAAAAAAAATCTGTCTAAAAGAAAGGAAAGAAAAGAGAGAGAGAAAAAAAAACTAAATTCCAGATATATTCTCTGAAAAAAGAGAATATAGAATATAGAAAGAGAAACAATTATCATGGAAAATACGGTCAAAAAACAAAACAAAACAAAATAAATAAATAAATAAATAAATACTAAAAATACAAAATGGCTAAAAAAACAACAACAACCAAACAAAAAAAAAGGAGTACAAAAAAAAAACTGAATTCAAGATCTATTCTGTAAACAAAGGGGTAAAAAAATGTATCCTTAATTAAAAAAAAAAAAAAGCTAAAGTTAAATAAAAAAATAAATCAGAAATCAAATCAAAATCAGCATAAATCAAAAACAAAAAATAAAAACAAAAATAAATCACTAAAAAAAAAATCTAAACAGATAAACAAGCAAAAAAAGAAAAAGAAAAAAAAAGAAATAAATAGTCAACAAATTAATTATCCTTAAAAATATCCAAAATGAAAAAAAAAAAAACAGAATAAAAACTTATTTAAAAAAGAAAATATAAATAAAATAATATAATATATAATAAAAAGTAAAAAAAAAACAACAGCAACAAAAAATAAATAAATAAATAAATAAAACTGCACAGTAACCAACTGTAAAAATCTGAAATATTATTATTAAAGTTAATTAAAAAGTCAACAAATTAATTATCCTTAAAAATATCCCAAATGAAAAAAAAAATCTCAATAAATTGAGCAATTTAATGCATCCCTAATGAATCAAAGTATTAGTTTCTTTGTGCATATATATCTATATGCAGTCAATTTAAAAATGAAGAGAAAGCTGACATTAGAGCAAAGGCTTTATCTGGTTGGGCATCTTCCTGATCCTGTGAGTGTTTCTGAGGGTCATGGGTTCGAGGAGGAGCTGAATGTGAGACACACAACCCCAAATCCTCTTCTCCTGTCCTGACTTTAACCGCTGTCCCTCTATAATCCAGAGAAGTGGGTTAAGAGCCCCTCAACCTGCTTTCAGCTGCCGTCTCTGACCCGCACTCATAACGCTGATGGCCGGCGTAATTCCCCGAGATCGAGCCTTTTGCAGAAAGCTGCAGCTTTTGCTGTTTTTGGCAGGCGGACAGCTGCGGGAGCCAGATGTCAGGAGGCTTTTTGGAGGCAGGATTTTATGCTGAGCAATAAATAAATAAATAAGCAAAAAAGATCTAATAGAGAGTTTATAGAGGGTTTGAAATGTCAAAGTGCACCATTCCAGCGCTTGCCAAAAAAGCCCAAAAAAGTAGAGCCATGGCAAAGCACGCAAACACCAAGACGAGTCAAGATACTTCAAGTGGATGGATATATGCCTAAAACTTTACAAAATGCATAAAAACAACCAACCAATCAACCAAACAAAAAACTATTTGCCAATGGAGTATGAAAAACTTAATTTAACATATATTCTTTGAACAAAGAAGGGAAAAAATGTATCCTTAAAAAATTTAATAAAAACTAAAACAAAACTATTGATAAATAAAAACTAAAGCTAAAGTTAAATGAAAAAAAAAACTTAAAATACATCACTAAATAAAAACAAAAATAAATCTAAACAGACAAAGAAGAAAAAAATAAATAATCAACAAATTGTCTTTAAAAATATCCCAAATAAAAAATATGAATAATAAAATATAAATCATTTTATAAATAAACCAAATAAATCATATATAAATAAACCAATAAACCAATAAATAAACCTAAATAAACCAATAAATAAAGAATACTAAATGAATAAAAACTAAAAATCTAAAAAAAAGTATAAAAATATATTGTATAATAAATGTACTAAATTGAAAGAAAACAATTTAAATAAATGTGTAAATAAACCAATAAAAATGTCTATTTGATATACAATTTTAACCAAAACAAAAATTAAATAAAGTAATTAATAAAAGAAAGAAAAAAACCCCTACTAACTTAAAAATACAGATTTTAAAAAATAAATAAATGCATTAAAATAAAATAATAATAATAATTAAAATAAATGAAGAATATTAAATGAATAAATAAGAAAAATCTAAAAATAATGAATAATGAATAAAAATAAAATGAGGAAATAATCAATTAAATTGAATTACTAAATTGAAAGAAAAACTAAAATAAATATGCAAATAAAGCAAAAATAAATTATCTATCTGATATAAAATAAAAAAAATCAATAAATTAATAAATTAATTAAATTAAAACAACTAAAAATAATTATGACAAAAAAAAAAAAAAAAAAAAAAAAAATATATATATATATATATATATATATATATATATATATACCACTAATTTAAAAATACTTATTTTTTAAATAAATCAATAAATAAAATAAAATAAAAACAATAAATAAAGAATACTAAATGAATAAAAAAAACCCTAAAATCTAAAAATAAATATAAATATAAAATTAGAAAATAATCAATGAAATTAAATTACTAAAAATAAATAAATATATAAATGAACTAATAAATATTTAGCTATTTGATACGAAAAACTACAATTTAATTAATGAATTCATAAATAAAATAAATGATTAAATAAATATTAAATAAACCACTAATTTAAAAATACTTAAAAATAAATGAATAAATAAAAACAACAAAACAATAAATTAATAAAAAACTAAAAGTAATGAATAAATATAAAATTAGGAAATAATCAATTAAATAAAATGTAATTAAATTACTAAATTAAATTAAAATAGTAAAATATCTAAATAAACCAATAAAAATGTATATAAATATATAAATATAAAACCCTACAAAAAAACCTCAAATTAAATAAATAAAGAAATAAATCATTACCAAAAAAAATAAAAAAATAAAAAATAAAATATATATATATATATATATATATATATATATATATATCAGTAAATAAGAACAAAATAAAAATTAAAAAACAAACAAAAAGTCTTTACTTCAACACTTCAGCCAAAAATCCCTACAAGCATAAAGCCACAGCACAGGAGTTCAGTATAGCGCTGATCACACTCAAATGGAGCTGTTCTGAATGTTGAGGACATCTGACACAGTTTTCCTCTTGTTTTAGTTTCTATTAGTTTGTGACATGAACTGGCACGCTTACGCTTCTCTACACGACCGAAATCCACCATAATCCCTGCAGACCTTCAAATGCCACTTTAAAACACTTCAATTCACATAAAGTCCAGCTTTACTTCTCTCTCTCAGTGTGACCAAGAATCTCTCGCTGTGAGATGGAGAAATAAAAAGGACTTTGGGAAAGAAGTCAATGGGAAGGGAAAGGTGAAGAGGAGCAGCGATCCGTCCGTTCGTCAGCGGCGGAGCAAAAAGGATTAATTACTTTAATGTTTGACCTCCAGAGACCCGGATCAGATTATCCCAGCGCTTCCGTCCATCAGTCATTAACACAGCTAGTTTAGGACGACTGACTGAGGAGATTTAGGGTTACTGACCCCACAAAATGAGTTTTCTGACTCCTAAATTCAGCCGGAACAACAATACCAGATCGAATACTATCCCATTTATTTTCTTATTAAATGTCCCTGCTCTTATTAGCAATGGTTTATCAGTGCTCACTTTTCAGAGAGAAGAGAATATGGTCATAATTGATCGGAAGAAAGATGTTTTATATTGGAAAAACTGTATAAAAAAAAAATAAAAAAAAATAAAATAAATAATGTAGGATGAAAAACTTAGTTCAAGATATATTCTCTAAACAAAGAAGTGAAAATGTATTTTTTAAAAATGTAACAAAAACTAACTAAAGGTAAAGTAAAAAAAAAAATTACATGAAGCAAAAATAAAACAATACTAAAGATTAAAAATAAATCACTAAATTAAAATAACAAGCAAAAAAATGACAAACAAGCAAAAAAAATAAAAATAAAAAAATAGTCCTTACAAATACCCCCCCAAAAAATAAAATAAATAAATAAATAAATAAATAAATAAAATAAATAATAATAATGTAACAAATGATAAAAAAACTAAAACTAAAAGATAATAAACAAATAGAAAAAAATACAAAATAAAGAAATATCAAATACATCAGTAAATTGAAAAATACTTAAAAACTAAATTCAAGATATATTCTCTAAATAAATAAATAAATAAATAAGCCTAAAAAAACAACCAACCAAACAAAAAGTGTTTGGGAATTGGGAGACAACTCAATTCAAGATATATTCTCTGAAGAAATATGTTTTATCCTGAAAAACTGTAAAAAAAAAAAAAAAAAAAAAAAAAAAAAATTCAAGATATATTCTCTAAACAAAGAAGTGAAAAATGTATCTTTAAAAAATTTTACAAAAACTAACTAAAGCTAAAGTTAATTTAAAAAAAAGAATAATAATAAAAAACGAAATTAACAGACAACAAACAAAAAACTAAATAAATAGTCAACAAATTAATTATCCTTACAAATATCCCAAATTAAAGAATTGGGAAAAAAACATGATATAATAAATTAATAAAAAGTAAAATAATAAAAAAAATAAAATAAAAATAAAAAATAATAAACAAATATAAAAAATACAAAATGAAGAAATATATACGCCAGTAAATTGAAAAACAAACAAACACTTAACTTAAATAAATACTAAATAAAAAAAAATTAACATCATCAATGCATTTAAAATTAAATCACATCAACAATAGTTAATAAAATCAAATATTAAAATAAATTATTAAAACATTAAATTAAAAATATGAAATAAACCAGTAAATAAAAAAAACAACACAAAAAATAATTTAAGATATATTCTCTGAACTAAGAAGTCAAAAATATCCCCAAAATAACAATAAAAACTATGAATAAAAACAAAAAATATATAAATAAAAAAATAAAACAAAAAATAAATAATAATTTAAAAACTGAAAAAAATAAATAAATAAACATGTAAATATTTCAGTAAATGTTTAACTAAATAAATACATACTAAAAAAATAATAAATAACACAGAAAGGATTTGTCCTGAAACAAAAGCCCGTTTCTCAGTATTAGACATAAGACAACAAAATTTACCAAAGCTAAAGCGAACCTATATACGAACCTCTTGCCATTATTAGATTTAAAGCAAAATGCTTTGGTCGATTTATGAGCCCTTCAAATAGAAAGGAGCAGTTTTTTAAATTTAAATATACTCGTACATTTATATTAGACACGACCCTCACAAATATAGACCAATCGAGAGCTCTACTTTGAAACAGCTCCAGATTAGCTGCATTACTGTCTGATCTTTAAGAGCAGCAGAGACAGCTCTCAGTGTCTGACATCTGTGACCTTACAGGAGAGAGTTAACCACACACACACACACACACACACACACACTCACGGCTCGCCTGGTGTCACACGAGGAGAATCCTCCGTAATTATAACAGACAATCTGACGCTGGTTTGCGGAGGTGTAATTAGACAGATGGTGGAGGGCAGAGAGAGACTCGCTCACTTCAGCCGTCTGACATCCACACCAGCAGCTCCTGCAGACCAGAAACACTTCTTTAACACTCGAACACAATCACTTTGATGGTGAAAAGGCAAATCCTTCATTATATATATATAGTTTACATCACCCTTTTAGAATCCACAATAAGAGGGATCACACAAAATGCATGTTATTTTTTATTTAGTACTGACCTGAATAAGATATTTCACATATAGTCCACAAGACAAAATAATAGTGGGATGTATAGAAATGACCCTGTTCAAAAGTTTACTGTGTTTTTTTTGTTTAGTGATAGTTGTTCATGAGTCCTTTGTTTGTCCTGAACAGTTAAACTGCCTGCTGTTCTTCAGAAAAATCCTTCAGGTCTCTCAAATTCTTTGTTTTTTCAGCATTTTTGTGTATTTGAACCCTTTCCAATAATGACTGTATGATTTTGAGATCCATCTTTTCACACTGAGGACAACTGAGGGACTCATATGCAACTATTACAGAAGGTTCAAACGCTCACTGATGCTCCACAAGAAAAAACATGCATAAAGAGCCGGGGGTGAAAACTTTTGAACAGAATTAAGATGTGTACATTTTTCTTATTTTGCCTAAATATCATATTTTATTTTCATTTAGTACTGCCCTTCAGAGGCTACAGAAGATACATGTTTCCCAGAAGACAAAATAAGTAAAATTTACCCTGATCTTCAAATTCCAAAAGTTTTCACCCCCGGCTATTAATGTATGTTTTTTCCTTCTGGAGCATCAGTGAATGTTTGAACCTTCTGTAATAGTTGCATATGAGTCGCTCAGTTGTCCTCAGTGTAAAAAGATGGATCTCAAAATCATACAGTCGTTGGAAAGAGTTCAAATACACAAAAATGCTGGAAAACCTAATAATTTGTGGGATCTGAAGGATTTTTCTGAAGAACAGCAGGCAGTTGAACTGTTCAGGACAAACAAGGGACTCATGAACAACTAAACATGTTCACTAAACAAAAAAAAAAAAAAAAAAAAGGTAATTTTTATAAATTAAGGTATTAATTTCTCTTGTGGACTATATGTAAACATCTATGTGAAATATCTTATTCAGGTCAGTGCTAAATAAACATGATCCCTCGTATTTTGCTAAAATAATAAACATTTAGCAGATTCTGAAAGGTGTATGTAAACTTTTGACTTCAGCTGTATACATAGCTGCAGCTTTGAATCAGGACAAAGACGCAGGTTAATGCTTAATATTTTTATTTGTTCTTTTCTTAATAATATCCAGTTCGTGTGCTTATCGTCCATCCAGGTTTTGATTGACTCGTCCACAGCGCTTTATGGATCTACTGTCATCTCCAGCACGTCTGACGCTCACATCACCACAGTCACATCACGCTTATTGCTGTTTCCCCAAGAATATAGATTTCATAGGAACGAAAATAAGAAAAAAACGGATCAATAGATTGACATTCTCTGATTGATCTGTCTCTCAGTTCAAGCATTGTGTCTTCATTATTGTCCGGAAGAAAGTGCTAAAGTGTATTTCAGTGACTTGGTGAAACCTCAGGTTGGATTTCTGGTGTATTAACATGATGCTTTCCAATGGAAAACCCAGAGACATGAATAAGAAAACGTCACAAACCGTGTCAGGAACACCACAAGAAATGCAGAGGAATAAATAATAGCATTATGGTTTATAAAGACCAAAAACACACAGTGAAGTGGGTTCAAACAGTGCTGTGAAAAATACAAACCGAGCCCTCTTAAGAAAATAAATAAATAAATAAATTAAATTAAACATTTCAAAGAATCCTCTTATAGAACACTACACTTTTATGTCAGTCAGGCATTTTGGAGGTAAAATGAAACATTTGAATTTTAAATGTAACAGTTGAACTTCAACATTCCACCCAAACTGCTACATTGTAACAATTATCCAGACACCCTCTAAAATTTGCTACATTTGAAACGATCCTCAGAGATACATATAGAAACCGATAGCACTGACATTTGAAGTGATTGTTCACACAAAAATGAGGCAGACCAATATGTAGATGAGTTTGTTTGTTCATCAGACTTGTAGAAATGTATCATTCCAACACTTGCTCACCAGTGAATGGGTGCCGTCAGAATGAGTCCAAACAGCTGATAAAAACATCACAATAATCCACACCACTCCAGTCCATCAGTTAACATCTTGAGAAGACAAAAGCTGAAACAAATTTAAGAATATTTTAACTAAAATAAAAAGTCCATCTCCTGTTGTTTCTTACATCAGAATCCAGCCAGTTTAGAGTTTAGAGGTTGTAAACAGTACTTGGTCTGTGCAGATTTCTCTCCCTGATTCAGACCAGATTCACTTTTTCACTAGAGGAACCCATAAGGCAAAATGAATTTGAAATGTATGCTAAATATATTTTGCAAACAACTCAATGAAATGTATTTTTGAAATAGTAAATATATTTAGTTTCAACAATCAATGTATTTCTGTGGCAAGAAAATGCTTTTTTTTTTTTTTTAAAAAAAAAAAAGCTTTTTTAAAAATACATTTATATATATGGCCATATATGTATGTAAAACTATTTTAGCAAATATATTTTTGCCCATTTTTTGTATATTTTTAAAAATATATTTTATATGTAGAAATATATTTTTTAAAATATACAAAAAATGACAAAAACACATCTGCATGTACAAATATTTTGAAATATATTTTAACAAATATATTTGAAAATATATTTTTTTTTGCTGTATGGGAAACTTTTTCATGGATTATGGTCTTGTATTTTTGTTAAAAAATTATGCCTTGATGGATTTCAGCTTTTGTCTTCTCAAGATGTTAACTGATGGACTGAAGTGGTGTGGATTATTGTGACGTTTTTTTCAGCTGTTTGGACTCTCATTCTGATGGCACCCATTCACTGCAGAGGATCCATTGGTGAGCAAGTGATGGAATGATACATTTCTCCAAATCTGATGAAGAAACAAACTCATCTACATCTTGGATGGCCTGGGAGTGAGGACATTTTCAGCAAATGTTCATTTTTGGGCAACTTTATATATGGCCATATATTTATGTAAATATATTTTAGCAAAATTTTTTTTTTGTATATTTTTTAAACTATATTTCAAATGTAGAAATATATGTTTTTAAAAAATATACAAAAAAATGTAAAAAATTCATCAGTAGAAAATGTGTGTTAAAATATTTTGAAATATATTAATTTTTTTATGGATTATGGTCTTGTATTTTAGTTTAAAAATTCTTAATGATGGATTTACTTGTGAATCATTGTGATGTTTTTATCAGCTGTTTGGACTCTCATTCTGACGGCACCCATTCACTGGTGAGCAAGTGATGGAATGACATTTCTACAAATCTGATGAAAAACAAACTCATCTACATCTTGGATGGCCTGGGAGTGAGGACATTTTCATTTTTGGGAAACTATTCCTTTAATCACTGTCAGTGTGCGTCTGTTTTTGTGTCTTATAATGTTCTAATGTCAAAGGTCAAAGAGTGGATGGCATACTGCTCTCTGGTTCTGTCTGGGTTAAGGACACCTGTGACCCGTGTCAGTTTGAATCTTGCCTGTTTGACACACGGCTCTCAGAACACATTTGTAGCCATGAATTAGAGATGGTGGTGCCAGTCAAAGCGCAGCATCCTTTTCCTCTGTGTGTCTTACTGAGCTCGGCAAGTGTGAAATCTAACCCTCAATCACCACCATTGATTTCATTACCGTCTGCGGAGTCGTTCCGCGGGCGCTCGTTCGCGGCACAAAGCAAACAGAGCCGGCGTAAGATTAGCCGTCGGAAATTGGGAACGCTCCCAACTGGAATTAGAATTGTGTTATGAAAACTGGCAAACAAACCGAAGCGGTGCATGTTGCCAGGTGGATCGTGTCCAGATTCGACTTCCTGCTGCATCTGTAAATACGTCTCTAAATCGCACAGAAAGCAACGGCAGGGAATCATACGTGTGTGGCACTTGGTAAAAGAGTTTTCATGTGTTCCTTTAGGAACAAGAAGATTTATGGGAAAGTGGTTAGTTCTGTTTAGAATAGATTATGCTATTCTAACCCCAAACTCTATAGGCCTTATTACAATGGTGTTTTAGCGCCACAAAAAACAAAACAAAAACAAACTAAATGTTTTTTATATATGTATATAAGATTACGAGATTAAAGTCATAATACTATTGAATAAAGTCGAAATACTATGAGAATAAAGTTTAAATATTACGAGAATCAATTCAAAACACTATGAGAATAAAGTTGAAATATTATGGGAATAAAGTCAAAATACTATGAGAAAAGTCCATATATATATATATATATATATATATATATATATAATAAAGTTGGAATATACCAGAATCATCTTACTGGGATGAGGAAGAGTCATTTTTAAGGTCTCAGACAGTTAATATTAAGAATATGATATTTATTATTGAACACATTATTGTAATAGACATATTGTTTGTATTTCACTATAAAACTTTTATTTTGAGTTTATTCTCAGAATTTTGACCATTCTCTGAATATTTCGACTTTATTCTCAGAATTTCGACTATCCTCATAATATTTCTACTTTATTCTCAAAATGTTGACTTTATTCTCTGAATTTTGACTTTATTCCCATAATATTTTGACTTTATTCTCGTAATATTTCCACGTTATTCTCAGAATTTTGACTTCTCTTAATATTTCTTCTTTATTTCCTGAATTTCTGCTTTATTTTTAATATTTCCACTTTATTCTCTGAATTTCCACTTTATTCTTGTAATATTTTGACTTTATTCTCGGAATTTCCACTATTCTCTGAATATTTCGACTTTATTCTCGGAATTTCGACCATTCTTGTAAAATATTTCTATTTTATTCTTGGAATTTTTACTTTATTCTCTGAATTTCAACTTTATTCTCGTAATATTTTTATATCTTTTATTCTCGACTTTATTTTCATAATATTTAGACTTTATTCTCAGAATTTCAGCTGTATTCTCGGAGTATTTCAACTTTATTCTTGGAATTTGACTATTCTCGCAATATTTCGACTTTATTCTCAGAATTTTGACTATTCTCATAATATTTCTACTTTATTTTCGGAATTTCAACTTTATTCTCATAATATTTGGACTTTATTCTCATAATATTCCGATTATTCTCTGAATTTTTTTACGTTAACGCTAAAACGGTATCGTACCTTATTCATGAAATACGAGCAGAACAAAAATGATACATTAATATACTTTAATAATTAGCTAATTATGTAAGAATAATTAGTTTGAATAAAAACATACACTTTTATTCATCAAGGATGCATTAAATTGATCAAAAGTGACACTAAACACATTTATAAGATCACAAAAGATTTATATTTCAAGTAAATGCTGTTCTTTTGAATTTTATATTCATCTGTAAATCCTGAAAAATCATGGTTTCCACAAAAATATTCAGTTTTCAACATTGCAAATAATCTTTGCAAAAAATGTTTCTTAAGCAGCATATTAGAATGATTTCTTAAGGATCATGTGACACTGGAGACTGGAGTAATGATGCTGAAAATTCAGCATTGATCACTGGAATAAATTACATTTAAACAGATATTCACATAGAAAACAGCTATTTTAAATAACTATAATTATACTGTATTTTTGATCAAATAAATGCAGCCTTGAAGAGCAGAAGACACTTCTTTTAAAAACATAAAAAATAATGTTTTGAATGGAAGTGTTTGATTTCCTTAATGCCTTTGTTCAATGCACGCCTTTGCATGTTCTAGAAGGATTTTAGTTGCATTTAAAATGGACAAAATGGCTAAAACCGAGTCTGGGGTTATGATAGCATGATAGAGTCGAGGTCTGAATGTGAGGTCAGTGATTCTGAATCTGAACTGACGGTCTGATTCAGTAAAGTGACAGTATCTTGTTTGACGGCTCTGTTCTGGATTTCGTGCTACACTTCTCTAATCAGTCACTCTTTCGCCCTGATTCCTTCTCTCTCAGCCTACACAGGTTCAGCTCCCTCCGGTTGCCTTTGTGTTTTTATTTATTTATGTAACTGTCACAAAAAAAAAAAGCTAGAATACTCCACAATCAATACGCTACCCCCTCCGGAAACTTCTGAGAGCCCTGAGAAACAATCACAAGACGCGGCGGAGGCTCCCAGAACAAACCTCTCATCACGGCGAGCGGCCCGCGGGGGTCCTGCCTACCTGCCGGGCCCCTGGCTGCCAGTCAGCACACATCACCTCCTCAATACATCAGTGTCTCCTTGCATTTGTGCCTCCCGTCTCCCTTCCTTCCCTGTCTCACTCGCGTCTCAAAAGTTGAGGAGTTTTCGCAACTTATGAACTTTCCTCGGGTCAGACGCTCTCAGGTGTGTATAAACGCTGTCCCTGATTTCACTTCGACACACACTGAGGGTGAGAAAGAACAGGGGGAAAATCTCAAATAGGCTTTTAGAAACAAGACAGTGACTTGCTTGTCATTTATGGTACGTAGGAAAATTTCTCTGACAGAAAGGGCAACAGAATAGCAACTTACTACCACTACTGTAGCAACAACCCACAACAGTCTACTATGTTAGTAGTGTTTTGCATGGGCAAAAACACTCCTTTCTCACAGAAAATGTAGCTGCAGATGCAGTTGACTAACATAATCTCTCAAACTGTGGGACTCACTAAAAAAGCGATAAAAAATTGTATATTTATATATATTTGTGAACCTGGACCACAAAACCAGTTATTAGGGTCAATTCAATTCAAATTCAATTTATATATGCATCTGAAAGCTGAATAAATAAGCTTTCCATTGATGTATGGTTTGTTAGTATATGACAATATTTGGCCGAGATACAACTATTGAAAATTTGCAATCTGAGGGTGCAAAAAAATCTAAACATTGAGAAAATCACCTTTAAAGTTGTCCAAATGAAGTTCTTAGCAATACATATTATTGATATTGGTATATTTTACCAAATTAATGTACAAAATATCTTCACAGAACATGATCTTTACTTAATATCCTAATGATTTTTGGCATTTGTGACCCTGGAGCACAAAACCAGTCATGTGTCGCTGGCGTATATTTGTAGCAATAGCCAAAAATACATTGTATGGGTCAAAATTATAGATTTTTCTTTTATGCCAAAAATCATTAGGATATTAAGTAAAGATCATGTTTCATTAATATATTTTGTAAATTTCCTATCAAAAATTAATTTTTGATAAGTAATATGCATTGCTAAGAACTTAATTTGGACAACTTTAAAGGCGATTTTCTCAATATTTATTTTTTTTTGCACCCTCAGATTCCAGATAGGCCAAATATTGTCCAATCCTAACAAACCAAACATCAGTAGAAAGCTTGTTTATTTAACTTTCAGATGATATATAAATCTCAATGTCAAAAAAATGACACTTATGACTGGTTTTGTGGTCCAGGGTTACATTTATCACGTTTTAGTATATGTATTTGTCTTGACATTGGAAAACAACCATTTCTTGACAACGTTCCATTAAAAATATATTGTATATTGTGCTAAATACACTACCATTCAAAAGTTTGTGTACAAGTTAAAAAGGTTATAGTAAAGACTTCTATATTGTTACAAATGGTTTCTACTGTGAATGAATACTGTTCTTTTTTTTTACTTTTTATTCATCAAAGATAAGGTATCACAGGTTACAAAAAAGAAAATCATTGTTAATTTTAATATTAATTATTTCCAACGTTTATTATATAGCAGAACATAATGATTTTTGACTGAAGACGAGCAATGGACGATAAAAATTTTGCTCTGCTACCACAGGAATAAATTATATGTTAACGTACGTCAAAATAGAAAACGGTTATTTAAAACTGTAATGATATTTCACAGTATTACTGTTTATTTTTTTTTATTTATCTTACTGGTCCCAAACATTTGAACGGTAGTGTATATATATTTTTTTTGCTTAACTGAATCATGCTTTGTGCACCGTTACAATATCGTCCCGTCTGTCTGACGCTGGTCATCGTGTTGTCCTGCTCTCAAGCTGACAAGGGTCAAAGGTCGCCCGAAATGTGCCTGCCTGTCCTATTAAATCAGAACGCTGTGGCTGAGAGCCATGACCTGTGAGGGACTCAGGTGTGTGACGGACGTCTGCTGGGATCTTCAATCACCATCCCTGTACGGATTTGATCATCGTTTGGACTTACACGCTACATTCAGAATCCTTCACTCGATTCCACCTAATCGATTAGCAGCTAAAGATATAGAAAAACAAACTAACAAAATCAGCTCTGAGCAGCTTTTTGACTAACGTTATGATGTTGTTGGCTTATTTCATGTACAAACAAGAACTGCTGCATTAAAGTTCTCCTCGGTTGCTGTGAAAAGGCAAAACTATTCTTGGTAAGTCTAACTTGATTGCCACTTGCATCAAGCTCTTTCATCAGAGTAACACACTCACACATACACACATACAGTCTGCAGGGCTACACTTTTGTATGATCCTGGAAGACACAAGTGAATTGTAATTTAGTTTGGACGTTTTTCAAACCCTCTCCATTGACGCCCAATGCTCAATGCCCGCTGATATTACTACAGCTGAACAAAAATAAAGAAATGCTAATGTGGATTGAACATTTTTTTGGTTTTCCTATGTTCCCCTTTCCACCTTGGAAGGTCCCAAAACATCTGTACACTACAAAAAATTATTTCTTACTTAGATTTTTTGTAGTTTCCAGCTAAAATATCTAAAAATTCTTACATCAAGAAGGATTTTATAGAGAAGTAAACATTATTGCCTTGTTTTCAGACAAAATATGTTACAATTAAGTGAGTTTTTGCTTGAAACAAGCAAATTATCTGCCAATGGGGTAAGCAAAATAAACTAGCTTTCCACTTGAAATAAGATTATTTAGCTTACCCCATTGGCAGATTATTCCGCCTGTTTTAAGCAAAAACTCACTTAATTTTGACTTTTTTTTCTGAAAACAAGACAATTTTTAATCATCTAGAAAATAGATATTTTTAGATATTTTGGCTGGAAACAAGACAAAAAATCTACGTAAGACTATGCAGTGTAGGATGAATAAACAGGTACAACCCCTAAAACACAACCCCTCAGATTCAAGATCAGCAATATGTGATCCTCATAGGGCGACTAAAAAGGTTTTGGATCAGACAAAAATCAGTTTTCGTATGCAGTGCATAGGTTCCTGCAAAGGAGTCTTTTTCTGTTCAAGTCAGTATTAATCGCCAAACTCTCGAGGATGAATTTGGCATAGGTATAAAATGAACAATTTTAGTCTTCTAGGTCTCAATATATGTAGCATTTCACACCCTCCTATAGACTGATTAACATGTATTTAAATTTATAATTCCATATATATTTATATATATATATATACTCATGAGTGAATAAGGAGAATAACAAAGCAAAACGAAAGAAATCTAGAGCTCTAAGTCAACTCGGTAATCGTCCTAAAATCACAGTAATATTTAGATATTTAAAATGATTAAAACACAGTGCCGATACAGAAATAACAAAAGAAAAGGTCAAACGCCACACAGGAAGATCGCTATTACTGAGTTAGGAGGGTGTGATTTTGCCTCACAAATTGGAAGGGAGTTTCGAACGAAGCGGTTCTAGTTCCGACGGGTGTCTGTCGGAGGCGCGTGGGAGAGAAAGTGCAGGTGACGTCCCTATAGAATGAGCCTGGCCTCGAGAGCCGGGAGGAGTCTGTACGGGGCCGGCCATGTGCCCCGATACCGAGCTACAGGGTTTGGAGGTTAGCGTCGGGGACGAATACGGGGAGAGGCAGTAACTGGGCTCCCGAGGGGAAGACTGACCCGCTGCCTCGACGGAAAGGGAGCTGGACAGTATGTTCAAATCCTCGTAAAAGCGGCCCAACGGAGAGTCCGTGCCGGAAGAGTGGTGACCCGGAAGTTGTCCGGGACAAGAGGACTGCGGGAGCAGCAGGGAGGTGTGGGAGCCGGCGGCGCTGGAAGGGTCACTGTAGTGGAAAGTTCTCCCCGCGACGGGGCTCTGGATGGTCGGACTCGGGGCCAGAGGGGTGTAGCAAGGCGAGGCGTTCGCTGAGCCGTACTGAGCGAGCGAGGCCAGCGCTGACCTTTCCAAAGGAAGGTACGTGGATAATGCAGGCGGGATGTGGGATGACGTGGAACTCTCAGGGGCTTGGGAACGGGTGGAAGCAGGGGATCCGGGTGGGGGAGTGTGGAAGAGGTTCAACCCAATGGAAGTCTTGCCTCCTCCGGTGGCAAACTGCTGCAGGGAGCCTGTTTGAGAGGGTTTTGGTGGGGGCTGTCCATGGAGCAACTGACTGGGCGCATGAGTAATCAAGCCTGTTGAAAGAGGGCTAGTGTTTGATGAGGTTGTAGCTAGGATCCCAGATGGTTGGAGACGTCCTGATTGTGGAGGAGTGCCGGGGGCGACGGCTTGCTTTTGTCTTGGCTGCGAATGAAGCTGCGCCGTGCTAGAAGTCGGCGAAGCCGATGATGAAGAGAAGCTATCGAAAGGGAACAACGAAGTTCCAGCTTGCTGGCTGGAACTAGTGGTGCTTGATGAGTGCTGCATCCGTAGGGACGCGAGAAGAGGCGTATCGACTCCCGGACGCATCTTTGATGGGGAAACGGATGGAGAGACACCGCCTGATTTTGGGACGACCGTCTGAAATCTCTTTAGCCGGCCGACCGGCTCGTTTCTCGAGCCGAGAACTGAAACCGGCGGTCGGAAGAGGGTTGCGGGGAGATGGGGGTGGTGGGTTAGTGCAATAGCGACCGATGTGGTGGCGGCAGCAGCTTGTAGAGGCGCTTGGATCAGGGGAGCCCAGATGACTGGAGTAGGGGACGGAGGAGCAGGCGGCGACGGACTCTGCAACAGATTGGCGCAGTGAGCCATGTCCCGATCGTGCTGTACGATCTGCTGGATGATCTCGGTTTCCTGATAGTTCAAAACCCCTGAATTCAAGTCATGCTGGACCTTGTGCTGGAGAATAGAGTTCTTCTTCCCTAAGAGATCAAAGACAAAAAAAATCAGATTTGTAGTCAGCAGAAAAATTGAGGCAAGGCAAGTTTATTTATATAGCACATTTCATACTCAATGGTAATTCAAAGTGCTTTACATGAAAGGAAATCATAAAATCATAAAAAACATAAGATGAGTTAAAATAATCAAGAAAAAGTAATAATCACAACAATAAAAAGATTTAAAATGATAAAAAAAAAAGATTTAAAATGAATTAAAAAAGGAATAAAAATGATTATACAATGATATGATTATGCACACTGGTGTTTAGTGTTGGGGAAAGTTACTTTTAAAAGTAATGCATTGCAATATTGAGTTACTCCCTAAAAAGGTAACTAATTGACCTATCGCTAAGCCCCGCCTCCCTTAGTTACGGTTGCTGCCTCGGACAAACAAACAGTTCCCCACTGTATTACAATGACAGCTGTCAGAGTGAAATCCTTGTCTGAAGATGTTTTTGATAAATTTTGAACACAAAAGGACCACCACTTGTCAAGGAGCATTCAAGTAGGGCTTTAATATGCCATGGAGAGATATATAAATTATTTTAAAATAAATATGGTGTGTAACATAATTAATTTGAAATCGAGGGTTTACAGATCGCAATGCAAACGGAAGAAATCTCATGTCACGGTCGTCACGATCGCAGATGACAACATCCAGGATCAACACTGTTCATGTACCGCAGTGTAACATTAATTGTTTTACATTTAACCAGTTTAATATGGAGAGGCACTGAAATGTAGACCTGCGTTTATGTGTTTTTGACCTACACTGGACATGACGTGAGAATAGTTAGCTGAGGTGTGTACGTTAGCATGGACTCACTAACTTTCACGTTAGGTAGTTTTAGCCAGAGATATTAACGATATTTACAGACATTAATGAGAGTATGACAACCAGAGAATAAACGTTAAATAATAAAATAAACTCTAAATTCCATTGCCAATCCTCTCAGGATACCTGGAATCAGTGTTACAGATACCTCAGGCACATCATTTTATTATTTTTGTAGCATAAACACCACCAAAACGGCAAGCGCTTCGGATCTACCAATGTTTCTCTATGGCGCTGCAACCTACAGATGTCCGAGTTCCATCTCTATGCAGCTGATACTCAACTGCCATTGGCTCATCTGTGTTCTATGGGCGGGACTTAGCGATAGGTCAATTACGTTACTTATTTACTTTTTATGGAAAGTAATGCATTACATTACTTTTGCACTACTTTTTAAATCTGGACAGGGCTTGCTTGTTTGTTTTAAATATAAAAAGTTCTATTTTTGGCAAATGTAAAATGTAATTTTTGCTTATTAGTATGGATCATCGAAAGTCGGCAGCAAAGACACTGGTTAATAAAATGGGATTAGATACATAAAGGAATTTTTTATTATTTCGCATCATATTCTGAGTTGAATTTCACTGTTTTTATTAATTTTGAGGAATACTGAATCTGTTTTTTTTTTTTTGTGAGTGAGATGTATTAATGCATGTTCACATTTATTCTAGAACTAAAGTAACATTTTAATTCAGATTATTTTTTTTTTAACATGGGGACAGGAGAGCTTTTAATTAACAAATGGGGGGAAAGTAACTAGCGTTACTCTTTTGAGAAAGTAACTCACTTCTTGTCAGTTAAAAAGTAGTGCGTTACTTTACTAGTTACTAGGAAAAAGTAATATTGTTACATAACTCACGTTACTTGTAACACTGCAAAAAATGCTTTTCTTACTTAGATTTTTTGTCTTGTTTGAAGTTAAAATTAAGAGAGTTTTTGCTTGAAACAAGCAAAATAATCTGCCAATGGGGTAAGCAAAGCATAATCTAGTTTTAAGTTTGAAATACGATTATTTTGCTTACCCCACTGGCAGATTATTCTGCTTGTTTTAAGCAAAAAGTCACTTAATTATGGCTTCTTTTGTCTGAAAACATATTTTATTTACCTACTGAATTAAAATTTAGAATGCATTTTCAATTAACATTAATTGCATTAAAATATTAATTTTAATCAAGAGCACAATATATAATAATTTATCATCTTTCATCACCACAGGTGTGCAACACACACACACACACACACACACACACACACACACACACACACACACCTGACCCCTAAAACAAAGTCTTGACCCTCAAACAGGCCTTTAAAAGGGTCTCAGAAAGTAAAAACCAGCCACAATGTCCTCACTTCACAAGTTTTCTTCACTCCAATGGTCTAAAACTTAAACAGACCAAAAAAAAAAAAAAAAAAAAAAAAAAAAAAAAAAATATATATATATATATATATATATATATACACACACACACACACACACACACATATTTTTAAGACCTATGAAAGTCACTTGTTAGTATTTTAGCTGCATTGCACTCTCCCTTCAAACAGATCATGGCTTTTTTAATAATACCCACCAAAAAATTTTATTATTCACCCTCGGGCGACGTCTTGAATATTAAATATCAAACGCAACACTCTGTTCGATCTGTCTACTGTTTCAACAGCGCTTTGATTCATCTCACACTCCACATCACCCCTGTTAAACAGGTCTGCAGTCCGGGAGCCTGGGCTCGCCTCAGGAAGGCTCCGAGCGCAATCAGAGACGGCGGGGCCGCTCACGGTGAGGACACGGGCCGAATGGAAATAGGTGAGCGAAGGCTGCAGGCTGACCGGCCTGCATTTGACTGCTCCTCACTGCTGAGCCCCAGATAAGAAAGAGTACAAAAACAAATGGCAGACACGACCTCTAGCTTAAACAGGACTGATATAAACAAGAGACCAAGAGCCTGGGTGAACAGAGGGCACTTTGCTATGTTTGGTAATGTCACGCTATCACTTACTACTGTAATCACACCGGGCCGGTGCGGAGCCGAGCGTGATATAAGAGACTTTTGATCTTCAGGCAATACAATAATAGAAAAAAGAAGGAAAAACGTTCCTTTAAAGAGTGCACTCTTTACCAGCTGATTAATGGAGTAAATTTCACAAAAATATATCTGGGTCCTAAAGGGGGATATATGTGACCCTGGACCACAAAAATAGCGTGGCTATATTTGTAGCAATAGCCAACAAGCCATTTTATGCCAAAAATCATTAGGATATTAAGTAAACATCATGTTCCATGAAGATATTTTGCAAATATCCTACTGTAAATATATCAAAACTTACATTTTTCTTGGAAACACATCTAAAAAAATGCATTTTGTCTTATATTCAGGGTCTTTAGACATTGGCATGTCAATAATACACCAAATCCGCATAAAACGAGTGTGCCAAGGAATGCATATTTATTTATTTATTTATTTATTTATTCATTCATTTCACAAGGGACAATGTACATTAATCAACATAAATGTACCCAAATTAGCCCGAGGGTTTTCATTGGTAGTCCCTTTGCCAAATGTTTTAGGCCAAAAAAAAAAAAAAATATATATATATATATATATATTTTTTTTTTTTCTTCTTCTTCTTTTTCGGCCTAAAAACATCTGTCAAAGGGGCTACCAATTATAATTATAAGGAAAAAACATGCATTAAGAGCTGGGGGGTGAAAACTTTTGAACAGAATGGAAATGTGTACGTTTTGCTCATTTTGCCTAAATATCATATTTTTTCATTTAGTACTGCTACAGAAGATGCTTACATGTTTCTAAGAAGCCAAAATAAGTTAAATTTACCCCAAAACTTCAAATTTCAAAAGTTTTCACCCCTGGCTTTAATGCATGTTTTTTCCTTCTGGAGCATCAGTGAGCATTTGAACCTTCTGTAATAGTTACATATGAGTCCCTCAGTTGTCCTCAGTGTGAAAAGATGGATCTCAAAATCATACAGTTATTGCTGGAAAGGGTTCAAATATATGGACTATATGTGAACGTCTTTTATTTGAAATATCTTATTCAGGTCAGATAACAATAAAAAATAACATGCATTTTGCATGATCCCTCTAATTTTGCTAAAAGAATTAACATTTTGCACATTCTGCAAGGTGTATGTAAACTTTTGACTTCAACTGTACCATACTTTCAAAAGAAAAACTAAAAAAGGAAAAATATTTTTTACAAATACAGTATATATATATTTTTTTCTTAATAAAACACAAGATTTGGTTTTCAGATCTTGAAAAAGGGTGTTTGTCTTATAACCAGAGTCGGCGTATATTCGGGTCAATACGGTAATAATTCAATAATTCTTATTTTCTTCATATTAATCTGCTAAACTGGTAATTGGATTAGAGTTTAGGCCGTTTTCTGATAGGAAGATGAGCGATTAGGCAGTGCTGCACCGCAGGGATACAATCGACCTGTGTGAACCTCAATTCATTTCAAGAGAGATGCAGATCTATTTCATCTGTAATTAATTACCGATGTCAGTACATTATGAGATGAAGCACTGCAGAAGACTACAGGACGAGAAAACATCCTCCAGAGCTTGTTTCTGGAGGTGGTTTATGTGACTTTCTCTACAATAAGTCCTCTCGCAGTCTCACATTGGGCGCACAGCTCTGCTATCAAGAGATTCGCGGCGAGTGGGCCGACGGAGCTGGATGTGGATGTTTACAATGACGGACAAGAGCGTGTTCCCTCCTACTGAGGAAAATAAACACCGTGTGCGGCGTAAACAGCAGCGAGACCCTCGCGAGCCCAGACTGACTGACTCAATAAGGCAGGAAACCCGAGACGCTGACAGAGAAATTACACTCTGCTGTGAGACATTAGACACAAGAGGGGGTGAGAGTTTAGTTTAGCTCTAGTTTCAACTGCTGTACAGTAATAGGAGTGTATTATAATGACACTGAAGTACTTGAAAATTCGGTTTATACTGCACAGTATAAGTTTTAGTAGTATGGAGTAGTATGCAGTTGTAATATCGAAGGACTTCTTACCGATGCGGTCCAGGCGGTCCAGAGCGACGGTCTCAAATGCTCTCCTCATCATGGGATATTCCTCCAGGACCTCGTTGAAGTTGTCCACAGAAAGCGAGTACAGACGGCAGTACGTATCGGCCCGGACGCTAGCGGTGCGTCTGCCTCGTGTTAGCAGACAAATCTCTGAATGAGAGAAGATATAAACACATCAGTGTTCACTTCTACCACTGTGGTACCACTATGAATTATTTAGAAATTAGAATCAGTACTGACTTCAGAATCTAAAAAAACAAAGTCTGTAGTCTTCTGCAAAAACACTTTAGATGTGAAATGAGAATTTAAGGGTAAAATGCATGTAAACTGTGCTTATATATAATATAATAAATATATTTACATTTAGTTATTTATCCAAATAACTATCCAAAGCGACTTGACAAATGAGGACAATGGAAGCAATCCAAATCAACAAAAGAGTAATGCTATGACAAGTCTCAGATCAGCTTAGTGCAGTAATATAACTAAGCTATATATAGTAAATAATTTTTTTTTTTTTTTGACAAAAGAATAGTTTTTTTAGAAAATAAAAAAAGGAAAAAGTTAGAAAAGATGGATGACAAAAAATAATAGAGTTTTTTTAGCAAGAGAATAATCATTTAATCAAATAATCATCAATCAAACATCAATTAATTATTTTTTGTTAGACAATATTGTCACGTGTGTATATATATATATATATATATATATATATATATATATTTAGCATTTATTGTAACATTTATTATTATCATTTGCATTTATAATTGCATTATTATTTAAAAAAATCATACCATACAAAAGTTGTATTGGATATTGGTAATATTGGTATTGGATATTGGTAATATTGGTAACAGTGTCCAATTAGCTAGTAACTAGTTGGTCATTAGTATGACTATTAATGGGATATTGGCTGTTTAGTATTACTTAAAAAACAAATGTTAATGTCTTATTTTGCAAGAACTTATTCTAAACCCTTAATCCTACCCAAATCTTAAACTTAACAACTACTAAGTAATAAACAGTAATTAGGAGTATATTGAAGCAAAAGTCAGTTAATAGTTAGTAAATCGTGAGAATTGGACGCTTATCTAAAGTGTGACCAGAACAATTTATGTAGTTATCTATTATTTAAAATAATTGAAAGAACCATTTCATGTCTATCTTTATATTAACTTGTTGAGGTTGATGTAGGATTTAGAAAGTAATTAGTAATATGTAATTAAATACTTTTTGGAGAGGGTAATTTGTACAGTAATCTAACTACAATGTTGAAGATGTAATTAGTAACTAGTAATTAATTACTTTTTTTTTTTTTTTTTTTTTTTTAGAGAAATTTACCCAGAGGATTAAGACTATAGTTTTTAAGGTTAGAAATGTAAAAAAAAAAAAAAAAAAAAAAAAAAAAAAAAAAAAAAAATATATATATATATATATATATATATATATATATATATATATATATATTTCTTTTTTATGAAATGTATTATTTATTACTAACATTTATAATTATAATAAACTACTTTTATAAAATGTACAAGCGATCAGGCAGGAAATATATATTTTTTCCACTTTATTTATTTATTATAGATAATATAAAACATTTTATTATTTAAGTTATAAATACAAATTATAAAAAATATTATAATGTATTCATGATAATTTATTATTAGTGTTTATAATTATAATATATTGCATTTATAAAATTTACAAGCAATCAGGCTGGAAATATATTAAATAAATATATAAATATATAGCTCAAATTATAATACTATATTATTATTTATAAGCATTTTATACTGGAAGGTTGTAAGAATGTTGTTTTTCTTCTGAAAATTGCATTTAATCCAAGTTAATCTAAAACTTGATGATAAAACTGGATTTACTGTATTATAATGGAACAATGAGCACATCAGCACATGTAATTATCAACATAAACGATTCTAATCTCATTTTAGCTCATCTCACATTGTTCCTGAAGACATACACACACCAAAGCTGCATGACACCATTGACATCTGTGTCACATCCTGCCAGAAAAGATGCTGAGCTTCAACAACATCACTATTCAACATGAACCTTCTGTGAACCTGTGTGACCAGACCAGAAAGCACACACTTTCGATCACATTCTCTCTCCAAACAGATCGAGAGCTGACTTTCCATCAAGGAAAAAACAAAAACAACCTCAGAACAAACTATCCTTCCCCATTTTTTTGGATTAAACATGTCCTGTAATCCACAGCTGAAGCACTAAAATGCCACTCAGAGCTTAGAGGACTGGCAGACCTCATATGTCATGGCAGATCAGCAGAATTATGCCCCATTTATAGGGGTGCAGAGCTGGCAACATCGCCCTCTGCTGCTACACAACCACTACCCACAATCCTTTCTGCTGCTTGAGCGCCACACATCAATATTAGGGACAAAGGAAGAAATCAATCTACAGACACCTTGTGATTCTTTTCAAAGACAAGACAGAAATTCAATATCAGAATTTTAGCCATTTTAGAATTTGCAACACTTAGCAAATTTACAGCACTAATCAATGCATGAGCTGAATTCACAGACCTTATTCTTACTGTATGATGACTATTGAATTGAGCTATGAAAGAGTTCACTTTTGCTGTTTGACATTGGAATGAAATGTCAACTGGACACACTGAAGTGACGCCGGATTTGTTTCAGAATGATCTGGTGATCTCACATTGACCTCCGTTTAGCTCATGACAGCGTTTCCATTAGCGTGATGCGTTCAACAGCTGATCTCTGACTCATCAGAATAAAACAGCATCAACATCCAGCAGGAAATCCGGCTGGAATAATCTGATGGAATACCGGGATTGTTTACCATTGATGGAGGGGGAGTGTGTGAATCAGGATTATTTTAAAGGGACAGTTAGGTTCTCTTTGTCTACTTTCAAGACTTATATGAAAATCAGATGATGTTTTGGGTCATATTTATGCAGAAATATTGATAAAATTCTACTCTCAAGCGGCTGTATATGCAATTGATGTTCCAGAACAGATCCACTTGATGTTTAATGACAAAGTGCAGTTGTACTGCGGAGTTAAAGGGACAGCTCACTCAAAAATGAAATTTTGTCATCATTTACTCAATTGCTGCCAGTGTTGGGGAAAGTTACTTTTAAAAGTAATGCATTACAATATTGCATTACTCCCTAAAAAAGTAACTAATGACATTAGTTACTTTTTATGGAAAATAATGCGTTACATTACTTTTGCGTTACTTTTTAAATCTGGGCAGGGCTTGCTTGTTTGTTTTTAATATAAAAAGATTGATTCTTAGCTAATGTAAAAGCCCTTTCACACCAAAATGAAATGAAGTGAATAAAGCTAAGGCTAAAGGCACAAATGTTAGTTAATCTAAAGTAAGTTTTGCTTATTAGTACACTTCAAAAAATGCTTTACTTGTTTAGATTTTTGTCTTGTTTCCAGCCAAAATATCTAAAAATTCTTAAATCAAGAACGATTTTCTAGACAAGCAAAAATTATTGTCTTGTTTTTCCTGAAAACAAGTCAAAATTAAGTGTGTTTTTACTTGAAACAAGGAAAATAATCTCCCAAATGGGTAAGCAAAATTACCTTGTTTTCAGTTTGAAATAAGATTTTTTTTTGCTTACCCTATTGGCAGATTATTTTGCTTGTTCTAGGCAAAAACTGAAAATTTCTGAAAACAAGAAAAAAATGATTTACTTGTCTAGAAAATCATTCTTCATTTAAGAATTTTTAAATGAGATTTTTTTTGGCTATAAACAAGACAAAAATATCTAAGTAAGAAAAGTATTTTTGCAGTGTACGGATCTATTAGATCAACAAAGGTCATCAGCAAAGACATTGGTTAATAAAACGGGATTAAATACATAAAGGAAACAAAAAGTAACTGGCGTTACTTTTCTGAAAAAGCAACTCAGGTATTTTCTTGGAAATGAAAAAGTAATGCATTACTTTACTAGTTACTTGAAAAAAGTAATATTATTATAACTTGCGTTTCCTGTAATGCATTACCCCCAACACTGGGTAACAGTAGTCTTGAATTTCCTCCATTTGTACACAATCTGTCTGACTGTGGATTTATGGAGTCCAAACACTTTAGAGATGGTTTTGTAACCTTTTCTAGCCTGATGAGCAACATCAACTCTATTTCTGAGCTCCTCAGTAATCTCTTTTGTTTGTGACATGATTCACTTCCACAAACATGATCAGACTGTGACAGATCCCTGTTCTTTGAATAAAACAGGTCATGTACTGACATTTGATAGTCATTGCACTGACTGAAAGCACATCTTCACAGATGGACTCTAATTTCACCTTTAAATTAACAGCTAATCCAAGAGATTCACATACTTTTGCAATGCACAAATATGTAACACTGGATCATTTTTCTCAATAAATAAATTACATAGAAAATATTTTCTCTTACTTGTTTGATTGGGTTCTCTTTGTCTACTTTCAGGACTTAAATGAAAATCGAATGATGTTTTGGGTCATATTTATGCAGAGATATAGAAAATTGTAAAGCGGCACTGTATTTAAACATCACAAACACTTCAGATTGAGGAAGATATGGACATAATCTCAAAATGGCAAAATACTGGTTGATTAAACAAGCAATTAGTACTTATATACCAAAATATAAAAAAATACCACGAAACAAACAAACAAAAAGCATGATACCATGGCAGTGTAGATATGATGCTATAATTATTTATGCTGGAAATTCAACAACAAAAAAAGGAATTTTTAGATAATCCTGTGAATTAAATAATAATAATAAAAACAAAATCTAAACAAAATCTAATTTATAATTATAAATTATATTACAAATAAATTGTGAATAACTATTTTAGTAATAATTCACAATTTATTGTTTAATTATCATTTCCTCTTTTTATTTGTAACATGATGGACTCAAACCTAAATATCAGATTATTCACAATATTATTATGAATTACAAGAATGAGTCTGATAAACCATTATAAAGCATAAATCGACTGGATAAGCCACATTCAAATCTGCTGTAAAAATATTGCATTTTATGCAATGATAACACAAACTATTCAGCAATGCGCTGTATTAGATTCTGAACTGTAATGCTATTTCTAATGTCTTCTAATACTGATTTTAATGGACAGGAACATTAGGACTTAAAAATAAACACACAAGCCTGAATAAATACACCAAGTTAGGCAGAAAAAAAAAAAACACACCAAAATGAATCAGTGAACCTGTGCACCACTTTCCTTGTTAAAACTCTCAACATGCCAGAGAGCTTGAGCCGTGAGAGGATTATAATCACAGTAGCCTCACACTCCAGCCATTGGCAAACGAAGCAGCCAGAAACACAGTCCAAACACACACACACAGAAATACACAAAAATACACAGAATTTCTCTCTGTCTCACGCTTAGAGGTGCCAGTCTGCTTTTTTAGTCTGAATCAACTGAATGTAGTCAGCTGATATCTAAATAAATCTACTTGTTAGCCTCATATAAAAAATACAATTAAATATTATATTTTAAATATTTAAACAATTAAAATTCTCAATAGCAAGTAGCTTGAATAAATACAATTGAATATAATAATGATATTGATAATAATAATTATTATTGTTACTAATTGTTTACATTACAGGTCTGCTCTCTAGATAAAAAAAACATCTTGGAGATTTAAGACGTAAGGAATGTGTGTGCTCAGAGAAATGGCATTCAAAATATTAGATCAAAGTAAAGCTGGACTGATATTCATTCTCAATGCCAGGTCAGTGTGATGTGTCCTGACAGCCTTTCAACTTAAAAATGTGCACTAGACCTGAATTACAAATCCCAAGTGAAGGTTTGCCTTATGAATATTAATGACTTACGTGAATGGATGGTTCAGTAATGTTACATTACCTAGCAAGGTAAGCACATAATTAATATTCATGAGTAGAGACATCACTGGTTCATGACGTCACTTCCTCCACTGACACACACTCACTCACTCAAACACACTCCTGTGATGCTGTCTCAGATCAGTTTTAGTCTGGTGAAACGGTCACAAGATGACAATACTGATGAGACACTGCGTTCGATTTTCCTCCGTCTCTGACAGAAACAGACTGAGATGACTCGGATCCAAGGGATTTTCCTGAAGAAATCTTGCTTCTAGATTAGAATGAATCAAACACTTTTGATCATGACATTTAAGTAAGAATGACCTACACACACACACAACACACTTCTGCCACGCTTTGAGATCTTGCTGCAGATTGAAGTTTTTATCCAGAGAGCCTGACGCCACATGTATTACGTGTGTGTGTGTGTGTGTGTGTGTGTGTGTGTGTGTCAAAATAAAGGATATCAGAGCAACTGTCTGCCCTCTTTATTCCTCAGTAGTGCTACTGTTCACAGTCAGAGTCAGTGGTTTAAACACACCTACAGACCAGCATAGCAACAAATCACACCCTAGAATCCTACAATCAAAAACACCCTAGCAACCATATACAACATCCTAGAAACCACAGAGCAACCAATCAGAACACTATAACATCCAAACACACCCTAACAACCACTCAGTTCACTCTTGAAATGACAGGCTGTACAAAACACCCAAAAAACAGAACATCCAAAAAACCACCTAGCAACCATCCAGAACCCCACAGAAACCACCAACCATCCAAAACACCCAAGAAACCACCTAGCTTCCAAACCCTCAGAACATCCTAGAAACCACCTACCATCCAAAACACAGTAACAACCAGTCAGGACAACATAAAAACCACTTAGCAACCATCCACAATAACCTAGCAACCACTCAGAACACCCTAAAAACCAACTAGCAACCATTCAAAAAACCTTAGAACCCACCCACCATTCAAAAACCCTAACAACCAGCCAGAACACCCTGAAAATCACCTAGCATCCATTCGAAACACCCTTAGCAACCACTCAGAACACCCTAAAACCACCAGCCATTCAAAACACCCTAGGAACCATGCACAACACCCTAGAAACCATCCAAAACAACCAAACAACCAGCCAGAACAACCTAAAAACCACTTAGCAATCATCTAAAACACCATAGCAACCATCCAGAACACCTTAGCAACCACTCAGAACAATCTAAAAACCACCAACCATCCAAAACACCCTAGCAACCATGCACAACTCCCTATAAACCATCTAACAACCACTTAGAACACCCTAGAAACCACCTGCCATCCAAAACACTCTTACCAACCAGAACACCCTGAAATCCACCTAGTAACCATGCACAATGCCCTAGAAACCATCTCTCAACCATCTAGAACACCCTAGAACCTCTTCAACCATCCAAAACACCCTAACAACCAGCCAAAACACCCTGAAAACCACCTAGCAACCCTGTACAACACCCTAGAAACCAGCTAGCAACCACTCATAACTCCCTAAAAAAACCTAGCAACCACTCAGAACAATCTAAAAACCACCAACTATCCAAAACACCCTAGCAACCATGCACAACTCCCTATAAACCATCTAGCAACCACTTAGAACACCCTAGAAACCACCTGCCATCCAAAACACTCTAACCAGCCAGAACGCCCTGAATTCCACCTAGCAACCATGCACAATACCCTAGAAACCATCTAGCAACCATCTAGAACACCCTAGAACCCACCCACCATCCAAAACACCCTAACAACCAGCCAGAACACCTCAGCAACCACTCAGAACTCCCTAAAACCACTAACCATCCAAAACACCCTAACAACCATATAGCAGCCATTAAAAATACCTTAACAACCAATCCGAACACCCTATAAACCGGCTAGCAAACATCTGGAACACCTTACCAACCACTCAGAACACTCTAGAAACCACCAACCATCCAAAACACCCTAACAACCAATCAGAACACTCTAGAAATTACCAACCATATAAAACACCCTAAAAACCAATCAAAACATTGTAAAAAAAAAAACACCTAGCAACCATCCAGAACACCTTACCTACCACTCAGAACAATCTAGAAATGGCCAACCATCCAAAACACCTTAGCAACCATGCGCAACAACCCTAGAAACTATCTGGCAACCACTCAGAACATGCTAGAAAACCACATAGTAATCAAGAACACCATAGCTACCACATAGCAATACCCTAGCATTGACAAACAACACTTTTCTTCAAAATAAATAAATAGACCTGGCTTCTCTTGCTCTCATCAATGTCTTCTTTCATATTCATCGCTCCTCATTAAGTCAAGCTCAAGCATGTGCCCTCATTATGGGGATTGAGTCACATGACCTGGAATGAGCAGCGTGTCCATAATTATCATCAGCCCCGGCGTTTAAATCATTGATGGCCGACACAATCACAGAAATCATAAGCATTCATATGTTTACATGTGTGCCATTTAAAAATGAGCTCACACACGTTTCTTACTCCCTTATTTATGTGATAGATGGAGACTGTTCCAGCCCTACTGAGCTGCCTAACTAGACAGCAGTTTCAGCTCTCCATGTGAAGCCTGTCCAAGTCTCTGCTTGTTTTGGCCAAAACCAGCATCACACAAGTAACAAATACCAGACACCAGGACAGTGAAATCTCACATCCCCCTGAAGAGGCGTTACATAAATTAATTTCATGAGCGAATAACTCTGCTTAAAAACAAATTCTCCGCGGCTCTCCGTTCCTTTTCCAGCATGCACTGGTGCTAGGACTTGAAGACTGGGGATGGTCAGATGCATGTATGTGAAATGCAGATTAGCGCTGGCGTTGTGGTCGACATGGATGGCATGTTATCTTTCCATTACTTCCATCAGAGTTCCCGCGGGATGAGGTCAGAGGTCACGCGGTGAACACTAGATGTAATTAGCGACGGTTGGCATGTCACATGAGGCTAAATGCCTTGTTATTTAAACAGAAACCACCCAATGAAATGAAGCAAATGAAAGAGTGTCGAGAGTTACAGTCCTGACCTTTGACCTCATCTAAGGCTTTTTTCACATTGCTTGGACCAAATTACCCACAAATCACCTGAGATGTAACATCATGTGACTAATGAGCCACAGGAGCCACAGGAAAATTATATCATGACAACACTGAATGCCACAACACACACAGACTCAAATATTCTCTCTCTCTCTCTTTCTCTATAACACCCTAGCAACCATACAGAATAGCCTAGCGACCACTCAGAACACCCTAGAAACCACTTACCATCCAAAACACCAGCAGCCATTCGCAACACCCTAAAAAACTACCTAACAATCATTTAGAACAGCTTACCAACTACTTATAACACCCTAGAAACCACCTAGCAACCACTCAGAACACCACATAAAACATCTACCATCTGAAACACCCTAACGACCAGCAAGAACACTCTAGCAACCACCTAGCATCCATCTATAACACCCTAGCAACCATACAGAATAGCCTAGCGACCACTCAGAACACCCTAGAAACCACTTACCATCCAAAACACCCTAGCAGCCATTCGCAACACCCTAAAAACTACCTAACAACCATTTAGAACAACTTACCAACTACTTAGAACACCCTAGAAACCACCTAGCAACCACTCAGAACACCACATAAAACATCTACCATCTGAAACACCCTAACAACCAGCAAGAACACTCTAGCAACCACCTAACAACCATCTATAACACCCTAGCAACCATACAGAATAGCCTAGCGACCACTCAGAACACCCTAGAAACCACCTACCATCCAAAACACCCTAGCAGGCATTCGCAACACCTTAAAAATGACCTAACAACCATTTCGAACAACTTACCAACTACTACACCCTAGCAACCACCTAGCAACCACTCAGAACACCACAGAAAACATTACCACGAAAAACGAAAACGAAAAAAAAACCTTACCAACCACTTAAAACACCCTAGAAACAACCTGTGTTCAAATATAATTTATTTCTGTGATCAAAACTCAATTTTTAGCATCATACTCCAGTCTTCAGTGTCACATGATCCTTCAGAAATCATTCTAATATGCTGATTTGCTTCAAGAAACATTTCTGATTATTATCAATGTTGAAAACAGAAACGTTCATACATTCAATTTTTTAGGATTCACAGATGAATAGAAAGTTCAAAAGAACAGCATTTATTTAAAATAGAAATATTTTGTAACATTATAAAGTCTTCACTGTCACTTTTGATCAATTAAATGCATCCTTGATAAATAAAAAAGTAAAAGTATGAATTCTTTAATGACCCTAAACTTTCTGAGTGGTAGTGTATGTATGCATGAGTCTATAAAGGTACTATTCTCATTCGAAGTACACTGTCAAAGCCATCAGTGCAGTTGGGACATAAAATGTGCTGTCTTTATTCTTTCTTTATTCATAAAATCTAAATCTGTGTGCTTGTGTCACAACAGGAAACAAGCCTTTCTTTGTCAATCAAAAAGCGGCGAGCCCAAGTCATCAGAATCGTTTTCTGAATTACGAAAACTAAAGGACAGAAAGTTTGAAAATCTGTGTCAGGAGCCCAAAAAACTAAAGCGGAGCCGACCCAAACATCACCTGCCACGCATCTGTGTTAACGGCCCAGAAATAGGGCACTTATCGTCTGCGATCCCGCGGTTCTGTGACTGTCCCAAAAGCTTAGAGGCAAAAAGCTTTTGTTTTGGCTAATCCATCATTATGAATATTAAAGCTGGAAATGGCTGAGCTCCACTGTGTGTGTGTGTGTGTGTGTGTGTGAGTGCGTGATCCACTTTTGTATTTCCACGTTTGCAATTCATTTGTACCTCCAAAGTAGGACCCGTCCGACAGCTTGGTCTCGTTGTTTCCTTTGGTGAGGACGCTCACCACGCCATGCTGGATGAAGTACATCTTCTTTCCGATGGTTCCTTCTCGTATGATGTAATCTCCAGGTTGGAAGACCTCGAAGCGGAGTTTGGTGAGCATCGACGTCACGAAATTCGGATCCGCGTTGGCGAACAGCGGCATAGACGCCACCAGCTTCCGACAGTTGAAGTTTATGATCTCCTGCGAAGTGACAAGCAAAACATTGGTCAAATAACAATGGAAGATGTTAAAAATGACATCTGATAACACTGCTGGTGGAAAAGAAAGGTGAACGTGAGGGCATTGCATTGCAGATGCATTGCATGCATCTTTTAGGTATTTAGTGTATACAGAAAATGCATGTGTATTCTCACCTCTCTTAGTGGCTCATTCAGTTCTCCCAGAATGCTCTCTTCATCAAACATCTTCCCCTGGTATCTGTGCTCATAGTAATCGTGGATCCGCTGTCTCATGTCCGCTGGCAGCTTATGGAAGGACATGTACTGCTCCACCTGCTTGTACTGCAGACACAAAGACAGACAGACAGACAGTTGTTATTGTGAATTGTGAAGAGAGCAGTCACGTTAAACAGAAACATGTAAAATAGGATGATTTCTTGCTGATGTAAAATTAAGCAACATTGATTTTAAGGCACATTTAATAATTGTTTTCTAGACTGTGCTAATGCATTATATTATATTATATTATATTATATTATATTATATTATATTATATTATATTATATTATATTATATTATATTCTATTATAAAAATAAATGTTTCATTATATGATATATTTTATTGTTTGTATGATTTCAGATATAATTTTAACTTGTGGATTTGCATTTTAAATGATTTGTTATGACATATTAATTACATTTCTTAATTAAATAATTACATTTAATTATTTTATTACATTTAACTACATTTTAAAACATGCTTCAAAGCATTAAAACATTTTATAAATATTAAGACTATTATATTATACTATAAGAATAAACAAATGCTCCATTTAAAATGGTTTATATGATTTATTTATTTATTTATTTTATCATTTCAGATGTAATTTTGACTTGTGGGTTATATATAACCATGTTTCATGTTATGTTAAATGTTGCATTTTAGATTATTTATTAAGGTATATTTATTAAATTATGTATTACCTTTAAATATTTTATTACATTTAACTACACTTTTAAACATGCATTAAAGCATTACAACATCTAAAAAACACTAAGACTATATATTATATTATACTATATTATATAAATCCCATAAATTTGTGTGTATAAACTTGTGGACTATTTGTGAACATCTGTTATATGAAATAGCTATATTCTATATATATTTGTATGATTTCAGATATCATTTTGCCATTTGGATTATGTATAAACATCTCTTACGTTATGTTAAATGTTGCATTTTAAATGATTTGTTATTCTATATTAATTAAATTACTTATGACATTGAATTATTTTATTACATTTAACTACATTTTAAAACATGCTTCAAAGCATTAAAACATTTTATAAATATTAAGACTATTATATTATACTATAAGAATAAACAAATGCTCCATTTAAAATGGTTTATATGATCATATATGGTTTATATAATTTATCAGATATAATTTTGACTTGTGGATTATATATAACCAGTATTTCATGTTATGTTAAATGTTGCATTTTAGATTATTTATTATGGTATATTTATTAAATTATTTATTACCTTTAAATATTTTATTACATTTAACTACACTTTTAAACATGCATTAAAGCATTACAACATCTAAAGAACACTAAGACTATATATTATATTATACTATATTATATAAATCCTATAAATTTGTGTGTATAAACTTGTGGATTATTTGTGAACATCTGTTATATGAAATAGCCATATTCTATATATATTTGTATGATTTCAGATATAATTTTGCCATTTGGATTATATATAAAAATGATTTGTTATTCTATATTAATTAAATTACTTATGACATTTAATTATTTTATTACATTTAACTACATTTTTAAACATGCTTCAAAGCATTAAAACATTTTATAAATATTAAGACTATTATATTATACTATAAGAATAAACAAATGCTCCATTTAAAATGGTTTATATGATCATATATGGTTTATATAATTTATCAGATATAATTTTGACTTGTGGATTATATATAACCAGTATTTCATGTTATGTTAAATGTTGCATTTTATTATATTATATTATATTATATTATATTATAGAAATCCTATAAATTTGTGTGTATAAACTTGTGGATTATTTGTGAACATCTGTTATATGAAATAGCTATATTCTATATATATTTGTATGATTTCAGATATAATTTTGCCATTTGGATTATATATAAACATCTCTTATGTTATGTTAAATGTTGCATTTTAAATGATTTGTTATTCTATATTAATTAAATTACTTATGACATTTAATTATTTTATTACATTTAACTACATTTTTAAACATGCTTCGAAGCATTAAAACATTTTATAAATATTAAGACTATTATATTATACTATAAGAATAAACAAATGCTCCATTTAAAATGGTTTATATATTTATTTTTATATATAATTTTGACTTGTGGATTACATATAATCAATGTTTCATATTAAGTAAAATATTGCATTTTAAATTATTTATTATGATATATTTATTTAATTATTTTATTACATTTAACTACATTTTAAAACATATTAAAGCATACAACATTTAAAAAATACTAAGACTATTTATTATATTATATTATAAAAATAAACAAATGCTTAATTTAAAATGCTTTATTTGATATATAAGACACTTTATTTAATATGTTTTATACATATATGTTTTATCATTTCAGACATTTATTATATTTAACTACATTTTAAAACATGCATTAAAGCATTACAACATTTAAAAAACACTTAGACTATATATTCTATTCTATTCTATTCTATTACAAATGTGTGTGTATAAACTTGTGGACTATTCTGTTCTGTGAAATAGCTTATTCAGGGTTTATTAGCTTATTAAAGTTACTACAATCAGAAAAACCTGCTACTGATTGTGTGTGAGAGTGAGAGAGGTATGTGTGTGTGTGTTCTTTATGTCATCAGGACGGTTCTGACAGGACAGAGCAGAAGATCAAAGGTTTGTAGAATACAGAGCAACAGTCCTAAGATCTTCACTGACCTTCACACACACACACACACACACACACACACACACACACACACACACACACACACCTGCTGAATCACAATTAGCACCTCACACACACATCATCCGTCAGTTTAATACGCACCGCTCTAATCCAGCACAGAAAGCACATGAGAATTCGTCAAATTTCTATTCCGTTCTCATTCGTTGTGTTTTATTTGTGATGTAACAAATATGTTTTGACCATATACTGCTGATACTGTATTCCACACTGTCAGCTGCTGCCATAAAACACAGCAGACGCTAATATTCTCTAAAATGACACTATAAAGACACACAGAGAGAGACAGAGAGATGAGTCTAATGAGACGGTGAGCATCAGCCCCATTATGAACTGCCTGTGGCGCTGCCTGAGAGAAAACACACACACAAACTCAAAAGAGTTACTGTGTTTTGCCATTGTAGAGTTTATATAAAGCTGACTGTCATGACTACAGACTTGAAGCGATAAAGCAACAAGGGATACAGTTGAGTTCAAAAGTTTACACCCCCCTTTCACAATCTGCAAAATAAGAGCGATCATACAAAATGCATGTTGTTTATTTAGTACTGACCTGAATAAGATATTTCACATAGAAGATGTTTACATATAGTCCTCAAGAGAAAATAATAGTTGAATTTATAAAAAACAACTCTGTTTAAAAGTTTTCATCCCCTTGATTATTAATACTGTGTTGTTCCTGAATGATCCACAGCTGTGTTTTTGTTTAGTGATAGTTGTTCATGAGTCCCTTGTTTGTCCTGAACAGTTAAACTGCCTGCTGTTCTTCAGAAAAATCATTTTTGTGTATTTGAACCCTTTCCAACAATGACTATGATTTTGAGATCCATCTTTTCACACTGAGGACAACTGAGGGACTCATATGCAACTATTACAGAAGGTTCAAACACTCACTGATGCTCCAGAAGGAAAAAAACATTCATTGAAAGCTGGGGGTGAAAACTTTTGAACCGAATGGAGATGCGTACATTAAGGTGACCAGATTTCTGAAAATAAAACTGGGGACATTTCCTAGCTCAGAGGTCAAAATATCACTGAAATATCAATTGTGATTATCTATGAATTATAAAATGAGGACGAAAGATTTTATTTTTTAACTGTTATGGCTTCCATATTATTATCATAATTGATAATAATACAGTGATGTTTGAGGATCAAACTTACCGTGTTTTTAATAGTAGGCCTAAAAAGTTATGATGAACTAATAAACATACAAATAATGAACAATGATTCAACATAAAAATTTGATTGGCAACCGATACTGACCTTTACAACCAAAAATCAACGTTGAATCAACATCTGCTTGCTATCTGGGTATTGCAAATAGTAAATTATCAAAACAGTGGTATTATAACCAGCATTGGGGAAAGTTACTTTTAAAAGTAATGCATTACAATATTGCGTCACTCCCTAAAAAATAACTAATTATGTTACTTTTTATGGAAAGTAATGCGTTACATTACTTTTGCATTACTTCTCAAATATGGGCACACTGCAAAAAAATGCCTTTTTTACTTAGATGTTTGCTTCCAGTCTAATTATCTAAAAATTCTTAAATCAAGATGGGTTTTCTAGATTAGTAAAAATTATTGTCTTGTTTTCAGAAAAAAAACAAGTCAAAATTAAGTGAGTTTTTGTTTGAAACAAGCAAAATAATCTGCTAGTGGGGTAAGCACAATATTCTTATTTCAAGCAGAAAATTAGATATTAACAAGCAAAATAATCTCCCAATGGGGTAAGCAAAATAATCTTATTTTCAGTTTGAAATAAGGTTTTTTGCTTATCCATTGGCAGATTATTTAGCTTGCTCTAAGCAAAAAAGTTTTTTCTGAGAAAAGTGATTGATTTAAGTTTTTTTTTTTTTTTTTTTTTTTTTTGATATTTTGGCTGGAAACAAGACAAAAAAAAATCAAATGTAAAAAAAGTATTTTTGCAGTGTACGGATGAATTGGATCAAAGGTCAGCAGCAAAGTCATTGGTTAATAAAATGGGATTAAATACATAAAGGAAACAAAAAGTAACTGGCGTTAGTTTTTCGAAAAAGTAACTTAGATATTTTCTTGTAAATTTAAGTAATGCGTTACTTTACTAGTTACTTGAAAAAAGTCATATTATTACGTAACTTGCGTTACTTGTAATGTGTTACCCCCAACACTGACTATAACAATATTATGGCTTTAGAAAAAAAAAAAACATTAAAAATAAAACAATAAATATGAAAATATATGATAAATGCATCTTTATTTAACAGATATGTTATTTGCAATAATTCCAATTTTTTAACAACTTTTCAAATTTTGTTTATGCTTTTGAAAATGGATCTTTTCTATCCCTACTCAGGCTTATTATTTTGCATTTTTGGCTTATTTTGACCACAAAGAATGTGCTTACAAATGTAATTGTGCGAGTGTAACACAGTGTCCTAAATACACGCGATGCAACATGTTAATCTGTGTTTTTATCCTAAGTAGCTGTGGCAGCGACACGCACAATTTTTATTTTTAAAACGGTTTCTATTTCTGCAACATTGCAGCCAGAACAACAACATACTAACTATTACAATTATACTCCCAGGTACTGATTATGTGCTTTATTCAATGTTAAAAGTGTCTAATGTGAGTCCAAATATAATATTGCATGAAATTTATAGACATACTGAAAGCTTATTTACCTCAGATCTTGAAAATAAATTTAACCAAACCTTAAAACTGCAAACTCAATACGAACCAACAAACGTTTTCCATGAGAAAGATGGTATCAGCCACTCATTATGTAGTTTTAATAATGTTAAAAAGGTTTATTACTTTGAATTAGATTTGAAACTTGTGCATTTCATTGGGAGTGCAGTGCACTTCTGCGCTTTTGAATGGCTCTGATATTTGAGGACAAGACAAACAAGGGACTCATGAACAACTATCACTAAAAAAACAGACAAAAAAAAAACACAGCTGTGGGTCATTCAGGAAACAACACAGTATTAAGAACCAAAGAACATGATACATTTAATAAATTCAACTATTATTTTCTCTTGTGGACTATATGTAAACATCTTTTATGTGAAATATTGTATTCAGGTCAGTACTAAATAAACAACAACATGCATTTTGTATGATCCCTCTTATTTTGCTAAAATAGTTGACATTTTGCAGATTCAGAAAGAGGGATGTAAACTTTGGCATCTCTTACTACTTTCATCCTGCAGTGGAAACTCACTGATTCATACTCAATGAAGAGCTCTTGCTCTCCTGCTGAATGAAAAACACACCAGCCTTCCTCTGTTCAGGTGCGCATCCCAATGAAGCTGTTCCATCGACTGTGACGCCTCACCTACAAACCACACACACACGCTGACCTCTGCAAGTGTGTGCTGACTTTTAATCAGGCGCTGTCTACCCATCATATTCAGCACACACACACACACACACACACACACACACACACACACACAGAGAAGCTGACTGTCTGTGGCTTCAGAGGAGCTCTGTATGTGTCATGATATGACACTGAGAACATGTTTTCTGCCACAGACACACATAACAGTAGGGCTGCACCGTTTGAGGAAAAAAAAATGCTTTTTTTCTGATTAAAACTGCACTTGCAATTTAAAATATGGTTTAAAACAGCTCCAGGTTTGCTGTTGTTGTTTGTAGGGCTGCACAGTTTGGACAAAAATTGTCACCCTGGACCACAAAACCAGTCATAAGGGTCCATTTTTTTTAAAAATTGAGAAAGCTGAATAAATAAGCTATTGATGTATAGGATAATATTCGGCTGAGATACAACTATTTGAAAATCTGCAATCTGAGGGTGACAAAAAGCCTAAATATTGAGACAATTGCCTTTAAAGTTGTTCAAATGAAGTCCTTAGCAATGTATATTACTAATCAAAAATTAAGTTTTGATATATTTACGGTAGAAAATGTACAAAATATCTTCATGGAACATAATCTTTACTTAATATCCTAATGATTTTTGGCATAAAAGAAAAATCGATCATTTTGACCAATACAATGTATTTTTGGCTATTGCTACAAATATACCACAGAGACTTATGGCTGGATTTGTAGTCCAGGATCACATATAAAAACAACAACAACAATAATAAAAAAAAAAAAATAATTACAACAACAACATTAAACAATATCAAGAAATATTACTATTGTAACATTTTACTGTAAAATAAAAATAGTTTTTAAGAAAAAAAAGAGAAAAATTAGACAAATGTAATAATCATATTACTAAATAATTGTAATAATAATCATTTTATAATGTGTAAGGCTGAACAATTACTATGTGACTAGTATGACTATAATATTATTATTTTTTATTGGTATTTTAAAATATTAGTTATAATAATAATAATATAATAAATCATTTTGCAGGGTTGTAATAAAACAAAAACTAAATAAAAAATAAATATAAAATAAAATAAAATAAAATAAAATAAAATAGTAAAACACTATATTTGTAGCAATAGCCAAAAATGCATTGTATGGGTCAAAATTATCGATTTTTCTTTTATGCCAAAAATCATTAGGATATTTAGTAAAGATCTTAATTTTTGATTAGTAATATGCATTGATAAGAACTTCATTTGGACAACTTTAAAGGCAATTTTCTATATATTTAGATTATTTTGCACCCTCAGATTATAGATTTTCAAATAGTTGTATCTCAGCCAAATATTGTCCTATCCTAACAAACCATACATCAATGGAAAGCTTATTTTTCTCAACTTCAGAGAACTGACCCTTATGACTGGTTTTGTGGTCCAGGTTCACATATAGTCTTAATTTCTTCATTTTCAAATGTTAAACCAACACATGTATTTATTTAATCAATTAGCAGCCTTGATGATGTGATAATCACACTCTTGCATACCATGATTTTCATTTCTCACAAAATAAAGAAATGAGGCTCCAGGTTTTCCTCTCTCTGATGTGACACCAGATCTATTTCTGCATCTGACAGAACATCTGCTGATCCGGTTCAGACACGCCAGACTGATTTCATTGCCTGTCACGTCCTCAAAGTCCGCAGGAAGTGCATTTTGAGTTTCAGGAAGTGATGTAGATTACATAAGCACACACATACAATGACATAATAGGTTGATATTACACACACAGGCCTGAATGGTGTACATTCGGTCACGAGGAACACTCAGGTAAAAGTTGAACATCCAAACATCATCTGTCATCACTGCAGCTCCTGTGAGAGACTCTGCGCATCCGTTCTGCCTCTATAACACCACATGCAAATTCTCCTTCCAAATAAACATGAATAATTTATGTCCCAAAAGAGATGTCAGCCGCTTAATTATAATTTCTAAACATTTATTTTGCCTTCTGCCTCTCTCTTTCTCCCTCCACGCGAGCCATTGCAGCCAAATCCGGGGCTAATCGCGGCCTTGAACATTTGCACTCGCATTGAAGAGCAAAAATACTTCACAGAACGCTGCTAATTTTAGCAAACTGTTTATGAGGCCAAGATATTTAAATGCAACACAATAAATCACGCACAGAGGACTGACATCAAACTTCTTTAAATCCGTAAAAACATTAGTTTTCAACCACAGACAAAAAATATATAAGAAAATAATAAGAGAAAAAAATACATAGAAGAAATATAAGGGGGAATTCATTGTAATTGTTATTATTAATTATTATTAACATAATTATATAATAATATTAATATTATATATAATAATAAAAAAACATTATCATTATACTGTATTATTACATTTTTATATTATTATAAAAATTTTATTATATTATATATAATTATAAACATTACATTTGCTTTATATGGGTGTGTGTGTGTGTGTATATATATACAGATTATAAATGCATAATGCAACCCTGCAATATATAGATGCAGGGTTGCATTATGCACTTATAATCTGTGTAACTATAACATCAACGATATAATTAATTTGTAATATTATAATAGGGATGTTTCTTATTTTTTATCATTATTACTATTAAGTTATTCTTCACTGCAAAATAAAAATACATAGTAAAAAGTATTTAAGATAACTATGTATAATAACCAATAATATTAATAAAAATATACAAATATCAAACTGAATAAGAAATATTGTAATATTTCAATTAGAGTAAAGCACAACAATTTAATTTCAAATTTTAAACCATGTAAAATTATTATAATTATTATCATCCCTGTTTTTCTTTAAATAGTATATACTTTATTTTACAGTAAAATATTACAAATATAAATATGTATCATTATTATAACTATTATTATTATTATTTAAGAAAAAACTTAATAATAATCAACAATAATAATAGCAATAATAATAATAATAAATACAAATATGAAATTAAATAAGAAATATTACTCTTGTTATATTTTAATGTGAAATTTCAAAAATGTCACTGAATCATTTATATTAAGTCCAGAAACATGCTGAAAAAAAAACAAGGTAAATTATTATTTTATCCCCTGATGTAAATCAAAAATGTTTTGTTTTGATGCTGCCTTTATAAACAGGCCATCCCAGCATCCTCCAGCGGTCTCCATGGCTACGACAGGTTACCGTGTGAACGGGATGAAGGGGAATTGATGAATTTGCATGACAGGCTGTGACTGGTCTCTATAGAGTCCATCGCGCATGAAAGCGCAGCGCAAAAATCTGCGTCTCCCTTCAAAAGACTCGTCTGTTCCAGGTAAGCTGCCGCTGAACACTTCGCCTGCTGTGCTTTTCGGAAGGAAGAGGATAAAAAGTAGTTCCCACACCCACAGATACCTCACTGGAGCTTTTTATTTGGCTAGTTTAGTCTCCAACAAGATCAAAAATCGTGTGTTTCATTATTATGAGCCATTTAGAATGCAGAATAAAGCCGTGGGCTGGAAGCAGGACTCACAAAAGGTCTCATAAAGGTTGCAGTGACCCACAAACCGTATACTTCTGCTGCTAAAATGACAATTAACCAACATAATGTCTTATGATAAAACAGTGTTATTTTAGTATTACTGAGATAGTAATATAGTTTTGTTATTAGTTTTCATTTTAATTTAAGTTAAAGTATAATTTTCTTTTTGTGTGGTTTTTTTTTTTATTTTATTTTTTTTTATTTTTTAAATTCCTTTTGGATTTTGTTAACATATTAGATCTGAAGGCTTTCGGATATCTGTTTCGATCACTTGATAAAACAGATAATGCATTTAACAGCCATAAAGCTGCATTTTCACTTAATTTTTCATGAATAAAATATTGTTCAATAACATAAAACATAGTAAACAGAAATAAGTGCTGCTAAAGCTGAGAAAAACTCATGATCTTGAAGTCAAAAGTTTACAACCCCCTTTCAGAATCTGCAAAATGTTAACTATTTCACCAAAAGAAGAGGGATCATACAAAATGCATGTTATTGCTTATTTAGTACTGACCTGAATAAGATGTTTACAGGTAGTCCACAAGAAAAAAATAATAGTTACATTTATAAAAACTACCCTGTTCAAAAGTTTACATCCCCATTGATTCTTAATATTGTGTTTTTACCTGAATGATCCACAGCTGTGTTTTTTGTTTAGTGATAGTTGTTCATGAGTCCCTTGTTTGTCCTGTTCTTCAGAAAAATCCTTCAGGTCGCACAAATTCTTTGGTTTTCCGGCATTTTTGTGTATTCCAGAGTGATTTTCTGAACTCTTTTCTTCACTCTGGATCCCTCACATCCAAGCAGTGTTCATTTTGACAGCAAATTTAGATTTAGTTTTAGTCCTAGTCTTTTGACTAAAATGCCATTTAGTTTTAGTCATATTTTAGTCATCTGAATTGTTTTTAGTTTTAGTCTAGTTTTAGTCGACTTCATATCATAAGATTTTAGTCGATTAAATCTACAGTAAATTTAGTCGGCTAAAATGTAATGGGTTTATTTTCAGTGCAACGCATTTATTAAGCATTTCTCCAAAATGTCCAAACCCATTATACAGGTTTGGATTAAAGTTTTATCATGATAAACACACAATTTAACTGTGGTGATACACAACATGCCTTAATATTAAAATTTTATAAAACCATTTCTCATAAAGAACATGGTCTTCTTTTCAGTGAAATCCCAATGGTTATATCGGCTAATGATGCATTCTTTATAGTACCTTGTTTACCATATTCTTCATTCTTTCAAACTGACATGTTTATTTCTATAAATGCATTTAGATGAATCTTTAGGGTTACGTAAGTGATTCAGTCAAGAGCAGTGTGTGGTTTTCTGTCTTTCTTTTGTTGCTTGATTAACATCAGTGACTCGGACAATAGACACTAAATGTGGCTGCTATCCCTTTAAAACCGAATGCAATGGATGCAATGTACTATCTACCTACTGTTTACATTAATTTAAGATGTAATCGACTGTGTTTACGTGAATACTCATCAAAACAGACAATTCCAGATCATTTTGTGTGTATTTCTCAGTTCCTGCAACGTGAAAGAGTGTGAGACGTGTTTTCTGTGTGTATGCTTCGATGTCTGCACTCAGAAAACAAGACCCAATTGAGTTCTCTCTTGCGTCATCAAATTTGTCCATATGTCTACACTTCTCCCACATATTGACATTTTTAAAGTTTTATAAGACGTGCAGCAAGTGTATTTTAGCTTGTGTCCCGCCGGTTTGTATGCATCTAACCTCCTCCTACGCAACAGATTTTTCTGAATGAATCTCTTTCCAAATAATCCCTTCCTAACATTTTCATCTTGTTTTTATTCGTTGATGAAAATGGCAGTAGATTTTTGTCATAGTTTTTGTCATTCAAAAATAATTTTAGTTCGTTATCGTTTCATTTTCCTCTGTGAAAAAAATGTTGTTGACGAAAACTATGGCGAAAATTATTCATCAACGAAATTAACACTGCATCTAAGCCGTCCCCTCTTTGACGCTCTAGAGCCCCAAATACTAGGACAACCAGGCACAAGAACAGTTTCTTCCCCCAGGCAATCCACCTTATGAACAGTGCAATAACCTTATATTTATTTGTTACCACCTCCGTCCTAATACATCCATACATCCTAACATATAGGATACATCCTATTCCTTTCTATTCTATTCAAATCTATCATCTATAGCACAACTGTACATACCACTTATTTATTTCTCAATTTATTTTTCTATATATTTTTTGTCTATTTATATTTACATATGTGTATTTTTTATTCTCATCTTATTTTATTGTCTCTGTGTTGTTGTTGTCTCTGTGCACTGGAATATGGATCTCAAAATCATACAAGGTTTCAAACATGCACAAAAATGCTGGAAAAATAAATAATTTGTGGGACCTGAAGGATTTTTCTGACGAACAGCAGGCAGTTTAACTGTTCAGGACAAACAAGGGACTCATGAACAACTATCACTAAACAAAAACACAGCTGTGGATCATCCAGGTAACAACACTGTATTAAGAATCAAGGGGATGTAAACTTTTGAACATTTTTATAAATTCAACTATTATTTTATCTTGTGGACTATATGTAAACATCTAAACATCAGTACTAAATAAACAATAACTCTTATTTTGCTAAAATAATTAACATTTTGCAGATTCTGAAATAGGGATGTAGACTTTTTCACCTCAACTGTATCGCAATTGAAATCTACAGATGCATATATATATATATATATATATATATATATATATATATAATACAATAAAATAAACATTTCAAAGTGTATTTTGGATGCTTTCATTTTACCAGTCTGAAACAACACATTATGAAATTTGAAATCGACCAAAATTGACCAGTGCATAAAAAAGCAATGTAGTCTGGATTTTGGTTTATTTAGTTCTTATTTTTTCCAATGCATAATTATATTATTAGCAAGAAATCTGTTTATCTTGTGCGGTGTGTGTGCTGCTAGCAATTATGATAAAGTTGCAGTGAGTTCTGTGCATTAACCGTCGCTTTCACGGCCCTCTCCATTGAAAATGATCCCGCAGCTCGTTGTAAAACAGCCGTGAAACTGTCTGAACGGTTAGAGTAAAAAGTTGAATGGAATCATTTACATAAACTTAAAGAAGTCTCCTGCGCTTTACTGACTACTGGAGCTCCACGAACGAAACCTGCCGCTCATGTTCTCCAGACACAGAATCTCATCTTCATCCACATGCTAATGTTGCTTTTCATTTTTCAGGTTTGAATCCCTTTTTTGCGCTTTCTTTTGACCGTTTTGATGCAATCCCCATGAAAGAGCTCCTCTGGTGTGTGTGCGTTTATAAGCAGCGTGTTTTGACACGTCGGCCCCAAACGGCGTGAGCATCCCTGCCCATCATTCGCCCCGAATCTTTAATTAACACTTGGCAATTACATGCATTTCCTTGGGGGCTGATAAATGAAAACTTTAAAGCTGATTATATTCTGCAGACCTGACATTTTGACGGCCATGTCAAGTCCAACTCGAGAAAGTCTCGCCACTAGAAAAGCCCCTTTTGCAACTTCCTGTAACAGCAAGAAGCAGAGATGCTGGTCCTCAAACTGGCCCTGGCAGCTTTCAGAGTTTATTTTATCCCCAGTCAACCCGATGGCACTAATCTCATTTATTCTGCTGCCGAACTCGACTTTCCTCCTCTGAAATCACTCCCTCCGCTCTCCGAAGACCCCTGCTGCTGCTTTACCGCACTCACACGCTTTCATGTTAAGCCATGCGTGGGCTCTTTTGGAAGAACTTCATGAGGATCTTTGCTGCTTGCAGTTGCCGTAATGACATCATTAGAAATAGATCTGTGGCAGATGCAGCGCTTCTACAGGGGTTACATTTAACTAAAACGAAACTAAAACCATTAAAACCATTACAAAGATTTTTATTAGCGTTAACTGAAATGAAATAAAATATAAAAAGTTAATTAAATATAAACATTAAATATAAGTAATAAAAATAGAAATATGCAAAATAAAAATGAGATAAAATAAATATATAAAAATATGTACAATTTAAGTATAAGTAATAAAATATAACAAATGTATAAAAAGTGAACATGAATAATAAAATATACAAAATTAAATATAAAATATAAATATAAAAGATAAAAATACAAAATAAAAAAAATACATAAATATCGAAGCCAACACACCATTCAGAGCACCTGACTGCATAGCAACATACTAACAACCACTCAGAACACCCTAGCAACACCATAGCAACATAACAACAACCTCTAAAAAACCCCTGACAACACCATTGCAACACACTAACACATACAAAACACCCTAGCAACACCATAGCAACATACTAACAGCCATTCAGAACACCCTAGCAACACACTAACAGCCATTCAGAACACCCTAGCAACACCATAGCAACATACCAACACATAAAAAAACACCCTAGTGGCACCATAGCAACATACTAACAACTGTTCAGAACACCCTAGCAACATACTAACACATACAAAACACCCTAGTAACATACAAACTATGAAAAACACCCTAGCAACTCCATATCAACATACAAACTATGAAAAACACCCTAGCAACTCCATATCAACATACTAACACATACAAAACACCCTAGCAACATATCAACAACCGCTCATAACACCCTAGCAATCCCATAGCAACATACTAACACATTCAAAACACCCTAACAATATACTAATAGCCCCTCTGTACACTCTAGCAATATACAAACACATGCAAAACATCCTAGCAACACCATAGCAACGTACTAACACATACAAAACATCCTAGTAACACCATAGCAACATACTAACAACCATTCAGAACACCGTAGCAACACCATAGCAACATGTTAGCATACAAAACACCCTAGTAACATAATAACTATACAAAATATCCTAGCAACACCATAGCAACATACTAATACATTCAAAACACCCTAGCAATATACTAATAGCCCCTCTGTACACTCTAGCAATATACAAACACATGCAAAACATCCTAGCAACACCATAGCAACGTACTAACACATACAAAACATCCTAGTAACACCATAGCAACATACTAACAGCCATTCAGAACAACGTAGCAACACCATAGCAACATGTTAACATACAAAACACCCTAGTAACATAATAACTATACAAAATATCCTAGCAACACCATAGCAACATACTAATACATTCAAAACACTCCAGCAATTTACTAAAAGCCCCTCTGTACACTCTAGCAATATACAAACACATGCAAAACATCCTAGCAACACCATAGCAACATACTAACACATACAAAACATCCTAGTAACACCATAGCAACATACTAATACATTCAAAACACTCCAGCAATTTACTAATAGCCCCTCTGTACACTCTAGCAATATACAAACACATACAAAACACCCTAGCAACACCATAGCAACATGCTAACATACAAAACGCCCTAGTAACATAATAACTATAAAAAACACCCTAGCAACACCATAGCAACAGACTAACACATTCAACCCCCCCCTTGCAACATATTAACAACCATTCATAACACCCTAGCAATCCCATAGCAACATGCTAAATATACAAAACACCATAGCAACATACAGACAACTGCTCAGAACAACCAATACCATAGCAACATATTAACAACCACTTAGAACACCCAAGCAACACCATAGCAACATGCTAACAACTGCTCAGAACAACCAATACCATAGCAACATATTAACAACCACTTAGTACACCCAAGCAACACCATAGCAACATACTAACACATTCAAAACACTCTAGCAACACCATAGCAATATGCAGACAACTGCTCAGAACACTGTAGCAACACCACAGCAACATGCTAATCCATTCAAAACATCCTAGCAACATATTAACAACCACTCATAACACCCTAGCAATACCATATCAACATACCATATCAACTATACAAAACACCCTAGCAACAGACTAACAACTGCTCAGAACACCCTAGCAATACCATAGAAACATTCTAACAACCACTCAGAACATTCTAGCAACTGCATAAAAACATACTAACAAGCATAAACAATTAGTAATTTTAGTTTATTATTGATGTGCCAGATAAATACTGCTAATTGATATTATAATCTAAAAAATAACAGATCATTTTTTGGCGACTAAATGTAAGTAGCTTGAAGTGTAGGCGACTACTTTTTTAAATGAGTAGTTTCAGGAGAGTTTGGAAGTATTTTCTCCAGCACTACTCTCTTTTACTAAGCTTTAGCATCTCCCTTTTCTCCCACGCCATCTGAAGGTGAGTAGTCTTTGATTTGAGTTGATAACGTACGAAGCTAATCCAGCCTCCACACGCAAGAGCATGTGTGACTCAACTAGATTAGATGCCATAGAATTAATTCTCATTAACTCGAGCAATTATCAAACATGTCATGACTGCTCCGTAATGCTCTTACGCCGGCCTGGTGAACAGGATTACTCCACACAGCCAAACACTTCTTTACGTGACGCCTCTAGAGCGTGTAATTCTTTTCCCCGCACATACGGACGGAGACAGACAGACGGCGAGATGATTCCAGCAGGGAAATCGGACAGTGGTTTCCCGACCTCACACGTTCATATTGCAGGTCAGTAGAGACATGCTGAAGTGAAGGAGGGTGTGAGTGAGTCTCTGTGTTCAGATGTGATTGTAAGAGGTTTGAGAGTTGTGTGTGAGGGTGTGAATACAGCAGAGCTTCGCAGTGATGCTGTTCCATCTAATCAGGTGTTTCTGCTCCCACGGTCCATGGTCCATGGCTGCACATACTTAAGATGCATCATTTTCTGGTGGTGCATGTATATTAATTCAGTAAGATTAAACAAAAGTATAGTATTTTGGCAACATTTTTGGCTAACAAAAGAGACATTTGGGAATCCCTGCTTTTTCTAGCATTTTAGCACACAATACTGATTTTAAGGTCCACCAGAAATGTATCATTCTGTGCATACTATGATTTGGGAGAAGATAATCCTAATATCACATACTATATAATCAACTGTATGTGAATGGGGCCGCAGCTCACATGTGCAGATCGTTCTCTGTTAGCAGGTAGATAAGAAAAACTGCGCACATGTAACTGCCCAGGAAACTCGCGTCTTCCCATAATCCTCTGCCGAGCACAAGCGAGAGGGTTTTGCAGGCACGTGTCCCATGAGCCCTCGACGGGAAGAGGAATAAGTGTGTGTGGTGTGAAATGATTCCCACAGTTGCTCTCAAAAGTCTTTAATTAACAGCACAGCTGCAGGCGGGAATCACACGGCCAAAGATCTCATATCACACCAATCACAGCTTAACTATTAAAAAATGTGTCTCCTTTTTTAATATTTGCATTTAGGGGCTGTGGAGTTTTTTTAAATGGTTAAATGAATATTGAAAATAAAAGTTTGGAAGAGTTTGGAATGAAAAGTGGGGAATGAATCACAAATCAAGCACTTGAGTAAAAGTACAGATACCCTAATAAAATATTACTCCAGTAAAAGTATTAAGTACTCACAACTCAGCAAGTTGTTTACTGGAGACTCGCTCTGACTGATCATTTGAATCAGTGAGTTGTTCATTGGAGACTCATTCTGACCGGATAATTTAAATCAGTGAGTTGTTGACTCAAGAATCGCTCTGACCGGATGATTTAAATCGTGTTGACTCAAGAATCACTCTGACTGGTCATTTGAATGAGTGAGTTGTTGACTCAAGAATCGCTCTGACCAGATGATTTGAATCAGTGAGTTGTTCACTGGAGACTCATTCTAGCGGGATGATTTGAATCAGTGAGTTGTTCATTGGAGACTCATTCTGACCAGATAATTTAAATCAGTGAGTTGTTGATTCAAGAATCACTCTGACTGGTCATTTGAATGAGTGAGTTGTTGACTCAAGAATCGCTCTGACTGGATGACTTGAATCAGTGAGTTGTTCACTGGAGACTCATTCTAGCGGGATGATTTGAATCAGTGAGTTGTTCATTGGAGACTCATTCTGACCAGATAATTTAAATCAGTGAGTTGTTGACTCAAGAATCGCTCTGACCGGATGATTTAAATCAGTGTTGACTCAAGAATCACTCTGACTGGTAATTTGAATGAGTGAGTTGTTGACTCAAGAATCGCTCTGACCGGATGATTTGAATCAGTGAGTTGTTCATTGGAGACTCATTCTGACCAGATAATTTAAATCAGTGAGTTGTTGATTCAAGAATCACTCTGACTGATAATTTGAATCAGTGAGTTGTTGACTCAAGAATCACTCTGACTGATCATTTGAATCAGTGAGTTGTTCACTGAAGACTCATTTTGAAGGGATGATTTAAATCAGTGAGTTGTTCACTAGATACTCATTCTGACCGTATCATTTGAATCAGTGAGTTGTTCACTAGATACTCATTCTGACCGTATCATTTGAATCAGTGAGTTTGTTGACTCAAGAATCGGTTTGCCTGATCATTTGCATCAGTGAGTTGTTCAGTAGAGACTTGCTCTGAGAGGAACATTTGAATCAGTGAGTTGTTGACTCAAGAATCACTCTGACTGGTCATTTGAATTGGCGAGTCATTCACTACAGACTCACTCTAAATAGACTATTTGAATTGGTAAGTTGTTCATTGGAAACTCGCTCTGACCAGATTATCTGAATCAGTGAGTTGTTGACTTGAGAACAACTGCAATTTGACCAGTCCAACTTGCAAATTAATCATTCAGTGCGATTTGTGACCTGATTTAACAGATTTATAGAAAAGAATGAGCTTGTTCATGAATCAGACACCACTATCATGTCTCGGAGTGGGTGAAGATTTCTCCAGTTCAAAATAATGAGGAATGACATGCTTTTAGCAAATGTAGTGGAGTAGAAAGTACAACATTGTGCTTTGGAATGTAGTGACATGAAGAAACAACAAAGTTACTGTTCACCATTGGGAACGACAGGTATATTTTCGTTTTTGTGAACCGTTTTCTTTAATTTTCACTTGAATTGAGTCTGATCGGCACGTAATCCCAAATCACAATCCTACAGTATCTATTTCTGACATGCTTTCCCTTCAGTTCCAGCCTCTCTCTCTCACACACACACACTCTCTCTCTCTCTATGAAGCTAATATTAGCCAGCGCTGACAGACATGAGCGCCGTACAATACAACCCTCCATTCATGGCAGATTATAGCCGGCCATTCTCATGATAATTTCATCCACCGTCTGTGCGAGCTGCAAATATTTGCCTCCTTCTATTCTTTTAAACAGAACAGCACCAGTGCAAGACATTTCTGGTAAGATCTGGAATTTTTTTGTTTACTTATTTGAAAAATAAACAGGTGACAAAATTTCTTAGTACAGAGGACAAAACACTTGCACTGCCACTCAAAAGTTTGGGATCAGTAAGATTTTTAATGGTTTTTAAAGGAGACTTCTACTCATCAAGGCTGCGTTTATTTTATTTTATTTTATTTTATTTTATTTTATTTTATTTTATTTTATTTTATTTTATTTTTATATTTTTGAAGCAACATGTAATAAATAATTTGTGATTTCAATTCTAGTTGTTTTTTTTTTTTCATGATTTTATTTTGGAGGCCAAAATATCGTTTCCAGCCAAAATATCTAAAAATTCTTAAACCAAAAAGGATTTTCTAGAAGAGTAAAAATTATTGTCTTGTTTTCAGAAAAAAAAGAATTTAAAAATAAGTGAGTTTTTGCTTAAAACAAGCTAAATAATTTGCCAATGGGGTAAGCCAAATAATCTTATTTCAAGCAGAAAGCTAGGTTAATTTGTTTACCCCATTGGCAAATAATTTTGCTTGTTTCAAGCAAAAACTCACTTAATTGTAACATATTTTGTCTGAAAACAAGACAATATTCCTTACTTGTCTAGAAAATCCTTAAAATATCTAAGTAAAATAAGCATTTTTTTTTTTTTGCAGTGTACAGACTCCAAAAAACAATCAGTCATCAATAAAACTAGAATTGAAATCACAAATTATTCATTACTTGTTGCTTCAAAAAATGAAAAAAAAAAATAAAAATAAAATAAATAAATAAATAAATAAAATAAAATAAAACAAAATAATAAAATAACAAAAGGCTATGTCATGGAGCTGGATGACACTAAACTCTGTAAACTCTCACCATTTTTTTTTTTTTTTTTTTTTTGATAACTGCCCTGAGACATTAATATGAATTCACTGACCTGTGAATCTATCTATGTGTGTGATTTACTCCATGTGAATCCATCACAAAGCAAAAGTCACATGGCTCTTCTCGTGCATGTGAGGTTTCCGTCAGATTACGTCTCGTCTTTCCTAGACAGGAACTAGTTTGAAGAGGAACCCGCTGGCTACTGTCTCATAGAATAACAGTAGAGGTACTACAGCCAGGTGTGTGTGTGTGTCCCATTCTGTCTCTATCTGTTAAACACACACACACACACACACACACACACACACACACACACACACACAGGGGTCTCTCCTGTCTATCCATCTTCCGACAGCTCAGGGAAATGTTCTGAGAACACATTAGTCAAGCTAACGAACGGACACGTGGCCTCCCTTGCCTCCATATTAATCTGTGTTTACTGTGCTAACGTCTCCTCTACAGGATGCCTGGCTCCAGGGTCTGGCACGCACTGAATCGTGAGTTGCGTTGCCATGGGAGCAGGTTGCCATGGGATGGGGACGGCGCATTAACGGATCGCCGTTTGACCCGCAGCTCACAGGCCACGTCCACCGGGAGACCAAATGGGTGGTTAACCCACTTGGCAGTTCTGAATCTCCAAAAGCAGGCCAGCAGAGCAGACGAAACGAGACGGAGGGGAGGATGTACCGGGACAGAGCGCTCCGCCGACTCATTATTAGGACGAATGAGTTTGCGAAATTCTTCTAAAGCAGATGACAGAATTAAATGGGAGCAATCTCTAATGCTCTAAACAGCTGCACCACTTTTGTGCTATTTTTGTTTTTTTTTATGTCCCTTCTGCTTACCGAGGCTACATTTATTTGATCAAAAATACTGTGAAAATGTTAAATATTGTTAAAATTTAAAATAACTATTTTCTGTTGTGAATCTATGTTAAAATCTAACTTATTTCTCTTCATTTTGTCAGCATTATTACTCCAGTTTTCAGTGTAAAGCTGCACTGCAAAAATGCTTTTCTGCTTAGATTTTTGGCCAAAATATCTAAAAATTCTTAAATCAAGGAGGATTTTCTAGCAAAATCATTGCCTTATACTCAGAAAAAAAGAAAATACAATTAAGTAAGTTTTTGCTTAAAACAAGCAAAATAATCAGGTAATGGGGTAAGCAAAATAATCTAGTTTTCTGCTTGAAATATGAATATTTTGCAAAAACGCACTTAATTAATTTTTTTTTTTTTTCCTGAAAACAAGACAATAATTTTTACTTGTCTAGAAAATCCTTCTTGATTTTAGAATTTTTAGAGATTCTGGCAAGAAGCAAGAAAAGCATTTTTTGCAATGTGCAAAACAATTCAAAATAAAAGTTTATGTTTGCATAATATGCATGTATATATTAAGGAAAAATATGTTAGATTTATATGTAAAATATTAATCTTTATATATAATATAAATTATGTTATATATTATTAAGTGTTTACATACAAATACATGCAATAAATACATTTAAAAATATAAAAAGCAAATAATTGCTGCTAAAGAAAGATTTCCATTATTCTCAATGTTGAAAACAGGTGTGCTGCCCAACATTTTTATGGAAACTGTGATAAATTTTATTTTCAGCATTCTTTGATGAATAGAAAGTAAAAAAAAAAAAAAAACAGCATTTATTTAAAATAAAGATCTTCTGTGACATTATAAATATCTTTCCTGACACTTTAACACAATTTAATGCATGTTTGCTGAAAAAAATAATAATAATTCTTTCAAAAAATGGATTTCAGTGTCATTTTAGAGCAAATATGCCTTCTTTCTACGTAATTTAGGCTCATAAATATATAGATTATAGATCAGTAAGTGTTTATTTCTTACTTACAGAAGCTGTGTTAAAATAAAAAGTCTAAAAAGTTTTTTGTTGTTTTTTTAATCTAAATAAAATGTACACTAAAAACAAGAAAAATATCTGCCAATGGGGTCAGAAAAATACTCTATTGCCAGATATCTTTTCTTGTGTTTTTTTTTTTTTTTTTTATAAAAAATACTGAGTAAAAATGTTATACTTCTTTTGCATACTGCATACTTAGTATGAGTTCTAGTATTTTCCTCTCACAATGTTATAATTTAACACATTTATGTTCAATATCAATGCCTTTAATTTATGTGCTTGCAATAATTCATGACCGCAAATCGATTAACTGCCAGTCACAGATATTGATCAAATTATTACAGACAAGTAATCAATTTCCAATGAATCTTTAACACCACTAGCGCTTCCCCCTCAAACCCTCAGGCTATTCCTCATCACCGTTTCACATAACATCATCCCATGAAGCATAAATGTAAAACAAAGACATACTGAAGAGGCCATTCGACTAGTAGGAATTACTCACAGATCTCTCTCTGTCCTCTGTGATTTTACATCATTTTCAAATCAAGAAATCTCACAATCTCCCTAAACGCTCTGAATAAGCTGCACTGCGCTGCTCCTGCGGTAAATACATAAGCTGCAGGCATTAAAGATTCACAATGAAGTATCAGACAAACCGAACCAGTCGTAAGCCAAATGCTCAATTCCCACCGCATGCTCAGACTCCCATGAATTTATATAAGAACAGGATTGAGGAGAGAGATTTTAAAGAAGTAGCGTGAGATCAGTTTGCCCTGCAGTGGCGAACAGGTATTTGTGTCAGTGTTTAGATTACAGTCAGCAGAAAAACATAATGCTGTTATTCATTCAGCGCCTGGAGGTGGTGAAAATGCATCTCGTCTGCTTTCTTATTCCAGTCGGAATGTAAGAGCACAGATATGAATGACTTACAAACGGCCTTCCTCACAAACGAGATCTGTTTAACGTCTCTGACTGAACTGAGATGAACTGGAGAGCAAATTAAGACTTTTACTGAAGTATCCTGACTTAGAATGAGACCACAACAATGTACGAGCTTCAAATGCATGATTTTAAAATAAATGCAGCACATTATGGTCTTAAAATGATCTTGAACTTCTTCAGTATTACAGTATTTCTCATCTGAATTTCTCATCATTCACACGTCTCTCTGTCTCCTATTTTTACCCTTATGACACAAATACAATTTCCTGAAAAAGTCAAGAGGTTGATGTAATACTTGCAGCTTTCTTAGAATCACATCTTACTCTTTATGTGCTTTTAGTTTCTTTTTACTGTTAGTGTTAGTGCTGCACTGCAAAAAAAAAAAAAAGAAGCTTTTCTTACTTACATTTTTTGACTTGTTTCCCACCAAAATATCTAAAAATTCTTAAATCAAGAAGGATTTTCTAGACAAAACAAGAAAAAACAAGTCAAAATTAAGTGCGTTACATATATCCAGCACGGATAGACCACTTCTGCAATAGCGAAAAACTCTCCTAATATTTTAAGAACAACTAGGGAAGCATAAAATAACACATATTTCGTTACCTTTTGAAACAAGGATTCAATCCGAGCAGATGATTTTACGATCACAGTCATCCTCAGTATATTCAGCATCTGGCTCATATTCTCCATCTCAACCATATTCTCAAAGCTTTTGTTTTCAATGACTTCAGAATCAATATTTTGATCTCTGACAGCTTATTCAGCACATCCACCATCAAATAAGAGTGACATTCATGTTTTATTGCGTACAGTAATTGCTCTGCAGTAAAACCATTCAAATCAGTTACATTTTTGCTGATGATATTATTTTGTTTTATGCCTGCGATGGTGAAACATGAAACTTAGCGTCATTACTGTCAATTAAACAGTGCCTCCTCGAGGAATAAAGGTGAATTGTATGTATTTAGTCATCAGATATTTACATATTTTTGCGCACGAAAAATAAACGTACACTATTACACACCTCGGGTCTCTTGCGACCCTATAAATTTTTATAGAAAAATAATCCGAAAACAGACATTCTTTTATATTTTGTTATTTGTTTTCTTGTTATATTGTTTATAATGAATAGATTGAGGAATACAAGAAAGTTGATGTCAAACTTGAAAGGGTAGTGAATGACGTCCCATATGCATTTAAGGGTTAATGCAAATGTTATTTACTTTTGTAAAAATTATTTATTTTGAAAGCATTTTTAGTTTAACAAATACACATTTCCTCATTATTACTAACCTGTGGGTGCATTTTCCTTAAAAACCCATCAAGTTGGCTAACGATACCATTTATTATAATCACAATCGCATATCGCAATATTAACCTCAATAATCACAATATGAAAATTTTCTCAAATCGTGCAGCCCTTAGTATTGCACATATTTATTTATTGCACACTTGAATCACAAACCAGGTGGAAAAAACCCACAGACACACATCGGCGGAGTGACCCAAACCACATTTAGACCAGAAGATCACAGAGATGCAATGATGCAGGACTCTTGAAAACACCAGACATGAAGAAAACACCTAGCAACCAACTAATAATCACTTAAAACACTGAACCAACTGCAGTCATTTCCTCACAACATGGCATAACAAATGCAATAGCTTGGGCTTTAAGAAATCTCTTTTATTTTTCCAAAATTTTGTTACATTTTTTTTTTTTCAAAAATGTAGTTTTTTTCTGGACTCTGTTTTAATGGTTTAATTCAGTTTTAATAATCATCAAAGGTATGTCTAATTAATATAACCCTTTAATTGTCACTCATCTCCTCAGTGGGACACCTAAGTTTACTTTACCATTTTACAAATAAATCCTAATTTAATAATGACAAACTATATACCGTTGGAAAGGTGTAAGACTCCTTAATAGATATTTTATCATTTGTTGTGTTACAAATTATATAGGAAAAGTAATAGATTAATTTATGATAAGACTGCACCTCAAAAATCTACTTCATGAGTTCTGACCTTTGTCACAAATAGACATTCTTTGTTGCTTTTTTTCCTATGACACTTTAGAAATCATAAGAAATTATATATCACTTAAAAAAAAACTTAAAATCTCAAAATTCATCCTTTTAAAACCATTTTAAAATCAGACATTGCATTACGATGGAAAATGTATATCAAATCATATTATAAAATGTTTTTGTTCATGAATTATAAAAAAAACTAAGCTTCAATACTGCATTTTCACATCTATGTTCAAAACTGAGAGTGACAGTTAAAGGGTTAAATAATCAATTAAAATTTGAACAATAATATTTCCCAATGAAATATGTTTTTTTCACAGAATTTCAAATTATTGCACAATTTATGAATTAATTTTACCTTTTTAATTATAGTGAAAGTTATACAACAGATGATTTTGTTTAAAGATTAATGTACCAAAAATTGCATTTAATTGTTGTAAAAATTGTAAAATAAATAAAAAAAAATAATAATTTAATAAGTATTATTATTACTTTGACAAATACATTTTGCTGTATAATAGTAATATATTTTCGCCATAATTTCTTCAAGTTAAACTAAACTTTTTTTTTTTATTTTAAAATCTTTATCAAATAAAATGGTGAAATGTAAAACTGTGGTGCTCATTCACACAGAAACTAGTCTATATGAAGCCCGACTTTTGCTTTATTCATCCAAAATGTGTCAAATTCCCTGACATGCCACATGATTTTTTCCCACACATTATTCAGTATTCAATAACCTTTGCACAATTCCATCCCTATTTTCTGCATTACAGAAACACAGGGCACTAAATACAGTAGCAACTACACTCAGACCTTAGCAATACCCATAAAACCCTGGCAATCAGTTTTGCTTGTACAAAAACCACTGTCATTTTCTTCTAGTTTCTAATGTAGTTTTCTAGTGTATCTGTGACTCAGACTAACTGGGGCATCTGAAAGACCCCTGCATCTTCCTTTTGATCTTTTCTTTCCCTCTTTATATCTTCTCCATCTCTATGATTCTCACTTTTTTCTATCCCTCGGTCTCTTAACAGATGGTGCACCATGTGGCGATCTGCCCATGTTGAGGTGGGCATGAGGGAAGAGACTGAGGTCTGCCCATGCAGCAGGCATGAGGGACCCACCTGGCACAATGTACTGCCCGCTGACCACGACTGAGGTGAGGTCAATCACTCATACCGGACTGGACAGGAATCTACAGAAGTGCAACGATGAAAACAGACCCATTTTCTGAGGTCTGAAACACAAACGCTGCATGATGACGCACATGCTCAAGTTTAAAACTTGGGGTTGTTTCAAAAAGCCCTTCTGAATTTAATTTCAATCATCAGAGCTAAAACCTGCCTGTGAGTGAATATTAATATCTGTGCTCTCGAGTTGGTTGTTTATGGGCCGTTATAAGTGCATTATTGTGAATTAAAGTAGCCGGCAGGAACTGTGGTAATCATGTTAGTGTGCTGAGATGAGTTTAGAAGTGTCACGCTGTCGTCCAGCTGGACTGTGTTTTCTCCACACGCTCATATTCGACATAATTGACTTTCTTCCTTCACAAATTTGCTTGCTTGCAAGCTTCATGAATATCCTGTTTTACCCTCACAGTTTCAAAGTTGGGCTGGTTCATTCTCTAATTGATTCTGAAGTTCTTACTCTATATATTCTGATCTGATATTAAGAGCTACTGTGTCTGATGTTTAGGATGTTTGGATAGTTTCTGGTGGGTTCAATGTCACTGTAATTTAGTCAATGATAGTTTGACTTCCTGAAGATTGAAAGACAGTGACGCTGAAAAAAACAATAGAAGGTTCTGCCTGCAATTGCCCAGAACACACTAGAATTGTGGTTATGACTTTTGCATGAATAAACATTCCCATTTGTGAAATCTTGTTATTTTTCCAAATCACTTTGGTGCTTCTACAAAGCAACAACTTAGCAACTCCCTGGAAACCACTCACAACACCCTAGATTCATGGTTATAACTTTTGCATGGGCAAACTCCATTAACATTTGTAAAATCTAGTTATTTTTATAATTCACTCCAGTGCTACTACCTAGCAATGCCCTGAAAACCACTCAAAACACCCTTGCAACCACTTAGCAACACCTTGGAACCACCCCCCCCCCCATTTTTACATGGGCAAACACCAACATTTTTTAAATCTAGTTACTGTTACAAAATTACTTTACAACTTCTGCATGGGAAACACTATTAACATTTGTAAACCTAGTAATTCTTACAATTCACTTTGGTGCTACTATAAGGCAACCACTTAGCAACCCCCGGAAACCACTCAGAACACCCTAGCAACTCCCTGGAAACCACTTACAACACCCTAGATGCATGGTTATAACTTTTGCATGGGCAAACCCCAATAACATTTGTAAAATTTAGTCATTTTTATAATTCACTCTGGTGCTACTACTTAGCAATGCCCTGAAAACCACCCAAAACCCCTTAGCAACACCTTAGAAACCCCCACAACAGCCTAGCATCTAGGTATTATTTTTGCATGGGCAAACACCATTAACGTTTTTAAATCTAGTTACTTTTCCAATTCACTTTGTTGCCACTGCATAGCAAACACCTAGCAACACTCTGGAAACTACCTAGAAAACCATAGCAACCATTCAGCAACACCCTGGAAACACCTACAACACCACAGTATCATGGTTGTAACTTCTGCATGGGCAAACACATTAACATTTGTAAAATCTAGTAATTCTTACAATTCACTTTGGTGTGACTATAAGGCAACGACCTAGCAACACCTGGAAACCACTCACAACACCCTAGCAACTCCCTGGAAACCACTCACAACACTCTTGATTCGTGGTCATAACTTTTGCATGGGCAAACTCCATTAACATTTGCAAAATCTAGTTGTTTTTATAATTCACTCTGGTGCTACTACCTAGCAATGCCCTGGAAACCACCCAAAACACCTTAGCAACACCTTCTAAACCCCCTACAACACCCTAGCATTGGGGGTATCATTTTTGCATGGGCAAACACCACTAACATTTTAAAATCTAGCTACTTTTCCAATTTACTTTGTTGCCACTGCATAGCAAACACCTACCAACACTCTGGAAACCACCTAGAAAACCATAGCAACCACTTAGCAACACCTCGGAAACAACCTACAACACACTAGAATCGTGGTTACCATTAACCATTAACATTTGTAAAATCTAGTCATTTTTACAATTCACTTTGGTGAAACTACAAGGCAACCTCTTAGCAACCCCCTTGGAAACCACTCAGAACAACCTAGCAACACTCTGGAAACCCTAGCAACCACTTAGCAACACCTTGGAAACACCCTACAATTTCTGCATGGGTTATACACCATTAACATTTGTAAAATCTAGTTATTTTTGCAATTCACTCTGTACTTGTACCTTGCAACACCCTGGACATTACTCAGAACACCCTAGTAACCACCTAGCAATGCCTTAGAATCCAGTCACAACACTCTAACATTGCGGTTATGACTTTTGCATGGGCAAACTCCATTAACAGTTTTAAAAATCCAGTCATTTTGGCACATTGGTGTCACCACATAGCAACCACTCAATAACACCCTGGAAATCACCCCGAAAAGCCTAGCAACCCCCTGAAAAGCACCTACAAACCCCTGGAAACCCCCCATAACTCCCTGGAAACCTAGTTTCGTGGTTGTGACTTCTGCATGAGAAAACACCATTAACATGATTAAAATCTAGGTATTATTGCCTTTATTTTGGTGCAACAACAGAAGAAATGACTCACTTCACCCATAATTCACACGTCATTCTCATACACAAGAGTCCCCGCGCTCTTGTCACCGCAACGACAGATGACAAACTCATAATGCGGCACCTTCGCGGGAAGCTTTCCCTGCTGTTTTTGCGATTTGTTCATTATGTTAACCAACTGGTCGTCACTCACCTTTTCCTGATATTGCCTGCGCGAGGAGTCCAGCGACTGGATCAGCGCCGTGGCGTGGCCGACGAACATGGCATAGCAGGTCGCACCCACGATCATGCTGAGGATGGTCAGCCACACGTCTGTCATGCCGACGGGCGGGTACATGCCATATCCGATACACAGCATGTGGCTCATGGCCTTGAAGAGAGCGTAAGAATACTGCTGACCCCATGTGTCATTCTGAAAGACAGAGAGACAGAACGAGAGACCATCACAAACAGTTCATGTTCATCTGACAGATGTATGTGCTTTATGTAGCGATATACCTCAATATTCATGATGTAGTCACAATGACTTTGCTGATAATACACTGTATGAGTAAACATTGTAACATATTGTGATTTTCCATGAGTACTAATCTACTACTAACGATATTCTAGGGAATTGTGTCCTTCTGATTTTATACTAAAAGTTTGGACAGGACACTTTTTTATTCTAACATGATAATGGCTCTGTGTATAAGGCAAGGTTCATAAAGAAATGTTTGATTGAGTCAGTGTGGAAGAACTTGACTGGTCTGCATTAAGCCAAGTCCTAATCCCAGCTGAACACCTCTGGTGTGACTTTAAATGCAGACTTTGAGCCAAAAACTCAGACCAAACACCAATGACTTGTACACATGTATTGGGTGTCCCTTCTTTAGAACAGAAAAGACACTTCCAAATATGTAGCAACAAAGATGAAAGCATAATTGTATTTAAAAATTGTATTTCTATCTCTGTTGCTTCAGTTTTGGAAGTGTCTAAAATGACTGTACCCATATGCACAAGTCATTGGAGTTTTTGGCTCAAGGTCTGCATTTAATGTCACACCAGAGGTGTTCAGCTGGGATTAGGTCTTGGCTTTATGCAGACCAGTCAAGTTCTTCCACACGGACTCAATCAAACACTTCTCTACACAGAGGCATTGTCATGCATTGGCATTGGCATTGGCCCAAAAAAGGGTTTTGTCTACTTTTGCTTTAAATTTAGAAGGACACAATTCCCTAGAATATTATTATATGCTTAAACATTAGTAGATTAGTACTCATGGAAATGACTAAAGTAGTCAAACCTGTTCATTAGAAGGGGGTGTGCCAATACTTTTGGCAATATATGGTATACATCAAATATCATCAAAAGGTTGAAAAATATTAAGGTATAATATTTTCAGCTGCACAAACCTACATGCATGTATGCAACAAAAAGTTCAAACGCTTCCAATGACGGCATGAATATGAATCCAGATTGACTCCTGAGACTTTGTGGTGGGAGAAAACACAGTGGCATAAAATGAAAATACGAACAAATGAGGCCGAAAAAGAGAAATCCGAGCTGAAGAAAAGTGGGTCAGCTATTTAGAAAGATGTGAAATTTCTGCGCGTCTCTAAAATAGTGAATAAATTGCCCTTGTCCTGTGGATGTGTGCGCGAGTCCGTGAGGAATCAATATTGGCTCCGTCTGAGGTGACATGTCCAGATTGCTTTCAGACTCATTTCTGTAGGGGCTCAATCCTGAGAGAGCGACAGCTTATTACAGCTCTCCAAAAAGAGGAAAAAGATCATACCGTTTCATAATGACAGCCCCGTCACTGGAATAGCTGGATCTAACAACCTAAAGGAGCTGCGGGCGTCAAAAGTGAATTTGAAAAGATACAGCGTGGCCCTATTTGACTTTAATACACAAGTACGTACTGAAAATACTGAGAAAATAGAGGAAGTCATCACCTGAGGCTCAGTGTATTGTAAAATGATAACGCTTTTGAATAAGTTGTTTGTTTACATTCCATCCCAGATGTAGATGAGTTTGTTTCTTCATCAGATTTGGAGAAATGTGTCATTCCATCACTTGCTTACCAATGGATCCTCTGCAGTAAATGGGTGCCATCAAAATAAGAGTCCAAACAGCTGATAAAAACATCACAATAATCCACACCATTCCAGTCCATCAGTTAACATCTTGAGCAGCCAAAAGCTGAAACAAATCCACCATTAGACTTTTTTGACCATAGTCTATAATCCATAAAAACACTTCCTTCAGTGAAAAGTCCATCTCCTCTTGTCTCTCACATCAAAATCCAGCCACATGTTTGTTTAGAGCTGTTTTGGCTTGTAAACAGATTTCTCTCCTAATTCAGACCAGACCACTTTTTCACTGGAGGAACTATTATTATGGATTATAAACTTGTATTTTAGTTAAAACATCCTAATGATAGATTTGTTTCAGCTTTGTCTTCTCAAGATTTTAACTGATGGACTGGAGTGGTGTGTGTTATTTGTGGATTATTGTGATGTTTTTATCAGCTGTTTGGACTCTTATTTTGACGGCACCCATTCACTACAGAGGATCCATTGGTGAGCAACTGATGCAATGCTACATTTTTCCAAATCAGATGAAGAAACAAACTCATCTTAGATGGTTCCATTGGTGAGCAAGTGTGTTAATTTTAGACTCTGATGACATCAAAGATTTCAAATACTTAACAGAACAAATCTAAGCATGCTTTTTATGATAATCTCAAAGTTTGCGTGGCCCCGCAGTGTGTCTGTTGTCTGAGTGGCTCCCTGCTGACTGATAACGCGCTTGTTTGAATCTGATCTCTGGCTTTATGTTATTGTAGGAGCGGGGCAATCACAGACCACCAATTACCCCTCAGGGAAGCTGGCGAGCCGCCGCAGGCCTCATCGATAAACCGTGGCAGATCCTGAGAGGACTTCTGCCATTCTCGCTCTCGTCGGGGCTGATTCAGGGTCATGGCTCGGGTCTCTGGCATTCAGCTAAGGAAACTAAATCTCAGGGGCGTCAGGAACAAGACTGTCCTCTCTCTCTGGACGCTGGGGACTCGGTGGCCGCATGTCCCCTTGACAAAAACAGGAGGAAATTAAAGTGCAGTCCGGAGAACTGTCAATACTAGACGGATATCGAATTAAGGCTGGAGAAAAACAACAATCTGTGACACTTCACCTCACTAACTCACCCAGTTTATGTAAGAACGCAGCTTAGAGAAATACAGACCTTTACTAGCACTCATATAATTTTATATCATGGAAATGTATATATCACTATAAATTAAATTACAATAATAATAATATACTTAGTTGCAAGCACTAGGCAAGCAAAGCAGCAAGCATCAGAGCAACTGAAGCAATGAGTAATTGAAGCCATTTTAAGTGGATTTTAGTCAAAACAGGTGAAAAATCATAAAAACAACCACTTGTAATATGATTTAATGGGTTATCACTTTTCCTGGTCAGGGTAAGGACACAATGGCACATACAAAGTTTGGTGTCAATTTGCAGAGATACACTCTCAGACGTAGCCTGGCTTCATGCCTAACATTTGTTGTGAGGCTATACAAAAGCAGTTTTGTCTAACAACATGAAAGCCATAGCATTTTGTCAGCACAGTCTGAAGATTATCCCACACATTTTTGGTAAAAATTGGACTAATGGTCATGGAGGACTTCGAAAATAGGTTAATGCAATCAAAAGTTATTAGCATTTTTGGAAATGTAATAATTAATGGTAATTAAATGGTTTATCACTTTTGACCGATAGTTGGCGCTGTTACCAAATTGATGCGGCATGGTCAATGTGAGGTGACAATGGCACATACAAAGTTTTGCAGAGATACAGCCTCAGATGCAGTTTGGTGTCTTTCCAGCAAATTAGTTGATGCACTAAACAAAAACAGTTGCATATACTGACACAAAAACTTTTGCCAGCATGGTTTGAAGATATTCTGAGTCAAATTTGGTGAAAATTGGACCAACAATCTAGGAGGAGTTCGAAAAAGTAGGTTTTGAACATTAATCAAAATGGTGGACAGGAAGTTAGTATCGATGTTATCAGCATGACCCAAGGAATATATTGGGATCACTTTCAATAAATGTATAGCATTTTTCAATAAAATTCAAAATGGCTGACATGGGAAAATTGGGTATGGTTTGACTTCACATGCTCCTCCGAATCCAGTTTGGCTAAACCATTAAGAAGTTGTAAGCAAAAATAGACATTTTTCACATCTCCTGACCACTAGGTGGCACTGTTCCGAAACGTCGTCATATTCGTTCACGCATTATTCGAAAACGGTTTGACTAATCAACTTGAATTCCACAACTTTTTGCCAGGATGGTCTGAAAATGTTCTGAGGCCATTTTGGTGCAAATCAGACAAACCGTCTAGGATGAGTTTGTTAAAGTAATTTTTTTGGAACTATTAAAAATAGGATTCACAGGAACTTATGGTTCAAAAGTAAGTTATTAGCATAAAATGAGTGAAATTTGGACAAGCGGTAGAGCTAGAGAGTTTGAGTTAGAGACTCAAAACTTGCTATGGTTAATGCTGAGACTGTCCTCTGTCTGTGTGCCTACTTTCATAACTTTCCCACAAATGGTTCTATGGTCTGCCATAGACTCAAGAGTGGAAGAAGAAACAGAAGAAGAATAATAATAAGAATATTTTAATTGTTTTCTTTAAATTATTGTAATTATTTAATTTTTATTTTAAACATATGACATGAAATAAAATGTGAATATTCGGATTAATCTGGAAACGGATAGCACTGACCTGGTGAATCATGTTCATGCTTGTAAAGACAGGTGAAGCGCTCTGATGGGCCTGATCGGATAAGAAACAGATTGTGTTTGCAAACACTCACCACCATCTTGTTCTTGGACACCCAGCAGTCGGCAGGGAAATCCTGCAGCATTGGCACCAGGAACTGCAGGCAACCGTCCCAGTGACAGAGCAGCAGCATCATTCCAATCAAGTTGACGATTCGCACCATTGCGCTGGCCAGGTCGTAGGTCATATGAAAAATCTGAGCAGGGACAGAAGCAGAGACAGCACATGTTGGACACAAGCCGTCACACACTGGTCAATCTGAACGTCACTGACATTTGAAACAGGGCAGAGTGTCAGCGAAAACTTCACGATATGACATATGAAACTGGGAAATGACATTTTTAGAGATTGCAATTACTTAAAGCATATATTTAAACATGCAACTGAAAGGAATTACATGATGCACGAGGAAGCAAAACAAAAATACAGATACAAGGATTTAAATAATCTATGCAATATTATGACAAAAATAATTATGACAGCATATATGATTTTATCTACACAGTCCTAATTTTAAATCCAAACAGTTTGCATAAAATATTTATTTAAATGTTTTTCATATTTTTCATATTTATTTAAAATTTTTCATTTTTATGTATTAAATGTTTATTAAATACTACTTATTTAAATGACATTTTAAAATGGTATAATTTTACATAAAAATTAAATTGTAATATGTCTATTTGTCAGATAATAATTTTTATACTAATGTACGCTTAAATAATAAAAAAAAATAATCCAAATTAAATAATTGAAACTAAAAATGTAGAATAAAAATAGTATTAAAGTATTTTACTGAATTTGTATTTATGTTTCACATATAATTAATGCTTATTAAAATTAAATTAAATTTAATTTAAAAATAATTTTAAATTGTATAAATAAAAACATATATTTTATCTTTCTGCAATATACAAAAAAAATATTTGTATTAATTTGTCAGGTACTAGTTTATGCTTTTTTGAAAATAATTTAATATTAAAATGTAAAAAATGTAAAACAGTATTACAGTATATTTTAGTGTAATATCTTAAATCAATTAATTCATAAATATTTTAATAAACTGACATTAATAAAGGTTGCTGTAAAAATATATTGTTCATTTTTAGCTCATGCAATTATTAATACATTAATAAGAAATGGCAACTTACTATGGAGCGTTACCTATAATTTTTGTAACTTGTAAAAGTTATACTACATTATATTTGTATTATTTAATTTTTAAAAGATTAATATGTAAATAAAATTGTAAATCATAAATAATTATAAAAGGTATATATATTAAACATATAAAATATAATAAAAAATGAAAAGATTATAAATTAAATCAAATTAAATTATTAATTTTATTATATGATATATAATACAACCATATATATATATATATATATATATATATATATATATATATATACACACACACACACACACACACACACACACATATATATTAAATACATGAACGTAAAAAACATTTTGCTATCATCTTGTGATAATCTCAAATAATAAGGCATTTAAAGACTCACATCCTTATAGAACAGAGCCTACAATAGCTCTGCTTTAGTGTGTGAGTAAGAGACATGTCTTTTTTCTGAATCACTAACAGGTTAAATAATTGAAAACAGGTCAGAACAAGTCTGGGCTACTTCCTTCCTGCCAAGAGTGACAGAGAGAGAGCTGAAGAGCGGCTTGAGGAGTGAGTGAGCGATTGGCTAATCCTAATGCGAAGTATCCTCTGGAGAAGCCGGCGGTCAGTGCAGTGTTAATGGCCTCTACAATTGAAAGCTACTTAATGTAAGTCAAGCCACGGCACGCGCTGTTAACTGCACCGGTGCTTATTAAAAACCACTCGAGTCACTTTAAAACACAGCTTTTAAAAGCTTATGTGAGAGGAGTATGCCCACATGATGCGATTGTTATTGAGTGACGAGAAATCATGCTCTCTCTCTCTCTCTCGCTGTGTGTCTATGTCTCTCGTCCACGGTCAGGCGGCGATTACTGTTCGTATGTTTGTCTTTAATAACTGTTTCCTCTGCCAGGACAGTGTAATGACAAGCAGAGCATTACGTTGCTCTTCGCTCTGGCTCGTTTTGATGGAAACAGCATGAGCTTAGATTAAATAATTGGCTCTCTGTAACATTAACTAGCTGTAAAAGCATCTGAATTAATCATGCAGCGTTGTGTAAAAGTCACCCTCATTACCGACTGTCTGCCTTTACTGCTGGATCATCATAGACAGACAGACATAAAGACAGACAGATGATATAGAGAGAAAGATATTTCAGGTACAAGCAATTAGACAAACTAATGGATTATATGAATGTATGATTTGTTTAAAGGGCAGCATTTTAATTTAGCTTTTGGGTCAATGATGAATAATAAGTTCTTAGAAATGTTACAATGTTACATTTGTTTTTAAACAAAACAGTAACAACAACAACAAACACGTTACAGTAAGTTAAAAATATAACATTAATATGAATGTCAAAATTAATACTGAAATGAATACAGGTCCTTCTCAAAAAATTAGCATATTGTGATAAAGTTCATTATTTTCTGTAATGTACTGATAAACATTAGACTTTCATATATTTTAGATTCATTACACACAACTCAAAGTAGTTCAAGCCTTTTATTGTTTTAATATTGATGATTTTGGCATACAGCTCATGAAAACCCAAAATTCCTATCTCAAAAAATTAGCATATCATGAAAAGGTTCTCTAAACGAACTGTTAACCTAATCATCTGAATCAACTAATTAACTCTAAACACCTGCAAAAGATTCCTGAGGCTTTTAAAAACTCCCAGCCTGGTTCATTACTCAAAACCGCAATCATGGGTAAGACTGCCGACCTGACTGCTGTCCAGAAGGCCATCATTGACACCCTCAAGCAAGAGGTCTGTGGGAAGGAAAAAGTGTGGCTGAAAACGCTGCACAACGAGAAGAGGTGACCGGACCCTGAGGAAGATTGTGGAGAAGGACCGATTCCAGACCTTGGGGGACCTGCGGAAGCAGTGGACTGAGTCTGGAGTAGAAACATCCAGAGCCACCGTGTGCAGGCGTGTGCAGGAAATGGGCTACAGTTGCCGCATTCCCCAGGTCAAGCCACTTTTGAACCAGAAACGGCGGCAGAAGCGCCTGACCTGGGCTACAGAGAAGCAGCACTGGACTGTTGCTCAGTGGTCCAAAGTACTTTTTTCGGATGAAAGCAAATTTTGCATGTCATTCGGAAATCAAGGTGCCAGAGTCTGGAGGAAGACTGGGGAGAGGGAAATGCCAAAATGCCTGAAGTCCAGTGTCAAGTACCCACAGTCAGTGATGGTCTGGGGTGCCATGTCAGCTGCTGGTGTTGGTCCACTGTGTTTTATCAAGGGCAGGGTCAATGCAGCTAGCTATCAGGAGATTTTGGAGCACTTCATGCTTCCATCTGCTGAAAAGCTTTATGGAGATGAAGATTTCATTTTTCAGCACGACCTGGCACCTGCTCACAGTGCCAAAACCACTGGTAAATGGTTTACTGACCATGGTATTACTGTGCTCAATTGGCCTGCCAACTCTCCTGACCTGAACCCCATAGAGAATCTGTGGGATATTGTGAAGAGAAAGTTGAGAGACGCAAGACCCAACACTCTGGATGAGCTTAAGGCCGCTATCGAAGCATCCTGGGCCTCCATAACACCTCAGCAGTGCCACAGGCTGATTGCCTCCATGCCACGCCGCATTGAAGCAGTCATTTCTGCAAAAGAATTCCCGACCAAGTATTGAGTGCATAACTGAACATAATTATTTGAAGGTTGACTTTTTTTGTATTAAAAACACTTTTCTTTTATTGGTCGGATGAAATATGCTAATTTTTTGAGATAGGAATTTTGGGTTTTCATGAGCTGTATGCCAAAATCATCAATATTAAAACAAAAAAAAGGCTTGAACTACTTCAGTTGTGTGTAATGAATCTAAAATATATGAAAGTCTAATGTTTATCAGTACATTACAGAAAATAATGAACTTTATCACAATATGCTAATTTTTTGAGAAGGACCTGTATTTGTTAATAGTATAATATTACAGTAGTTACTGTATTTATGTACAATGTTGTTTTATTTACAATATTATTGTTGTAATTTATAATATCAATACCAGTCATATTAATATTAACAATACTACTAAAAATGCATTATTATTATTATTATTATTATTAGAAGTAGTAGTAGTAAAATGTAAAAACAAAACAATAACATAATAATAACAACAATAACAATAATAATAATAATAATAATAATAATAATAATAATAATAATAACAATAATAATAATAATAATATGGATGTTAATATTAATGATGATGGTGATTATTGTCATTAATAATAATAAATTATTTATTTATTATTTAATTCTTAATTTTATTTTAGTATTATATTATTATTATTATAATTATTTAATTTTATTTTTAAATATAATTTTTAACACTGATTTTTTATAGCATATTTGTATTTTATTTTACTTTATTTATTTTTATTTATTTACTTTTTCTAAGTATAAATATAATATTAAAATACATATCTAAATTAATTAGTATTCATATTAATATAATATTAATATATAATATACTATAGTTACTATATTAATTTACAATGTTATTTTATTTACTATATTGTAGTTGTAATTTACAATATTAATATTAATATAGTATTAATAATATCAATACTACTACTAATAATTTATTATTATTAGAAGTAGGAGTAGTAAAATGTAAAAAAAAAATAAAATAAAATAATAATAACATATGGATGTTAATATTAATGATGATGGAGATTTTTATAATTAATAATAATAATCTAATTATTCTAATTAATCTAATTATATTATTTTATTTTATTTTTAAAACAATTTTTAACAATGATTATTTTATAGCATATTTGTATATATTATTATTTTACTTTATGTATTTATACTTTTTAAAGTATAAATACAATATTAAAGTAAATATCTAAATGAATTAATATTCATGTTAAGATAATATTACAATAGTTACTATATTAATTCACAATGTTGTTTTATTTACTATAATGTAGTTGTAATTAACAATATTAATATTATTAATATTAACAATAGTACTACTAATAAATTATTATTATTAGAAGTATGAGTAGTAAAATGTAAAAAACAAAACAATATAATAATAATAATAATAATATCATAAATTATTATTTTATTATCATTTTAAATATTATGAATATTCTTCTTCTTAATCATTTTATGGATAATGATATTAATTATAATAGTGGTTATTATCATAATATCATTTTTTTTTTATGAACACATTAAACATGAATAATTATATACAAAAACATATATTCATGTAGGTAGGCAGCTCAGTAGGGTTTTGAAGACAGCCGAAGGACCGTTTGCTCTCTCTCCTGTCTTTCTACGTACTTGGACTCTAATAAATGATCCTGGTGAAATGGAAACAGACTGCCGCGCAATTAAAATGAGAAGTGCTCTGGGTAGATTGTGGAAATCCTCTCTAATATGGCCTTATTATAAAGTCATTATTGTGAATCAGGGGAATGAAGACTAACGCGTCTTTCCTGAATGGCGAGGGATGAATCTACGAATGTATAAATCACCAAAACTACAGCCATTTGACCATCTTTCTCTCTCTCTCTCTCTCTCTCTCACAGAGTGATGGACGCTCGTCCGCTCGGACTCTAATTGACACGAGACACGTAAACGATAAGAGCTTCACGCGGCGACCGATCGTCTGAACGCTGATGAGAAATGAGAGACACAAAGAGAAACAAACAGAAGGACTCAAATCTAGCAGATTGAACCGAATCCTGCTGGTTTGAGCACATGGATGATGGGAAAATGAATCAATGAATGAGGGAAGAATCAAGGAAAAATCTTTGAATTACCAAAGGAAACAGCAGCAGACATCCACAAAACACATCACAATGCTTACTTATTTTCCAACAGCATTTGCAATGAAAAACACTGGCAGCGGACTATTGAAAACATGGAAAGAAAATCTCTTAGAGATCTTTATATTGTAAAATTGAGCCACTGTGAAAGAGCAGACAGCAGTAATCACTGATGAAGAAGCTTTCTCTGAAAAACTGTCATGCTGTGTGCTAAATCATCACTCAGAAGGGCAGATTTCATCCTTACAGCTTTAAAACAATGCCTGCAGATCTAAAGAAACCTACCATCCAGTCAAAGCTACATGCAATCTAAGCCTTAATAAAAATAATAATATATATAAAAAAATAATAAAATAAAATAAAATCAAATCATTATATTAATATTAAAATAAAATATGGTAAAATAAATTAATTAAATAATACAAATAAAAGTTTACATTTAGAATGGTACCACCTACTATATTAATTAAAATAAATAAACAAATAAAATGAAATAAAACCAATAAAATAAACTAAATTAAATAAAACTAAATTAAATGAAATAAAATAATTAAATTAGTTAAAATATTTGTTTAGAATGGCACAACCTACTATGTTTTTTGTAAATGAATTAAAAACAGTAATATAATTAAATTTAATTAAAATTTAAATGAAATAAGTTAAAATAAAATAAATTAAAATATTTATGTTTAGAATGGCACAATCTACTATATGACTTTTAATGAATTAAAACCAATAATGAAATAAAATACAATGTTAAGAGTAACACAACCTTTTACATGAAAAAAAAAAAATTTAAAATAAATAAACAAATAATAAAAAATTGTAATTAAAAAATGAAAATAAGTTAAAATAAAATAAATGTTTAGAATGGCACAACTTATGAAAAAAAAAATAATTAAAATAAATAAACAAATACAATAAATTAAAACCAATAAAAAATAAAATAAAAATGACAATAAAATAAGTAAAAATAAAATTAATTAAAATGTTCATGATTTAAAAAATGGCTTGAATTTATAGCAATAATAAAATAAAATAAAATGTTTAGAATGGCACAACCTACTATGTAAAAAATATATAAAATGAATTTGAAAAAAAAAAAAAAAAAAAAAAAAAAAATATATATATATATATATATATATATATATATATATATTAAAACCAATACAATAGAATAAAAAAGTTAAAATAAAATAAATTAAAATGTTTACATTTAGAACAACCTACAACATGAAAAAAATGAATTTAAGTATATAAATAAATAATGAATTAAAATAAATACATAAAATGAATTAAAACCAATAAATTAATCAAAACAAATTAATTAAAATGTTTGTTTAGCATGGTACATAACCTACTATTTGAAAATAAATAAATCAATAAATAAATAAATAAAACTAATGCATTAAAATGTATTCATTAAAATACATTTTAGACAATTAAAATGTTTGTGTTTAGAATAGCACAACACTTTACAACCAGTATTTAAAAAATTGCTATAAAATAGTAAATAAATAAAAATTAAAAGGTATTATTTAAAAGTATATTTAGAATGGCACGTCACCTACTATAAATAAATAAATAAATAAAATAAAAAAAATATAAACAATGAAACAAATAATGAATACATTGTGCGTACCAGGAAGGTATATCATTTTTCGTTTAACCAGAAACATGTTTTTTCTTGACTGATTAACATGTAATGAGGTGAGAATGAGGTTTACAATGTAGGTGCATATTATTATTACAGTTGACTGTATAGCGCACATGCAGTTTGCTCATAACTCAATCCTAAAGGAAGTGAATGAGTAGTATTGCAGCGATGAGGGTGTTTGATTGTTTATTTACATGGTTTTCGAGCCCGCCTGCTGTGTGCATATTTATACTACACAAGTCGCATTTGCACATTCTCCTTTTATGCTGCCAAACCGTCTTACATCCCTTAATACGCTGTTAAACCCCGTTTCTACCTCCTCCTGCAGACTTGATCTCAGTCTGTGTGTCAGGCGTGACTCCAAACCAGCCCAGATGACTGTATTTGTGCTTTTGAAGAACCTCAGAGAGCCCTGCGCCATATTGAACATTACGTTCTCCATCCCGAACATCCAGTCGCTGCGACACGAGCCATAAATCAGAACAATCCCAGATGCCCATATTAATAGAGACGGACTCCCTGCCTTCGCTCAATAAACAAACACAGATGGCCCGGCTACCGAAGCTCCACGAGCGCCTTCGGAGCGATCCCTCACGCAAACTCTGGTCATTGAGAAGCGCTCAGAGGCGTTCGGTTCACGCGGAGAGAGCGCCATTAGCGTAATACGGGCTGCTTCAGCTCTTAAAAACATCCACTCCATTAAAACTCCCAGTGATGGTGCAGAAAGGCCCCTGGATGCTGAAAGCGAGGTTTGTTTGGACGGCTGTGTCAAGTGAGAGCATCTGCTGATTGCAGGAGTCACTCATTAAGCTTCATTTGATTTAATAACATGCTGACTAACTGGATTCACTCACAGGAGAGACACTTCCTCGAGGAAGGTGGAGACATTATGATCAGCAGTTTACAAACTTTTCCTTTAGTTTAGTTCATTTAGCAGATAGCAATAAAAAAATCTAAACTTAAGTTAATGCATAATAAGTAAAAATAAATTAAATTAAAATGGTTATGTTTAGAATGGCATAACCTACTATATGATAAAAAAAAAAAAAAAAGAATTAAAACCAGTAATAAAATTAAATAAAATTAAATGTTTAGAACGGCACAACCTACTATATAAAAATATATATATACATAATATTAAAAAATAATACATACAACAAAATAAAAAAAGTACAAATAAAATAAATTAAAATGTTTATGTTTAGAACAGCCTACAACCTACTAAATGAAAAATTGTAAAAATGAATTTAAATAAATATATAAATAAATAATTAATTTAAATAAATACATAAAATGAATTAAAACTAATAAATGAATCAAAACAAATTAAAATGTTTATGTTTAGCATAATATATAACCTACTATTTGAAAATAAATAGATAAATACATTTATTTATTAAAATACATTTTAAATAATAATTAAAAAAAATAATGAATTAAAATAAAGACATAAAATGAATTAAAACCAATAAATGAATGAAAACAAATAAATTAAAATAAATTAAAATGTTTATATGTTTAGCATGGTACATAACCTACTATTTGAAAATAAATAAATAAATTAATTATTTAATAAATAAACAAATAAATAAATAAATACATTAAAATACATTTTAAATAATTTAAATACATTTTAAATAATTACAGTTTTTGTTTAGAATCCTCGAGGAATTCTGATCAGCAGCTTCCAAACTTTTAGTTTAGTTTAGTTCAGTTCATCTGAACTTTTAGCAGATGTTTTAATTGTGAAATTAGCTTTGCTTCGTATCAGTTAAAAAATCTTAACTTCAATGCATAACATTCTAATATGTAACCCTAAACCACAAAACCAGCCATAAGTAGCATGGGTATATTTGTAGCAATAGCCAAAAATACATTGTATGGGTCAAAATTATAAATTTTTATTTTATGCCAAAAATCATTAGGATATAAAGATCATGTTCCATGAAGATATTTTGTAAATTTCCTACCGCAAACATATTAAAACGTAATTTTTGAATAGATGCTGAAAATTCAGCTGTGCATCACTGTAATAAACGACATTTTAACAGATATTCAAATAGAAAATAGCTAATATATTTAATATTTCAGATTTTTTAAATATTTAAAATATCTGATAATCAGATTTTTGGTGACGTTGTCTTTCATTTTCAAGCCTCTATGACTTATGGTGGAGATCACTGATTCATGACTATTATAACAATTACAATGAATTTAAAGACAGTAGATGTGATGTATAGACAATTACAGAAATATATATAAAAAAATTAGATTTTTTTTACAAATCTGAAATATTAAATATATTATCTATTTTCTATTTGAATATCTGTTCAGCTGTCATTTATTTCAGTGATGCGCACCTGAATTTTCAGCATCATTACTTTAGTCTTCAGTGTCACATGATCCATCAGAAATCATTCTAAAATGCTGATTAGCTGCTCAAGAAATACCTCTGATTATGATCTGATTCTGATGATGTTGAAAACAGTTGTGCTGCCCAATATTTTTGTGGAAACCGTGATGCATTTTATTTTTCAGGAATCACAGATGAATAGAAACGTCAAAAGAACAGCATTCATTTGAAAAAGAAATCTTTTCTAACATTATAAATGCCTTTACTCTCACTTTTGATCAATTTAATGCGTCCCCGAAGAATAAAATTACCACTGCCTGGGATTTTTTTTTACTCTTAAACATTCAGCGGTAAAAATAGGTGTTCTAAATCAAATCATAATCACATTCATGACAGTTATGACACTATTTAAAGTCATGTAAGATCAGGGAGGATTTCTTGAAAATGGCACTTTGATGCAATGGCCTTCATTTCCACCCATTGAGGTTCGTCCACTCATCATCTGATCTCATCTGCTCCTGCTTGTCAGTCAGCTACTAACTACAGTTGTGCTCAAAAGTTTACATATACGTATTGTAGAATATGCAAAATGTTAATTATTTTAGCAAAATAAGAGCGATCATACAAAATGCATGTTATTTTTTTTTATTATTTAGTACTGACCTGAATAAGATATTTCACATAAAAGATGTTTACATATAGTCCACAAGAGAAAATAATAGTTGAATTTATAAAAATGACCCTGTTCAAAAGTTTACATACCCTTGATTCTTAATACTGTGTTACCTGTTTACCTGTTTAGTGATAGTTGTTTATGAGTCTATTAATGAGTTTGTCCTGAACAGTTAAACTGCCTGCTGTTCTTCAGAAAAATCCTTCAGCTCCCACAAATTCTTTGGTTTTCCAGCATTTTTGTGTATTTGAATCCTTTCCAACAATGACTGTGATTTTGAGATCCATCTTTTCACACTGAGGACAACTGAGGGACTCATATGCAACTATTACAGAAGGTTCAAACACTCACTGATGCTCCAGAAGGAAAAAAACATGCATTAAGAGCTTTAAGAGCTGGAGGTAAATTTCAAACTTTTGAAATTTTACGTTTTGGGGTAAATTTAACTTATTTTGTCTTCTTGGAAACATGCAAGTATCTTCTGTAGCTTCTGAAGGGCAGTAATAAATGAAAAAAATATGATATTTAGGCAAAATGAGCAAAATGTACACATTTTCATTCTGTTCAAAAGTTTTCACCCCCGGCTCTTAACACATGTTTTTTCCTTCTGGAGCATCAGTGAGCGTTTGATCCTTCTGTAATAGTTGCATATGAGTCCCTCAGTTGTCCTCAGTGTGAAAAGATGGATCTCAAAATCATACAGTCATTGTTGGAAAGGGTTCAAACACACAAAAATGCTGGAAAACCAAATAATTTGTGGAACCTGAAGGATTTTTCTGAAGAAAAGAAAGTTTAACTGTTCAGGACAAACAAGAGACTCATGAACAACTATCACTAAACAACAACAAAAAAAAAACACAGCTGTGGATCATTCAGGTAACAACACAGTATTAAGAATCAAGCGTATGTAAACTTTTGAACGGGCCATTTTTCATTTTCTCTTGTGGACTATATGTAAACATCTTTTATGTGAAATATCTTATTCAGGTCAGTACTAAATAAAAAAATAACATGCATTTTGTATGATCGCTCTTATTTTGCTACAAGAATTAACATTTTGCATATTCTGCAAGGGGTATGTAAACTTTTGAGCACAACCGTAGTTCTCCAGCTTAGTTCCTGCTGTGTTTCTCTGACTGCACAAACAGGGAGCAGAACTGCTTTTATATTCAGTTGAAATCAAGGTAAAATAATAAGTATCTCCCGTTTCTGACATGTTTTGCATGTCTCTAATAAGAGGCGGTTGATTTGCGGCGTGCTGCTGTGGAAGAGCGCGTGACATGCTGTCGTGAGATTGAACGCACCTCCACTAAATGAGGCAGCAGCTGCGCTCACCAGATTCACTTCTCACTGCGCACCTCTGAGACCCCCGTTCACCCGTTCACTTCGGATGCTGAGAGACGAGCGCTTCTAATCATCGCTTTAATCACCATCCAAAGCCATCCTCAAGAGGACCCGAGAAAATTACAGCCTAATGTTAGCACTCTACTTTGAAATATTCATTAATTGATACGTGTAAGACTCAACACTTCGATTTCTGCCAACGCTCCCAGACTGGCTGGAAATGAGAGCCACGAAACATATGCTGCATCCAGCTTGTGATTGCTGCAAACAGAGAACTAACTGGATTCGGTTGTCTTCTAAAAGCACAAATGAGGCCACTTCAGCATCTCAAATGGACTACAAGTCTCATAAATGTCTCAAACTATGTTCATAGTTACCAAGACACCGAATCCAACAGCTGCAGTCAAATATCAGAGATGAAGTATGAAGAGAACATGAACATGTGAACTGCCATCCAGTCATTTTATAGCATGTATTCATGGAAATTTTAGGAGAAACACCAAAGATTGACTCTCAAATGACATTTAAATAAGAACTCAATTTAAGGAATATTTCACTCAAAATATCAATAGAAAAAAAACATCATACTCATCATACATATTTTTCCCTCTGCAGAAGCATGTTGACTAGGTTTACATGTACATCAATATGAAATATTATTATATTTTATTAATATAAAAATACAAAAAGACTTCCATTTTATAGCGTTATTAAAATAAATGCACATGAATAATAATAATAATAATAATAATAATAATAATAATAATAGTTTTTAATTAGTATATTATATTATTTAAATTGCAATTACTGATATTAATAATTTTTGTGGCAGTGTTGTCTGCCATTTTTGAAAGTCTGAGTTTTTTTTAATTATTTAAAAATGTACATCAATAATAATAATTATTATTGATGTTTTTGGAAATATTAAAAGAAATGTACATTAATAATAATAATAATAATAATAATAATAATAATAATAATTATTATTATTATTATTATTACTACTATTATTATTATTATTATTACTACATTTCTGGTGATGGTGTCTAGCATTTTTGAAGGTTAGACGTGTTTGAGTCCTAATTAATACTAATAATAATAATAATAATAATAATAATAATAATAATAATAATAATAATAATAGTTTTTATTATATTATATTATATTATTAAGCATTTTTGTGTTCAGAGGTCCGATGATTTTTAGAATTATTAAAAGAAATGTACATTAATAATATTATTATAATTATAATTATAATTATAATTATAATTATAATTATTATTATTAATTTTGTGGTGTAGTGTCTGGTATTATTGAAATTGATTATTATTATTATTAATTTTGTGACAGTGGTGTTTGAAGGTTTTTTGAAGGTCAAAAATTAAATTGCTGTGTATATTATTTTTTATATTTTTTTAGAATTATTAAAATAAATGTATTGTATTATATTATATTATATTCCATTATTTAAATTATTGTAAAAAAGTAGAGTTTGAGCATCTCAAATGTCCTGGAAAACAACAGCAGGAAATGTGCAGACTGCATACATACAGTACAACATAAATTTGTCATGCTGCAATGTAAATGCAGTGTTTAACGTCAAACTTGCAGCCTACATCTCGATGTGCCAAGGGTGAGTAAATAATGACCGAAACAGACCTATTCCTTTAAATGACACACAACTGACAGCTCCATTGAATCTACTGCGCTATGAAACAGCGATAATAGATGTGGAAAATCCCCCTGGATCACATTATCGTCACATACCAGCGGTTATGGGCCCTGAATGTGGTTTAAAAACAATAAAAGCATCCTCTCACCTCCTCCCATTGATGAATGTAGCGTATGAGGCGCGAGAGCCGGAGCAGCCGCAGCAGACTGAGGATCTTGGTAAAGCGAACGATCCGCAGAGCGCGCGCCGTCTTGTAGAAATCCGAATCGATGCGCGTCTCCACGATGAGGAAGATGTAGTCCACGGGGATGGAGGAGATGAAGTCCACCACGAACCACGAGCGCAGATATTTGATCTTGATCTGCTGAGGGTCCAGGATGATCTCCGCGTTGTCCTCCTTCACGATTCCTGTGCGGAAGTTCAGCACCAGGTCCATGAGGAAGAAGGTGTCAGAAACCACGTTGAAGACGATCCACGGCGGCGTGTGCTCGTCCTTGAAGAAGGTGATGCCCACGGGAATGATGATGAGATTTCCCACCATCAGGAGCAGCATGGTGAGATCCCAGTAAAACCTGGAGGAGAATTACAGCGACAAGTCAGTACTTTTAACAATATCACACTGAAAAACTCTAATATTTAATGCCAAATAAAAAGTGTTGACGCCTGCTCCACCAATGCCAAGGTGTTCTGGGTGTTTTCTTTCCCCCCAAAATTTGAATTTGCTAAAAAAAAGATCTCTGTCTCTCCGTTCAAGCATTGTTGTCTTCATTATTGTCTTGAAGAAAGTTCTAAAGTGTATTTCAGTGACTTGAAACCTCAGGTTTGATTTCTGGTGTATTAACATGATGCTTTCCCATGGAATAACCAGAGGCATGAACAAGAAAACGTCACAAACCATGTCAGGAACACCACAAGAAATGCAGAGGAATAAATAACATGTTTTATAAAGACCAGTGAACAGTGAAGTGGGTTCAAAATAAGCCCTTTAAAATATATAAATAACAACAAAAAAAGAAGCATTTCAAAGATTCCTCCTGCAGGATATTTAAACATTTAAATTTTAAATGTAACAGTTGAACCTCAAAATTCCATTCCAACATTCTAAACTGCTACATTGTAACAATTATCCGGACACTAAGAACTAATTTTCACCCTGTAAATTTTGCTACATTTGAAGTGATCTGCATTTCTGCTGTGATCCATACAGAAACCAATAGCACTGCCATTTAAAGGAATCATTTACTCAAAAATAAATATGTGACCCTGGACGACAAAACCAGTCTTATGTTGCACAGCTATATTTGTAGCAATAGCCAAAAATACACTGTATGGGTCAAAATGATTGATTTTACTTTTATGCTAAAAATCATTAGGATATTAATTAAAGGTCATGCTCCATGAAGATATTTTGCAAATTTCCTACTGTAAATATATCAAAACTTAATTTTTGATTAGTAATAACCTTTGCTAAGAACTTCATTTAGACAACTTTAAAGGCAATTTTCTCAACATTTAGATTTTTTGGCGCCTTCAGATTCCAGATTTTCAAATGGTTGTATCTTGGCCAAATATTGCCCTATCCTAACAAACCATACATCCATGAAAAGCTTATTTGTATAAATCTCAATTTAAAAAAATTGACACTTAAGACTGGTTTTGTGGTCCAGGGTCACATATGTCCTCATCCCCAGTCCATCCAAGATTAGGATGAGTTTGTTTCTTCATCAGATTTGTAACAATGTGTCATTCCATCACTTGCTCCCCAATGGATCTTCTGCAGCGAATGGGTGCCGTCAGAATGAGAGTCCAAACATAAAGCTTCCTCCAGTTAAAAAGTCCACCTCCTGTTGTCTCTCACAGCAAAATCCAGCCACATATTTGCTTAGAGCTGTTTCGGCTTGTAAACGGTGCATGATTTGTGCAGATTTCTCTCCTGATTCAGACCAGAACACTTTTTCAAGAGGAAGCGTTATTATAAATGATAGACTCGTATTTTAGTTAAAAACATCTTAATGATTTGATTTTGCAGTTTGTCTTCTTAAAATGTTAAATGATGGACTGAAGCGGTCTGGATTACTTGTGGATTATAGTGATGTTTTTATCAGCTGTTTGGACTTTCATGGTGACGGCACCCATTCACTACATTCACAGGAATGACACATTTCTCCAAATCGGATGAAGAAAAACTCATCTACACCTTGGGTGATCTCATGGGGAGTATACACTTTCAGCTAATTTTTACTATTTCTTTAACCATTAAGTGTATACCGCATGTATAAAATAAAAAAGTGTCTAGGTCAGCTAAGCCGGTTTATCTGGTGACCGGGTTAAGGACAGATTATGAGCAGTTAAGAAGATTTCATTTCTTGTTACCAGTATAAAGTACGTTTCAGATGCTTTCATCCTGGATTTAGCATTGCTCAATCTGGTTTACACAAAACAACACCACCTTGACCTGGTTAGTTAGTTTCACACTGTAGAACATTTTTAAATGCATTTATTTCAAATGCTAAATGACATAAGTCTGCCCTAGTAAAAACGAATAGATTTAAAAAGCATTTATTTTATACTATGTATAGTTCACGTCTATTAACATATTTACTGACATATCGCTTGAAATTTACTGATATAAAAATTATAATTAAACTGTATTTGGAGTACTACTTGTGCACAAAATGCACATTTCCAAATATTTAGCCTGAAATATGTTTTAATGTCACTAATGATGAGATGAGGATCGTATGATCTTTAAATGATATCAGTGTTTAAATGCAGAATATTTAAAGTGCTCCTAAAGTATACTTGCAATAGTTCCACTTTAGCACAATCAAATATACTTAAGTACATCTTTAGTTGGAATTCAGTACTACTTCTGCGCAATTAAAGTACATTAAGTGCAAAATTATTTGTTCCAATTCAGCAGACTTTAAATATACCAGTTTAGTATACTAAAAGTACAGTTGCAGGGTATTTTTATTTAGTACATAATATGTAAATGCATTTGTAGTATACTTATCATCAAATAAATGTATTTTAAATACATTTTAGTATATTTATTTTTCACTAGACTGAAAATTTAGTTTATACTTAAAACAAGAACACATTTGCCAATGGGGTCCAAAAAAATAAATAAATAAAATTAACGCAAAAGTTTATTTTTCGGACCCCACTGGCAGATATGTGTTTTTGTTTTAAGCATCAACCTCACTTCATTCTGATAAACTTGTTGTAAAACAAACAAAACATCTAATCTACCATCATTTTGCATTTCAAATACGTTTATCTTGATTTAAGAATGTTTAGATGTTTGTACTAGAAAACAAGACAAAAATACAAGAACAACAATGCTTTTTGCAGTGTACACTGCAATAAATGCTTTTCTTACTTAGATTTTTTGTCTTGTTTCCAGCCAAAATATCTAAAAATTCTTAAATCAAGAAGGATTTTCTAGACAAGTCAAAATGATTGTCTTGTTTTCAGAAAAAAGAAGTCAAAATTAGGTGAGTTTTTGCTTAAAACAGGCAAAATAATCTGCCAATGGGGTAAACAAAATAATCTTATTTCTAGATTATTTTGCTTACCCCATTGGCAGATTATTTTGCTTGTTTTAATAATTTATTTTGCCTAAATATATGTTTTTTTCCCATTTAGTACTGCTCTTCAGAGGCTACAGAAGATTCTCAAAAGACCAAATAAATTAAGTTTACCCTGATCTTTAAATTAAAAAAAAATATCCCTCTTATTTTGGTAGAATAATTAACATTTTGCAATTCTGAAATGGGATGCTAATATTTGACAGGATCAGCAGCATATAAATTTATATCCATTTTTTTTTTTCATGAGCTCACATAAATCACATAAAACATCTAACATGAGCTAATAATGATGCATAATTATTCAGAATGCAAATGCAAGCGCACACCTTTGTGACTAAGGAAATTCATTTCGGCAATAAATTCAAATTCCGTTCGCTGAGGACTCAGCTTATGAATCGTAAGCGGGATGCGCTTGAGATTTCAGCTGTGAATTATGTTCAGAAAGTCATGACGCTGAATCCTCAGCGATCTCCACGGTAAACACTGGAGTTTAATGCAATGCAGCGCAACCTCTCCCATCCTCAGGAGCATCCGCACACGTGTGTGTTTAGCTATAAATTGCACTCTTGGCCCAGTTGGTAATTGAATCTAGATTGGCTCTGTTGTTAGGTGATATATCCTCGCGGCTCTATAGATTGCATAGAGAGAGAAGGTCAGTGTTGTGAGCGGCTCGTCTGGTTCTGGTTGATTTACCCACCCAAGTTTAGGAAGCCCATAAAAATCCATCGTCGGTGTGAAAGCCAATTTAAAGCAGGCCGGGCAAAGTAAACGAAAGCGCTTCGATTTGCTGGTATTTTCCGCTGAATTCAAACAGCCACCGTTCATTATTGTTTATTCATTGTTTTATTTTAACAGGAACATTCGAATCACTGCATCCTGAATAAACACTAATTATCGTGGAAATTACACATATACAAACAACTGTCTGTGAAGCCTGAGCTGTGATGAGGATGGATTACAACACACACACACGGAAAACACTGACAGTAATTGGAGTTCTTCAAAGTAGCGAGGGAATCCGGCGATTCGGATCGCTGTCAGGGTGTGTATTATATTTAGTGTGACGTTTCTGACACTGTTCGCTTCAACTGAGGTTTGAAACCCAGGAGAACGCCACACACATCACGGGAACGGCACATTTAACACTCAACATTTGTTCTTCAACCTCAGTATTCCCCAGCACACACACACTAGCTATTGTGCAATAGACATCCCCCATTTTCTGCCCTTCAGCTTGTGTCTCTGATCATGGGGATGGCTTTAACTAGGTATCTGGACCTGATGAAGTTCACAAAGTGCAAAGGTTTGAAATGCAGACCTCTACGAAGTAGCAAAGCAGCTATAAAGTTGATAGGGTCATTGTTATTTGATTCTTTAGTGTATGTGATCTGTGTTTTTCTTGTTAAAATGTGATTTCAGCCTTCTGTCATTATGGAAGCATGTTTCTGCCATGAAATAAAAAACTAAAAAATAATTGTGCCAATTTTTCCTTGTCTGAAATGTGAGATACACACTACACTGCAAAAAATGCTTTTCTAGCTTAGATTTTTTTGTCTTGTTTCCAGCCGAAATATCTAAAAATTCTTAAATCAAGAATTATTTTCTAGACAAGTACATGTTAATGCCTTGTTTTCAGAAAAAAGAAATTCAAATTAAGTGAGTTTTTGCTTGAAACAAGCAAAATAATCTGCCAGTGGGGTAAGCAAAATAATCTATTCTTCTGCTTGAAATAAGATTATTTTGTTATTTTATAGATTTTTTTTTTTTTTCTGAAAACAAGACAATAATTTTTACTTGTCAAGAAAATCCTTCTTGATTTAAGAATTTTTAGATATTTTGTCTAGAAACAAGAAAAAAAAAAATCTTAGCTAGAAAAGAATTGTTTGCAGTGTAGCAATTGCAAGAAAGTTGTAAAAAAAGAAAAAAGAAATTTGAATTGTGAAATTAAAACTTATGTCTAAGTTTATATGTCAATTCTGACTTTTTTCCTCAAAATTATAGGTTTATACCTTGTCTTTTGTGTTCTGAAATTGCAAGATATGAACTTAGAGAATTTAGAGAAAAATCTAAATTGCTAAATATATACTGAAAACGTTCATCTAATGAAGAAAAATATAACTTTTGTCATTGTACTCAAAGTATAAAAGTGTAAAACAAACTAATAAAAAAAAAAAAAAAAAAATCAAAAGCTGAAATAAAATATAACAAATATTTATTGTATTAAAAACGTTTACTTAAATAAAACAATAATTAGAAATGTTGCCTTGGCATTTAAATAAGTAAAAAATAAATAAATAAAAATACTTTCAAGCTAAATAGAAATATTTAAAAAAAAACTACTAAAAACTACTAAAACTCCTTCTAACTTCTGTCATCGTACTCAAAGTATAAAAGTTCTATAAAATGTAGTTCTATTTAGTTCTATAAAAGTGTAAAATTAGAACTAAAACTAATAAAAACATTTTCCAAAGCTAAAATAAAATACAAAAAAAAAACAAAACATTTTATTGTATTAAACACTTATACATAAATAAAAAATGAACAAGAAATGTTGCCTTGGCAAAAAAAAAAAACTACTAAAACTGCTAAAAATAAAATAAAAAAAGTAAAAATACAAAAATTAATAAATACTGTACAGTATAAAAATAATGCTAAAACAACACTTTATATGTAATAAATTGAGAATAAATAAGCGTTCCATTGATGTATGGTTTGTTATGATAGGACAATATTTGGCCCGAGATACAAGTATTTAAATATCTGGAATCTAAGGGTGCAAAAAAAATCTAAATATTGAGAAAAACACCTTTAAAGTTGTCCAAATGAAGTTCTTAGCAATGCATATTACTAATCAAAAAGTATGTTTTTACATATTTAGGGTGATGTACAAAATATCTTCATGGAACACAATCTTTACTTAATATCCTAATAATTTTTGGCACAAAAGAAAAATCTGTGTATTTTTGGCTATTGCTACAAATATACACACACATGCTATTGCTACTTAAGACTGGTTTTGTGGTCCATGATCACATATAATCACCACCAGACTGCACAAGATATGAATACATTTGTTTCATACTTGTTTTTTTTTTTAAGACATCAGACAAATAAGGAGGCTAACAGTGTAAATACAAAGCATGAATTTTCTAAATCATCTTTGGGTCTTCTATTTAAGCCTGAATAATCTTCTGTTTATGTGTTACTGATGTAATTCTTCTAAAGTTTACTAGAGGTGTTTGCATTCATCTAGCAGATATTTTGTGCATGTATGTAAATGTTGTGATGAGCAGGCATGGATCTGGCCTATTTTATTACGTATAGAAACCCCAACATGGAGAAACACTGCTCTATAAACAGCAAGTGTGTGTGTTTGCGTTTGTGTACGTGTGTGCATTTAACAGTCAATCTCATGTTCCGAGACAGAAATAGACTCCATCCAGTATTTACAGTGGTTCGGCTCTCTCTTGCGGCACACCGCGTTTCTCTGACGTTAGACTATGAATTCCCCACACATCCAGAGAGAAGAAGAAAACAAGAGAGGGAAGACAACATACGACAGGAGGAACAGAGACAAAGACACACAAGAGGGATCGAGCAAAGCTCACAAAAACTGTCAAGAACAAGCCTGCGTTTCAACAAAATCAAAAGGAAAGAAGTAAAAAAATGATATTTTTCAAAGGTAAAGTTTGTACTGTATAGTTTTCGCCACTTGCAGCACCAAACAAAATTGAAAATATAATGTTTTCAAACAGGGAAGTACCATGTACTTTTTGGGAGGAATAAGCCAACAAATGACTGAATTTCTGCAATCAACGTATTGCAAAGGTAATTTAACATTTATAAATTACTCACTCCACCTTCAAAGGACATTAAGCCTATTTAATGATTTTTAAGTTTGTTTGTTTTTTTTCCCCAATTAAAGACATTTATGCCCAATGTCTATTATTGTAATTATTGTAACACAGAACGAAAAAACTACTATTTATACATCATGGTAGTATTTGTTGTATTGTATTTGTTTATGTTGACTGCAACTATATATATTACTATTCAAAAGCTTTTTCAAGAAATGAATGCTTTTTATTAATTAAGGATGCATTAAATGGATTAAAAATGAGAGTAAAGACATTTTTAATGTTACAAAAGATTTCTGTATTAAATAAATGATGTTCTTTTGAACTTTCCATTCATCTGTGAATCCTGAAAATTAAAATGTATGACAGTTTCCACAAAAATATTGGGCAGCACAACTGTTTTTAACACTGATTATAATGAAACATGTTTCTTGAGCAGCAAATCAGCATATTAGAATGATTTCTGAAAGATCATGTGACACTGAAGACTGAAGTAATCAAAAAGTCACAAATAAATTACATTTAACAATGTATTCACATAGAAAACAGCTGTTTTAAATTGTACTAATATTTCACTGTTTTTACTGTATTTATTGTGTTTTTGATATAATAAATGCGTCTTTCAAAAACATAAAAATCGTACTGATCTTAAACTGGTATATAATAAAAAAATACAATTTAGAAAATGACCGTTGTGAAGAGAAAGTAAGAATGCAAAAAAAAAATAAATAAATACAATAAAAAAAAATAAAAAAAAATAAATAAATAAAATAAATCCTAATGGTCCTAAAAACGTGCTTCATTTTATTTATGCAAATTCTACGGTAAAATATTTTGGTGATATTTAGATTTAGTGTGTGTGGTCAAGTGTTTTTTCTTGTTAAAGATGCTGTACATGATTTCAGCCTTTTGTCATTATGAATGCATGTTTCCACCATGGATAAAAAAAAAAGCAAAAAATAAATAAAAAGTAATTGCAGCTTTCTTTTAATCTCACAATTATTTGCAATTCTTAGAAGAAAATGAAATGTTACATAAACTTGTCAGAATTGTGAGATAAATACACTGTACGGTTAAAAAAAAAAAAAAAAAAACTGTAAAATGCTACAGTAAAATCCTGTTAAATGGTTAACGGTAAAATACCGTAAAATGAACAGCGAACAACCATAAATTGACATTCCCAGAACTCCCTGTGTTACTTTCTTTTTTTTTTTTTAAATAACTCTTAGCAGTTTTGTACATTAGGGTTGTATGTTACATCTAATGTTATTAAATTAATGGTTATTGTATTATTTCACTTTCATGTGTGTTATCATGATGGAGTTTAGTGTTTGTGTGAATGACACACTGCACCTTCTATATATGTTCATATTTAAAAAGCTGTTTGTGATGGGCTTTGGTTCATCATGTGACTTTCTCATCACCACCTGCTTTTGGTGGTTATCAGTGTATTACAAAGGTATAAAACAGATTCAGTACTTCAATAGCTTGGTACATGAAATTACGGTATTTACCTGTAAATTTAAGCAAAAACTGCACAGCTTAAAATGTTGCTACCGTATTATTGATGGTAAAATTCTGGCAACCACAGCTGCTGTTTTTTACCATAAATTTTGCATCTTTTTTTTTTCAATTACCTTACGTTTTTAACAAAATTGCACAATCTAAACTAGTCGGAATTAGGGTTGCAAAAAAAATGAAACATTTGAAATTTGCTGAAATTTTGGAAACTTTCCAGGATTTTTAGGAATCTTCCAGGGATTTTTTGGAAAGTTTCCAAAAAATTACCAGAAATGTTCCACCCCTTAGTCAGAATTGTGAGATATAAATTCTGAATTGTGAGATGAAAACTCAGATCTTAAACTGGTATATATAAAAAAAAAAAAACTGCAATTCAAAAAATTACTGTTGTGAATGCAAAACAGAAAAAAAAAATTCAATTGTCCTAGAAAAATTTTAATTATAAATGTTTATTTTGTGAGGTAAAATGTGATACCGACGTGTTTCACTGAGATTCACCTGTTTAGCTTTGCACTGCAAAAAATGCTTTTGTTACTTAGATTTACAAATTATCTAAAAATTCTTAAAACGAAAAGGGTTTTCTAGACGAGTAAAAATTATTGTCTTGTTTTCAGAAAAAATATGTTATAATTAAGTGAGTTTTTGCTTGAAACAAGAAAAATTATCTGCCAATGGGGTAAGCAAAATAAGCTTATTTCAAGCAGAAAACTAGATTATTTTGCTTACTTTTTCTAAAAACAAGACAATTTTTGCTTGTCTAGAAAATCCTTTTTGATTCAAGAATTTGAATTGGCTGGAAACAAGGCAAAAAAATCTAAGTAAGAAAGGCATTTTTTGCAGTATGAAAAAAGTAATTTAAAATGTGAAGAAGGAGAACAGCAGATGGATGGAGAGAATATCCATTAACAGAAAAAAGAAAAAAAAAATCCACACACACACCTGAGATGCTCCTCCAATGACATTTCCCTCATCCACTACAGAGAGAGAGAGTCCTGTTTCCCTAAGAGGACGTCCATGACATGTTTTCACCTTTTGAGTGCCTCCAGCTACAAGATAAGCCTCTCTCTCTCTCTCTCACACACACACACACACACACACACACACACGCTCTGTCTCTCTCTCCAGCTGGCTGTCATCATGGAAAAACATGCTGCACGAGGGGGTAAAATGAATGAATGTATACGTGAGAGAGCGTGTTGATTTATCCACTGATATAGATGACATGTTTACAACAGTCACTGTGCATTACACTGATTTGACCACGATTAAGTGTTGTAATTTTCATACAGTTGGTTATATTCAATCACCAATCATTCTATATGCCAATCACATAGCAATGCTTTAAAACCACTTCCTACACTGCAAAAAAATGCTTTTTTAGACTTTTTGTCTTGTTTCCAGCTAAAATATCTAAATAATTCTTAAATCAAGAAGGATTTTCTAGATAAGTAAAAATTATTGTCTTTTTTTCAAACAAAATATGTTAAAATTAAGTGAAAATAATCTGCCAATGGGGTAAGCAAAATGATCTTGCTTTCTGCTTGAAATAAGATTATTTTGCTTGTTTCAAGCAAAAACTCACTTAATTTTGACTTTTTTTTTCTGAAAACAAGACAAAATTTTTTACTTCTCTAGAAAATGATTCCTGATTTAAGAATTTTTAGATATTTTGGCTGGAAACAAGACAAAAAATCTAAGTAAGACAAGCATTTTTTGCAGTGTAACAGACAGCAATGCCCTAACAACCACTTACATAACAGCCAGGGAAGCACCCACATGTGGAAAAGGCAGCACTCGCAAAGGCTGAAATGCAGTTCTCAGGTGTCATTGTTTGAGTCTCTGACGGCGCGAGTGAAGCAGCTCATTTATGAACATGAATTATAAGCAGCTCCTCCTGAATAATGCATTTTCCTGCTCTCGCTGTGTGTTTGTTTGTGAGGCGGCTGTTTGTTTTTGAGGTGCTTGTTGGCTCACAAGTTTGTTGTTTGTTTGAAAGAATCCCTCTCAGAAGTGGGGAAGCGCCATCTGGCCACACACACACACACACACACACTCATGACACATTAAAGAGAGAGACAGCGGATGTTAGATCATGTTGTATCAGACAGCTGCGGTATAACGTGCCGCTCTGAATTAGTCTTTTCTCTTGCACCCTGTCCAACTCACTAAGATTCAACTCTTATAGGAGACCCTGAACAGTTTGGCCACATCTGTGCGTTTCTCTGTGTGTGCTGTCACCAAATTGAAATTTATAACTAGTGTTGCTTTCATCAATGGAAATTTTGACTAAATATCGTCGCCAAAGTACCTTTATCACGTGATGAAAATGAGATAGGGCTGTCAAACGATTAATCGCATCCAAAATAAAAGTTTATGTTTACATACTATATGTGTGTTTACTTTGTATATTTATTATGTACATATAAATACACACACATACATGTATATACTAAAACAAAATATTTATTTGTATTATATTTATACCTGTATACAATTTAGATTATATAAATATAAATATTTTAGATATAAATCCAAAATATTTTTCCTTAATATATAAATGTATGTGTGTGTATTTATATATACATAATAAATATACACAGTACACAAATATATAGTATGTAAACATAAACTTTTATTTTGGATGCGATTAATCACGATAGCACTAAAATGAGATGAGATGCAACGTAAATGCTGGTCATGTGACGACGACTATAATTAAGTGTATAATGCAATATTGCTGACGAATAAAAATGAGACTAAATGTGGTTTACACTGCAAAAAATGCTTTTCTTACTTAGATTTTTTGCCTTGTTTTCAGCCAAAATATCTAAAAATGTATAAATCAAGAAGGATGTTGCAGACAAGCAAAAATGATTAGTCATAGTTAAGTGAGTTTTTGCTTAAAACAAGCAAAATAATCTTATATCAAGCAGAAACTAAATTATTTTGTTTACCCCATTGGCAGATTATTTTTCTTGTTTCAAGCAAAAACTCTCTTAATTTTAACTTCTTTTTTCTGTAAGCAAGACAATAATTTCTACTTTTACATTTTTAGGTTAAAAATGCAGTTTCAGTGCGGCTTCAAAAGAGATCTAAATGATCCCAGGCGAGGAATAAGGGGTATTATCTATCAAAACAATTGGTTAGTTTCTAAAATAATGCACAATTTATATACTTTTTAACCTCAAATGCTCGTCTTGTCTAGCTCTGTGATGCACATGAGTACTCTGTGCACTTCGGTTCAGTACAGTCAGTGTGTTGAAAAACTACCATCTCATTTTCTCCTCAAACTTGAAAATCATCCTGCAGAAGTACCGACACAATTTTTACAAAGTGAATGTCCAAAGATGGAGGAGAAAATGTGATGTGTAACTGTAACCGGAGTGCACGTGACTTGTTCAAAAAGTCTATAAATATCATTTTTTTAAAGAAAATGACAGATTGTTTTGCTAGATAAGACCCTTATTCCTGTGTAGAGCCCTTTGAAGCTGCATTTAAACTGCATTTTTGACCTTCAATCCGTTGAGCACCATTAAAGTCCACTATATGGAGAAAACTCCTGGAAAACTTAATTTCTTTGCGACTGAAGAAAGAAAGACATGCATATCTTGGATAACATGGGGGTGAGTAACTTATCAGGACATTTTTATTCTGAAAGTGGAGTAATCCTTTAAGAACACGCTTTCCATGTGACACCTTTTTACTCTTTTTCATGCAATCGAATGAGGCTAAGAAAAAGCATGATTTTGTCCAATTCATCCATTTTTTAGAGAGCAGAAGTCATGCCAGCACCAAAGCAAGCGTTTAGGATCACAACCAGTTTGCAAACATGGAAAAGGGACACAAGATAACTTGTTTGCTGGATTCCTTTCCTCTATCAGTCTCCTTTTCTCCATCAGCAAAGGGAAGCGCAGTACGTCATACACTGTTCAAACCCACTTCAGCTGATAAACAGAACGACGGAAAGCATAGATTGTCGTCTGTCAGCGACGGCTAACGTTCTCAGCGCTACACTTAACCCCACTGAGGAAGCAAGTACACACTTTAGAAGAACTCACCACCGCCACAAAACACGCACACAAACACACAATGGCATTTAAGGACATGCTCACAAGCAATCTACAGAAAATGCTGCATATTAACATATGTTGCTTTTAAAGGAACGATGAAAGATGAGATAATTTATTCTTCCTCATATTTTAAAATCATAAAAAGACACAAAATTAGCATGAAAACAGCATAAATGACCATAAAAGAAGTCATTATAACTCATGTATATATATAAAAGAGTGTATATATATATATATATATATATATATTTGAAGTTTGAAGTCTCTACAGATGTTTGTGCACATGGTTGACAGTCTCGACAGTTGAGCTCAAAAATTTACGACCTTTCAGAATCTGCAAAATAAGAGCGATCTTACAAAACGCATGTTGTTTATTTAGTACTGACCTGAATAAGATATTTCACATAAAAGATGTTTACATTTAGTCCACAAGAGAAAATATTAGTTACATTTATAAAAATGACTCCTTGATTCACAAAAAAAAGGCTTACCTTACTTAGTATTTTTGTCTTGTTTCTAGTCAAAATATCTGATTAAGAGGTATTTATTGGATAAGCAAAATAAAATAAGATATTTGGTCTTGTTTTAAGCAAAATGCACTTCATTTAGATTTTCCCCCTGAAAACAAGTGAAATATTCATGAAGCAAGAGTTTGTCAGCATTTTTGTGCATTTGAACCCTGTCCAACAATGACTGTATGATTTTGAGATCCATCTTTTCACACTGAGGACAACTGAGGGACTCATATGCAACTATTACAGAAGGTTCAAACACTCACTGATGCTCCAGAAGGAAAAAACATGCATTAAGAGCCGGGGGATGAAAACTTTTGAACAAAATGGCAATTTTTTCTTATTTTGCCTAAATATTATCTTGTTTTCATTTAGTACTGCCCTTCAGAGGCTACATAAAATACTTACATGTTTCCCAGAAGACAAAATAAGTTACATTTACCCTGATCTTCAAAAGTGAGTCACAAAAGAGGCTCTTATTGCACGGTTTTTCTTTCTGGAGCATCAGTGAGCATTTGAACCTTCTGTAATAGTTGCATATGAGTCTCTCAGTTGTCCTCAGTGTGAAAAGATGGATCTCAAAATCATACAGTCATTACTGGAAATGGTTCAAATACACAAAAATGCTGAAAAACCAAAGAATTTGTGGGACCTGAAGAATTTTTCTGAAGAACAGCAGACAGTTTAACTGTTCAGGACAAACAAGGGACTCATGAACAACTATCACTAAACAAACATCACAGTATTAAGAATCAAGGGGGTGTAAACTTTTGAACAGGGTAATTTTTATGAATTGTGGACTATATGTAAACATCTTTTATGTGAATTATTTCATTCAAGTCAGTACTAAATAAACAATAACATGCATTTTTTGACAAAATAATTAACATTTAGCAGATTCTGAAAGGGAGATGTAAACTTTTGACCTCAACTGTATGTCTGTATGAATTAAAGTGACAATACAAGTGTAAAAACAGTCTTTTATAATCATTTACTACATTGTTTGATCAGTATGATTCCCACAGTACAATCTTCAGAGAACAGTCACCGGTACTTGTTTAATCTCTCCCTCTCTCTATCAGTCTCTTTTAGGATCTCTGGTTATCTGTGCGTGAGTGTATTTATGTTGCTATCACAGATATCAGCCGCTGAGTGAGACAGACAGAACGAAGAGGAAAACCACAGCACCGGTAAGTGTATCTGAGAAAGTTTATCTCTAAATGAGACAAATGTGAACTGGTAAAGAGGGTATTTCTGTGTGTGTGTGTGTGTGTGTGTGTGTGATAAAGAGAGAGGGACAGTGTAAGTGTAAGCCATCTACCATCACCTAATGAGAAGGTAACTGACATACAGGCTATAATACTAGCACTATTTCGCAAAAACACACGTCACCTCCTGCTCGGACGCGAATCATTATCCCTCAGCAGCAGGTGATGTAATCAGCAAATGGAAAGAGCAGAATGAAAGCTGCTCGATCCCTTACAGCGAGACCGGAGTGGTTGTGTAAAAGGAAAACAGGAGAGAAAACAAGATCTTTCATGATCAGAAATATACCAACTGCTGCATGGCATTTATATGCAATACTGGGGATTTCAACACAATCATCTGACATTTTAAATCTTGAGTTTGCATTCCTTAGAGCATGTTTCAGGCCTACACTCTTAAAAAAGGTTCTTTGTGGTGAAAGAAGGTTCTTCAGATTATAAAAAGGTAAGAAACAGATGGTTCTTTAAAGAACCTTTGACTAAAAGGTTTTTTGTGGGACCAAAAATGGTTCTTCTATGGCATCACTTGAAGAAACTTTTAAAGCACCTTTATTTTTAAGAGTGTACACTGCAAGAAATGCTGTTCTTACTTAGATTTTTTTGTCTTGTTTTCAGCAAAAATATCTAAAAATTATCGACTTGTTTTCAGAAAAACAATTGTCACAATTAAGTGAGTTTTTGCTTAAAACAAGCTAAATAATCTGCCAATGGGGTAAGCAAAATAAATCTTATTTCAAGCAGAAAACTCTGTTAATTTTAACTTATTTTTTCTGAAAACAAAACAATTTTTTACGCATCTAGAAAATCCTTCTTGATTTGAGAATTTTTAGATATTTTGGCTGGAAACAAGACAAAAAAAATCTAAGCAAGAAAAGCATTTTTTTGCGATGTACAAGAAGACAATGAAATCAATTGTTCTGATCACAATAGTCAATCATTCTTAAAGGAATAGTTTACACAAAAATGAAAATGCGCTGAAAATCTGTTCAACCTCAGGCCATCTAGGACGTAAATGAGTTTGTTTCCCAATCAGATTTGGAGAAATGTGTCATTCCAGTGAATGTAGTGAATGGGTGCCGTCAGAATGAGAAACTAAACAGCTGACAAAAACAACACAATAATCCACAAGTACACTGCAAAAAAAATGATTTTCTTACTTAGATGTTTTGTCTTGTTTCCAGCCAAAATATCTAAAAATTCTTAAAGCTAGAAGGATTTTCTAGACAAGCAAAAACTAATGTCTTGTTTTCACTGAAAATATGTCAAAATTAAGTGAGTTTTTGCTTGAAACAAGCAAAACAATCTGCCAATGGGGTAAGAAAAATAATCTAGTTTTCATCTTGAAGTAAGATTATTTTGCTTAGCCCATTGGCAGATTATTTTGCTTGTCTGAAGCAAAAACTCACTTAATTTTGACTTCTGTTTTTCGAAAAAAAAAAAAAAAGACAATCATTTTTACTTGTCTATAGAAAACCCTTCTTGATTTAAGAATTTTTAGATATTTTGGCTGGAAACAAGACAAAAAAATCTAAGTAAGAAAAACATGTTTTGCAGTGTAATGCACTCCACTCCAGTCCATCAATTAACGATTAATCTTGTGAAGCCAAAAGCTCTGTGTTTATAAAACAAAATATGCATTATTAAGATGTTTGTAACTAAAATACAAGTCCACATTTCATAATAACGCTTCCTCCAGTAAAAAAAAAAAAAAAAAAGAAAAGTGGTCAGGTCTGAATCAGGAGAGAAATCTGCACAGACCAAGCCTTGTTTACAAGCCAAAACAGCTATAAACAAATATGTGACTGGATTTTGACATGAAAGACGACAGGAGATAGACTTTTTCACTGGAGGAAGCGTTATTATAGATTATGAACTTGTATTTTAGCTAAAAAAAGTCTTAATTATAGTTTTGTTTCAGCTTTTGTCTTCTCAAGATGTTAATGTCTGCTTGATGTTTTTATTCAGCGGTTTGGACTCTTATTTTGACGGCACCCATTCACTGCAAAGGATCCACTGGTGAGCGAGTGATGGAATGCTGCATAACCCCAAATATGATAAGAAACAAACTCCTCAACATCCTGGATGGCCTGAGGGTGAACCGATTTTGAGCACATTTTCATTTTTGGCTGAACTTTTCCTCCGAGTGCATACATCAAATTTTCTTTAGTCCTCACACACTGCAAAGAAAAAAAAAAGGCGTCTTCCCTCGAGACACATGCGCGTGTATGTTTGCGAATGTGTGTCAGATCCATCTTGCTACTGTCTTGTCATCCGTGGCTCTTAACCGAGTCTGAAATACACCGAAGATCCAGCAACAAGCTCAACACAGCGATCAGAGAGGCACTTACCCTTCCACATGACCTACACACACACACACACACACACTTTATTCTTAGTACAGTGTGTGGTATTCGGGCTGCGAGTGAGCGAGCGAGACGCCGCTTAGCCGTCTTATCTGCTCATGTCTGAACTTTGAGAGCGGCCGTCAATCATCTTTCTATTGAGCCTTTAAGCAAACAGTCTCCGAAACACTGCAAATGACAAATAAATGATCGACACGTGTGATTTCCATATGAATGTTCGTCGTGAGAATTAACCGAACTGAATCGCAGATGATTTTTTACTCTGAGGATTTGAGGTAAATGACATAGATGCTTTAATAAAGCCCATTGAAGATCCCCGCACACTTCAAAACTAAATAAAGATGACTGAAACTTGAAGGATGTGTTTGACTTTTAAAGGAAATCATAATTGTGTCATCATTTCAGCTCTTTGTCTGGTTAAAGCTTCATTTGGATAAGCTGATACTGTATGGAAAAAAAGCAACATGAACCTTCTGCGAAACCTTTATAAGGTTTGAAATGCCATTAGCAGCTTCATTTTTGTTAATGTATCCCACTAAATCAAGGTAACGCTCCATTAAGTCAGTTAAATACACGACATGCTCTTATCTGTCTGACAGATGCTTTTGAGCTAAGAGATAAAATTGCATTTAAGCAAAACAAGAAAGAGATTGTCAATCTTTTCAATTTGAGCACATATCCACAAAATGGTTACTGCCAATTCTCCTCGGTCAATAAAAATCGGTTGAGCCTATCTGCAAGAAATGAAGCATGTCACAGAACTGATCCTGAAGGTGTTTTCTTCTTTCAGAAACGCTGACACCTTCTATATTGTGTCTCCTCTCGCCGAGGCTGTAAATTGGTGTTGTGTAGGACTAGATTTGAAGAGAAAGATGAAAAATAACATGTTCAACCCCATACTGAAAAGAAAAACACAAGCGCTGCGTCTTTGGGGACTTACAGCTGTTATAGTCACATCAAACTCATGAAGCATTACACTAGTGTTGTTAAGTAAAACTAAAGGTAAAACTGTTCGAAATCGTTTCATTCGTTAAAGGCTAAAATAAAATAAAATATAAATTTTACATGGAAAATTTCAAATTAAACGCAAATGAAAATTAGAAATGAAAAAAAAAAATATTTAGGTTAAAACAAAATTATTAACACAAAAATAAATAAAAGCCAAATAGAAATACTTTAAAAAACTAAAATAAAAATAAATGTAAATATAAAAATAAAAACTAATTCATAATATTAACAAATGCTATGTATTACATATATTACATACTACAATAATACTGTCAAATATTAGAATAAAAATATGTAATATTACAAAAATAAATATATTCTGAATTATTAAAATAATAATTAAACAATGCTGCATTACACTAATATCTATATATCTTTGTTCTCTGTACAGACTGAACTTGGAAAATAAGCTTTTTGGTTTGCAGCACCCAATTACTGGAATTATTTACAACATTTTTAGATTGTTGATCAATGAGATGGTAAAGGAAGAATCAACTTGTAAGTGTTTTTAAATTGTTTTGTAACAGTGTTTTCTGTGTTTTTTTCTCTTAATATTTCTGTGCTGCATCTTAGCAAGGTCACTTCTGTAAAAGAGATTTTTAATCTCAGAAAGTTTTTACCTGATTAAATAAAGGACATTATTGCATGAATGAATGAATGAATAAATAAAAACTTCACAGGCAAATTTCCATTTCTGAAAACATGCAATGTTTAATTTCAGCACCACTCACAGTATCAAAACAATGATTGTTTCTGAACAGGGTTTAGTCAGAATTGCTTGAGATAAACTCACAATTGTGAGTTATAAAGTCAGAATTGCATAATATAAATTCGCAATCGCAAGAAAAAATGCTTGAATTGTGAGATAAAGTCTAAATTGTGAAAAAGCCAGAATTGGCATTTTGAGAATAAAACTTATGAGATAAATCGTGAGATAAAAAAAAAAAAAAATCATAATTGCAAGAAAAGAGTCCAAAATTGCATGATATAAACTTTCAATTGAGAGGAAAAAAGTCAGTTTTGCATGAAACAAACTTTCAATTGCGAGAAGAAAAAACTCAGAATTGTAAGATAAAGTCTCATTTCGTAAACTAAACTCTCAATTGCGAGAAAAAAGTGAGAATCATAAGAAAAAAAAACTCAATTGCGAGAAAAAAGTCAAAACTGCATTGATATAAACTCGATATTGTGAGTCATAAAGTCAGAATTGTGATATAAACTCGCAATTGCGAAAAAAAAAGTCAAAATTGCGTGAACTGAACTCTCAATTGGAAGAAAAAAGTGAGAATTGTAAGATAAAAAAAAACACAATTGCGAGAAAAAAAGTCAAAATTGCATGATATATACTCACAATTACGAGTTATAAGATAGTCTCAATTGCAAAAAAAAAAAAAAAAAAGTCAGTAGTGCGTGAAGTAAACTTGCAATTGCGAGAAAAAAAGCTCCGAACTGTGAGATCAAAAGTCACAATAAACACTCCCATAGCCCCACCCTTTGTCCATCCTTGGCTAAACAACCAGCTAGTCCCGCCCCAAACTCACACAGTCACATGTTGTCAGAGAAATAAAGACAGAGCAACACAGAGTCACGGTGTTTGATTACACAGTGACTTACTAATAATTCTAGCCGCATTATGCTGGGATAAGTAAAAACACTTGCAAACGCACTTCGAAGGACACAGTCCTCAAACACAAGAGCATTAGCAGGCGAGCGGCGTTGGCGTGTTTCCCGCTCGCTAACCTCTCTGTAAGTGAGCCTAGGTCACCGCTCCAGCATTATTTCAATCACTCTGCGGCTCCATCCCTCCCCTCGGTCTCTTATCGTCCCATCAGCGGCACATCCCTATCCCTCCATTAAATAAATTGTGTTGTAATAATCCGCTGTGCTGCGTGCTCCTGATATTGGTGGCCTTTTTGATTACCCCACTTTCAGTCCATCCAGGGCACTCAATAATTCCCACTTTACCTTCACCGAATTAGAGCACCAGGAGTCACTCTTTCAGTGCTGTATTGTACATTTTTACATTCAAGATGGAAAACTCTTAACTTTTAAAGAGTGAAATTTGCTCGGGATGAACTCCTTTTAATTTGGGAGTGTCTTAAGCAAAAAAACAACAACAAACATTTTAATGGCAAAAAATGTCTGTCTGATGCATCTGTGTATGCCAGCAATTTTAAAAAGTGGATATGAAATACAACAATGTGAAAGCAAACCACAGGGAACCTATCATCATGAGTTCAGTGAACTTTAGGTAATTTGAAACACTCACATTTGTTATTGTGAACATACTAGAAGACGAAGAGAAAAAAGAAAACAATAAAAAAGGAGCAGAAGAAACAGAAGATAAAATATTTGAAGTAGCAGAAGAAGAAGAAGAAGAAGAAAAAGAAGAGAAAATAAATGATGAAGCAGAAGTATAATAGGATGCATTAAAGCATGAAAAAGAATAAGCGAAAGCAGAAGAGAAAAGAAAATAAGAAATGGTCGACAAAGAAGGACAACGAAAAAAAAGATGAAGCAGAAAAAAGAAGCAGAATAGCCAAAAGAAGAAGAAGAAGCATAATAATGATAAAATAAGAAGACGAATAATAAACAAAAAAGTCCTGAAGAAGGATAAAGAAGATGAAGAATGATGATGATGAAGAAGAAGCAGTTGAAGAAGAAGAACATATAAAAAAGCAGAAGGAAGAAGCAAATAGAGAAAAGAAGAAAACATGGTAATAAATGAGAAGGATGTAGAAGCAGAGGAAAATAAAATAAAAGATGAAGGAGAAGAAGAAGAAGCAGCAGCATAATAATAAAATAAGACAAGAGAAGAAAAGGTGATGAAGAAGGACAAAGAAGATGAAGGATGATGATGAAGAAGAAGAAGAAGAAGAAGTTGAACTAACAAGTGAAAGAAGAAGAAAAAATAAAACAAAAATAAAAGCAATAGGCAAAAAAAGAAAAGAAGAAAAGGGGTAACAAATGAGAAGAATGAAGAAGCAAAGGAAAATAAAATTAAAGATGGAGAAGATTATATAGAACAAGTAGAAGCAGAATAAAATGAAAAAGAAAAAGCAAACAAAGGAAGAAGAAGAGAAAAAAGCAGAAGAAGAGAAACTAAGAAGTAAAAAAGAAAAGAAAAGAAAAGAAAAGAAGAAGAAATGGTTGACAAAGGAGGATAAAGATGAAGGATGAAGAAGAAAAAGAAAAGATGAAGCAGATAAAATGAGCAGAATAACAAGAAGAATAACAAGAAGAAGAAGAAGAAGAATACTAAAATAAGAAGATGAAGAATAAACAAAAGAAGAAAAGGTGCTGAAGAAGGACAAAAAATGAAGGGTGATGAATAAGAAAAAAGAAGCAGTTGAACTAACAAGGGAAAGAAAAAGAAGAAAAAAAATCAAAAATCAAAGGAAGAGGCAAAAAGAGAAAAGAAGAAAAAGGGTAACAAATGAGAAGGATGAAGAAGCAGAGGAAAAGAAAAGAAAAGATAAAGGAGAAGAAGAAGAAGGAAGATGACATAGAACAATCATCTTCAGAAGAAGAAGAAATGAAGGAAAAAGAGGAGAAAGAAGCAGAAGAAGAGAAAATAAGAAGCAGAAGAAGGATGACGAATCAGAAAGAAAAAAAGAAGAAAAGGGACAACTAATATGAAAGACAAAGATGCAGAAGAAAAAGTATTCTCTTATTCATTGTCTCTATATCCTATAATTGGATGGACCCAATATGTCCTTTCTTTTTGGACAGCAAAATCATTCTTGTTGTTGAAGATTCTATTTTGTATTGTTTTGCGAATTTTTTGCAACAGAGAAATTAATATGCATCAGAATAAATACGCTTTCCATTGATGTATGGTTTGTTAGGATAGGACAACATTTGGCCGAGATACGGCTATTTGAAAATCTAGAATCTGAAAATTCTAAATATTAAGAAAATCACCTTAAAAGTAGTCCAGATTAGGTTCTTAGCAATGCATATTGCTAATCAAAAATTGAGTTTTGATATATTTATTGTAGGAAATTTACATTTTGACATTTTGTCTACTCTAGGATCACATACAGGTCCTTCTCAAAAAATTAGCATATTGTGATAAAGTTTATTATTTTCTGTAATGTACTGATAAACATTAGACTTTCATATATTTTAGATTCATTACACACAACTCGAAGTAGTTCAAGCCTTTTTTTTGTTTTAATATTGATGATTTTGGCATACAGCTCATGAAAACCCAAAATTCCTATCTCAAAAAATTAGCATATTTCATCCGACCAATAAAAGAAAAGTGTTTTTAATACAAAAAAAGTCAACCTTCAAATAATTGTGTTCAGTTATGCACTCAATACTTGGTCGGGAATCCTTTTGCAGAAATGACTGCTTCAATGCGGCGTGGCATGGAGGCAATCAGCCTGTGGCACTGCTGAGGTGTTATGGAGGCCCAGGATGCTTCGATAGCGGCCTTAAGCTCATCCAGAGTGTTGGGTCTTGCGTCTCTCAACTTTCTCTTCACAATATCCCACAGATTCTCTATGGGGTTCAGGTCAGGAGAGTTGGCAGGCCAATTGAGCACAGTAATACCATGGTCAGTAAACCATTTACCAGTGGTTTTGGCACTGTGAGCAGGTGCCAGGTCGTGCTGAAAAATGAAATCTTCATCTCCATAAAGCTTTTCAGCAGATGGAAGCATGAAGTGCTCCAAAATCTCCTGATAGCTAGCTGCATTGACCCTGCCCTTGATAAAACACAGTGGACCAACACCAGCAGCTGACATGGCACCCCAGACCATCACTGACTGTGGGTACTTGACACTGGACTTCAGGCATTTTGGCATTTCCCTCTCCCCAGTCTTCCTCCAGACTCTGGCACCTTGATTTCCGAATGACATGAAAAATTTGCTTTCATCCGAAAAAAGTACTTTGGACCACTGAGCAACAGTCCAGTGCTGCTTCTCTGTAGCCCGGGTCAGGCGCTTCTGCCGCCGTTTCTGGTTCAAAAGTGGCTTGACCTGGGGAATGCGGCACCTGTAGCCCATTTCCTGCACACGCCTGTACACGGTGGCTCTGGATGTTTCTACTCCAGACTCAGTCCACTGCTTCCGCAGGTCCCCCAAGGTCTGGAATCGGTTCTTCTCCACAATCTTCCTCAGGGTCCGGTCACCTCTTCTCGTTGTGCAGCGTTTTCTGCCACACTTTTTCCTTCCCACAGACCTCTTGCTTGAGGGTGTCAATGATGGCCTTCTGGACAGCAGTCAGGTCGGCAGTCTTACCCATGATTGCGGTTTTGAGTAATGAACCAGGCTGGGAGTTTTTAAAAGCCTCAGGAATCTTTTGCAGGTGTTTAGAGTTAATTAGTTGATTCAGGTGATTAGGTTAATAGCTCGTTTAGAGAACCTTTTCATGATATGCTAATTTTTTGAGATAGGAACTTTGGGTTTTCATGAGCTGTATGCCAAAATCATCAATATTAAAACAATAAAAGGCTTGAACTACTTCAGTTGTGTGTAATGAATCTAAAATATATGAAAGTCTAATGTTTATCAGTACATTACAGAAAATAATGAACTTTATCACAATATGCTAATTTTTTGAGAAGGACCTGTATATGCATCCATGAAATTCACTGTGAAAGGAGCCACTCTAATCATTTTATTTGCTCTTTTTGATGTGTTACTACTGACACACACATATTAAACTGGCAAAAAAAAAAAAAAAAAAAAAAAACAACAACAGTAAAATAAAGCAATTGCATTTATTCATGCCCCAATGCATTCTGGGATTAAGTAATTCTGTAATTCAGTAATTCTGAGTAGCAAGTTACTCTCAATGTTCCTCAGATCACAAATTAATGTTAACAAAACTTAATTGGCTTAAGTAAATTGAACTCCAAATAAGTAAGGAATACTTTTAATATAGTAGTAGATAAGACTTAAATTACACTTAACACAGTTAAGTTTAGATTACTTTATTGAATTAAGGCAAAACGTTTGCACAATTGAATTAAGTAAACTTAACAAATTAATTTTGTAACATTAGTGTGCCTAAATTCTGCATACTGGCATATTCATTGTTGTTGTTCATCAGTGCTGCTGAATAATGAATAAGGAATAGGTGTTGTGCAAATGTGGGTGGTCGTATGTTAATGAGAATCAGCTGTGTGCTGTAGCCTTGTAATTCTGTCTAATGTCCCTGTTGGACTGTGGTGCGTGTGGTTCGTCTCGCATCATTCGCAAATAAATCAGGTGTGAGACTCGTGCGCCAACCTGCAAGACCCAAACAAATCAATAGAGACACGCAGCCAACAATCAAGTGCAATCAAAACCCAGGGAGAGGATCAGACACTGTCATTTGAGTGTGTGTACTGTACATGATCACCCAACACTTCAGCTCATACACCAATCACTTTTGTGCTACAAACAAATTGAACCAGCATAAGTCTGCTGGCACTGAAATTCAAATCTAAGTATTATGGCTATTAGCACACTGTACTGAATCAGTGTTCTTGATAGTGATAAAATCAACATGAAATCACATTCACAACTCATTTTACTTTCTTTTCTGAGTGAAAAAGGACATTTATATGGAAGCCTGTTTCCTCCACTGAATAATATATATATATATATATATATATATATAAAGGTTATTGCAACTTATCTCACAATTATGACTTTTTTTCTCACAATTGTGAGATTCACAGTTCTGAGAAATAAAGTCAGAATTGTGTAATATAAACTCGCAATTGCAGGAAAAAAGTCAGAATTGCATGATATAAAGTTGCAAATGCGAGTTATAAAGTCAGAATTGCGAGATATAAACTTGCAATCCTGAGAAATGAAGTCAGAATTGTGTTTTAAATTTGCAATTGTGAGTTATAAAGTTAGAAAGTCTTTTTTTTCCTTCTCAGAAATGGTCTTTATGACTTGCAATTCTGACTTTTTTTCTCACGATTGTGAGATATAAACTTGCGATTCTGACTTTCTTTCAAAAAGAAAAAAAAGTCAGAATTACAAGTTTATATCTAGCAATTCTGACTTTATAACTCGCCATTGTGAGCTTATATCTCAAAGTTCGGAGAAAAAAAGTCAGAATTGCATGATATAAGTTCGCAATTGTGAGTTATAAAGTCAGAATTGTGACAAACTTGCAATCCTGAGAAATGAAGTCAAAATTGTTTTAAATTTCCAAGTGTGAGTTATAAAGTCAGAAAGTCTTTTTTTTCTCCTCAGAAATGGTCTTTATGACTTGCAGTTCTGACTTTTTTGTTTTAAATTTGCAATTGTGAGTTATAAAGTTTGTTTTTCTCACAATTGCGAGATATAAACTCGCAATGGCGAGTTATAAAGTCAGAATTATGAGATATAAACTTGCAATTTTGTGAACATATCAGTCACTTTTTCTCCTCAGAAATGGCCTTTATGACTCGCAATTGCAAGATTTTATCTCACAATTCTGAGAAAAAAAAGCAAATTGCGCAATTGTGACAAAAAAAGTCTTTATAAGTCTGACTTTATTTCTCGCATTTGTGAGTTTATATCTCACAGTTCACAGAAAAAAAGTGTCAAAATTGCAAGACGTAAACTCGCAATTGCGAGAAAAAATGTCAGACATATTGTATAATGTATATAAGATATATATTGTATAATGATTTTGAATTATAATTAATTATGAATTATAATTTAATTATGAATTAAATTTTTATATACTGGAAATTATAAAAAATGGTGGAAAGTGGCAAGTTTTGCAAACATGTTGGGTAAATACGGGCTTTGGGAAAAAATAGTGTAAATAATAATAATAACAACAATAATAATAATAATTAGTAATAGTATACTAGTAGTAATTAAAGAATATTTTAATAATATAAAAATGCAAGAAAGATAAAATTTGCCATATTTAAAATGATTTTAAACCAAATTTGAATTTTCAAAAATGACCGGCAAATATGGACTCTGGTGTTACAAAATGGAGTAAATAACAACAACAACAACAATAATAATAATAATAATAATAATAATTATTAGTAATAGTAGTACTAGCAGTATTAAAAGAATATTTTAATAATACAAAAATGCAAGAAAGATAAAAATTTCCCTAATTTGAAATAATTTGAATCCAAAACCAAAAAAAAAAAAAAAAAAAAAAATGATAGCCAAATATGGGCTTTGGGAAAACAGTGTAAAAATTCAATTAATAAATAATATTTAAGTTTCAGTGGCCTCCATTTTTTAAAAGTTAAAAAATAATATATATATATATATATATTTCACAGGTTGTTTTGAGGTTTCTCTTCAAAGTTCACTTAAATTGTACACTATATGAGCAACATATATTATGAAGCATTAAATTCTTCTGAAATGATTACCTAAAATCTCACACAGCATAGACGACGTCAGCCGAAAAGAAAAATCACAAATTGTTTTAAGGTTTATATTTAAGGTCATACACATCACATAAAGAAGAATAGAAAGCAAACTGGCCACACAGAAAGAAAAAGAGACTGACAGACAGAATATGACTCTAAATGGTCCCTAATGGCATTAACCATTTAGTCCAAGGGATCTGTAATTGTGTTTATCACTTTGGTTTGGTCTTACTGTATGACCTCTGCACAGACATTTCTGCTGGAACAAAAGCAACCCTAAAGGACGGATGAAGAAAACACCGCAAAAGTGTGACAAAAGAACATTTTATCCTCTGAAACCACAGAGTCTCTGTCTGAACCTGGAGAAAACATCAATCTCTAATGTGCATTCTGTATTCTAAAGCTGCTCCACTTTGCTTTAATGAATTCAGCCAGATCTGAAGAAAGAGATAGAGAGAGAGAAAATAAACCAGCCAGAGATGACTTCCTTCTTATTTTTCCGCGGCGAAGGTAAGTCCCTTCTGGGAGAGACGTGCGGCTGGTTATGCAGGATGAACAAAAGGATGGAAAGAGGAGTTTGTGTGTGAGAAAGAGAGATGAGCAATAGAGGTGGAATTAGTTGAAAGACACATCAGACCAAATTAACCCCTAATGATTGCTCATGTCCATTTGCTCTCACAGGTTTGGCTTGTTAGACTGTGATGGATTAACAACAAAAACACATGGATGTTCTTTCTCATTCCCCTCAAGGTCCTCAAGATCACACTGTTAACCTTCTCAATGCATCATAAATGCAAAGGTAATGGATTGCTTTATGCAGAAGTGATTATTCTGTCATCATTTTCTCACTTGCATGTCATTCCAAACCTTCTTGGCTTTGGTGGAACACAAAATAATTCATTTTGAAGAATGCTTCAGTGTCCAAAATATTTTTTTTCTGTTCCACCAATAAAAAAAACTCAATCTGCTCTGAGTTTGTGTTGCTTTAACATGCATTTGGAAACACTACATTCACTAATTATGTTTCCCATACTTGGTAATGAGAAGCGCATATTATTATTATTATTATTATTAGCATTATTATAGCCATATTAATATATAACAAAATTGTGGCCAGAATTGCACAACAATAATTAACTAATAATAATAATAATAATAATAAATAACTAAACACTAAATAAAAAGAAAATATTAAATATTGCTTTTGTATTATTTCACTGTAAAATAAAAATATATATATATTAGAAAAATAATGTGACTAATTTATTACATGTTAACTGTAGAATTATATTACTAATATTTATCTGTCTTCATTTTCTATAAAAAAAAATAAAAAAAAACATTCAATCTTTATTTTGATATGTATGGAATCCCATTTCCGGCACTGAATAAAAAATAAAAAATAAAAAATAAAAAATAAAGGTTATTGCGACTTCTTACAATTCTGACCTTTCTTTTCTCAGAATTGCATTGCACTTAATAACAACGTAAACGGGAATACCACTGAATAAAAAATAAAAAAGGTAATGCAATTCTGACTTTTTTTCTTAGAATTGTGAAATATAAACGCACAATTCTGAGATATAAATTCACAATTCTGACTTTTTTTCTCGCAATTGAGACTTTGCATCTCTCAATTATGAGAGATGCATTTTTTTTTTTTTTTTCAGAATTATATTCCAGATATAAACTTGCAGTTTGTGAATTTTAAAGTCCAGTTCTGAGGAGAAAATGAGACTGATGTGTTCACAGAATTACACAGAATTAGAACAATTCTGAGAAAAAAAGGTCAAAATTGTAAGATAAGTCACAATAACCTTTATTTTGTATTTTTTTATTCAGTGCCGGAAACAGGCTTCCATACATATCAAAATAAAGATGTAATGTTTTTTTTTTTTTTCATTCTGCAGTTAACGTATAATAAATTAGTCACATTATTTTTCTAAGATATATATTTTTTATTTTACAGTGAAATAATACAAAAGCATTATTTAATATTTTCTTTTTATTTAGTATTAAGTTTTTTAGTAATTTTAAGCAGTAACAATAATAATAATAATAATAATAATTATTATTATTATTATTATTATTGTTATTATTAGTTAATATATTATTGTTGTGCAATTCTGGCCACAATTTTGTAATTATATATTAATATGGCTATAATAATAATAATAATAATAATAATAATAATAATAATAATTCCAATAATTCCATTATTATTATTATTATTATTAATTTTTAATATTATAGTTTTTTATAGCCATATTCATATATTATTTTAAAATCACAATGTTGCATTTTAAATCGCAATCACAATTAAAAAATATATATATATTTTAATTTTAATTTAGTTTAACTTGGTGTAAAAAAATAACTAAGACTGAAATAAAATAAATAAAAACTACACAGACATATATATATATATATATATATATATATATATATATATATATATATATAAATAAATCAAAACCTAACTACTGTAACTAAAATGAAAATGTAAAATATAAAACTAAAACTTCCATGCCACATTTCACCATAAAATCCAAAGTCAAAGTAAGGAGAATATATATAGGATAAATAATAAGAATCATATGTCGCATAAAGAAAATTAAGCCAATTAAATTGTAGGACATTATTTTCATGACAATTCAGCACCTTGCTCCCAAAAATCTCATTATTGTAGTGTGTTTTGTAGGTGTCGTATTTTCAGCAATCACAATTAAAACAACAACAAAAAAAAATTATATATATATAGTGCAGCCTTGGTCATACATGTTTTAAACAACATGATGGAGAGTAAATGATTACAGATGATTTTTGCATGAAAAAAACTCAAAAATGCTCTACATTTCTAAAATTAAGAATGAAAAAAAAAAACACAAAGGAATGAAAGACACTGCAGTTGTCAATCGTAAGCATCTTAATCTAAATGTACTAATATATAATGTAATGCAAAAAAATCAATTCCATCTTAACTAAGCCATTCCTCTCTAATATAAAAGGCTCAGTTTAGGCTGGATAAAATAAACACAAGATAAGAAAATACTTTAGAGTTGGAAATGAGAGTGTAGATTTGATTATAGTGTCATTTTTGCTCCCAGAAAACATCCACTCGGTCTCTTCCTGTCCTGCACAGCTCACATTATTGAATATCTGAGACACTAATGCCTGAAGCCTCAAGTGACAAGCAGCAATGGTTCAGTTTCCAGAGATGAAGCCACACAAGCTCTTCCTTCCTGGTCCTGATCACCATCACTTACTGAATTTCCTGTGCTTTAATTCACTGTATAAATGCATTTAAGCTTCGCCTGATTTGTCATAACATCATTTCATTTCTGCCAGCATCACCAGTGACGGCTATCAGTAAATAGCACATCCTATACTGCAGAAGTGGTGCTTGCAACAAACAATTACGGTGTCCGCTGCAGTGTAATTCTATTAGTGAGCATGGAAAAATACTAACGAGCAACATGCACTTCATCTATAATTATATTGTGGAACTGTGGGTAATTACTGTTAGTGCTACTGAAAATAATTATATTCATGTGCAAAAAGGATGTTGCCAAGTGTTCATTGTAACCAGGGTTATTTTTTTAAACAACAACAACAATAACAAAAAATGCTACTTGAAATAAAATACAAATAAATCAACAAAATAAATAAATAAATAAATAAATAATAATAATAATAATAATAGTTTATTGTGACAGGTTTGAAGTTTGTATCTCTTATCTTAATTCTTATTATTAAATAATAATTTAAAAACAATAGTTTAATTTTAAACAATACTGTTGTTTTCTTTAATGCAATTTAAAAAAAAAATCAGATTTTGCATTAAAAAATTAAGCAAATTAGATTATTTTTATTAAAATTAGGCACTTTATATCCAAAAAATCCCATTATTGTAGTGTGTTTTTGTAGCATGGCATCTTTAAAAACTTTTAAATAATGCAAAATAATAAATACAGTTTATATTTTAAACAATATTGTTGTTTTCTTCCATGCAATTTATTTTGTAAATTTGGAATTTGTTTTACTGTGTTACATAAAAAAAAAGAAGAAAAAAAAAAGAACTGTAATTCAACGAGTTTTTAAATTCAAACTAGTAGCAGAGCATCTTAAATACTTTTAAATAATGCCAAATAATAAATAGTTTATTGTGGTAGGTTTTAAGTTTGTATCTCAATACTAATTAAAGATGCAGATTAGAGGTTTTTTTTTTAAGTTTATTTGTAGAAGTGAATTTTTTTTACTGTGTTGCATAACAAAAACTGTAAATCAATGAGTCTTTAAATTTAAATTGGTAGCAGAGCATCTTTAAATACTTTTAACGAATGCAAAATAATAAATGTTTGCTTGAATGCAATTTCAAAAAATCTGATTTTGCATTAGAAAAATTAAGCTAATTAGATTGAAGGACATTCTTTTCATGAAAATTAAGCACTTTTTATCCAAAAAATCCCATTATTGTAGTGTGTATTTTGTAGCATAATATCTTTAAAAACTTTACAAAAAATAATGCAAAATAATAAAAACTGTTTATATTTTAAACAATACTGTTGCTTTCTTTCAATTTCTTTTGGAAATTTGGAATTTGTTTTTTACTGTGTTACATAAAAACGGTAATTGAATGAGTTTTTAAATTCAAATTGGTAGCAGAGCATCTTTAAATACTTTTAACAATACAAAATAATAAATACAGTTTAATTTTAAACAATACTGTTGTTTTCTTGAATGCAATTTAAAAAAAAATCATATTTTGCATTAAAAAATTGAGATACTATTTTCATGAAAATTAAGCACTTTTTATCCACAAAATCCCATTATTGTAGTGGGTTTTTTTTTTGGAGCATAACATCTTTAAAAGCTTTGAAATAATGCAAAATAATAGTATCTGTAATTACAGAATCTGTAATTCAATGAGATTTTAAATTCTCTGGTAGCAGAGGCAGAGCATCTTAAATACTTTTAAATAATGCCAAATAATAAATAGTTTATTGTGGAAGGTTTGAAGTTTGTCTTAATACTAATTAAAGATACAGATTAGAGTTTTTAAGTGTATTTGTTTCTGTATCCAGTTAGAGATTGCAAAACAATGCAAAATAATAAATGCATTTTTTCTTCAATGCATTTCTTATTTAACCGAAATGTATTCCCATAATTGGAAAACCAAGAAACATGACCCAGATATGCTCTTGACAGATATTTGTGGGATTCCCCCAGCTGTTCTCAGATCGGAAGCTGCGAGAACCAAATGAAATCATTTTCTCTAGGTCAGTTCGAAAGGCTGAAGCTCACAGCTCAGCCGCAGCACTCCTTGACATTTCAATTACCGTGACCACCGTCTTTACGAGGCGTACGGTCAGCTCAGAGTGAATCTCGCTCATTAGAGCCAGCGAGTGTCTGATCAGTGCCGATCGGCGAATCTGCAGCGTGCGTGTGTGACCTGCGGAAGGGGTGAAAGCATCAATCGAATTGCTAAATTACAGTGATACGGATAAATCTGCGCATACGGATGGATGGAGACATGGAGGATTTTAATTGCAGGTTCCGTAATCACCGAGTCGCCGGGTTTAAGTGCGGCTAAAACAGGGCTTCATTTTTATGCGTGCGGCAAAACACTAATTACACGGCCATTACGCAACGGCAAACATGAGCCACCCCGACGCAAATAAAAACACAAAACTTCCTTTATTTGCCATTTCCTGCGGAGGCCATTTATGAGAGGAGGCAGGGGCAAATCTGTCTCTGCTCAATGACTTGGGAACTGATACTGCAAGTACTTTAAGAGCATGACAAGATAAATATATGGTGGATGACACGCTGCACAGAAGAGGATTTTGGAAGTGAGGGCGAGTGTATTGTGTAAGGAGTGGGCTGATGCCACGGAACAGCTCTGTTCCAAAAACTAGCGAGCTGCCTACCTAGACTGCTTTTTAAAATCCCCATGAAATCAAAATGTAAGTTTTTTTAGCTTTTGGTATGGATATGTTAGCCTTAAGGTTATCTGTAAGCTAGTGTGCTCCAAAACAATGACAAAATTCGCGTTTACAAGATATAAGCATTCAAAACGAACAGTCTCATCACTTCCGCCAATATGAATCAACTATTTTGATGACATCACGCTGCACTTCAGCTTCTCAAACCTTCCGTCCAATCAAATGCTCTCTAGAATCTGTAGTGCCCCGCCTCCTACACTATAAATAGCTGCTGAAGCTGCCTCTGAGAAAAAAATAAGCAAATTAGATTGAGATACTATTTTCATGAAAATTAAGCACTTTTTATCCAAAAAATCCCATTATAGTAGTGTGTTTTTTTTGTAGCACAACATCTCTAAAACCTTTTAAATATTGCAAAATAATAAATGCAGCTTATATTTTAACCAATACTGTTGTTTTCTTTGATGCAATTTTAAAAAAATCATATTTTGTATATAAAAAAAGCTAATTAGATTGAGATACTATTTTCATGAAAATTAAGCACCTCTTTATCCAAAAAACAATCCCATTATTGCAGTGTGTTTTTTGTAGCACAACATCTTTAAAACCTTTTAAATATTGCAAAGTAATAAATACAGCTTATATTTTAAACAATACTGTTGTTTTCTTTAATGCAATTTCAAAAAATCAAATTTTGTATAAAAAAAAATAAGCAAATTAGATTGAAGGACATTATTTTCATGAAAATTAAGCACCTTTTTATCCAAAAAATCCCATTATTGCAGTGTGTTTTTTGAGGTACAACCTCTTTAAAAAACTTTTCAATACTGCAAAATAATAAATACAGCTTATATTTTAAACAATACTGTTGTTTTCTTTAATGCAATTTCAAAAAATCATATTTTGTATTAAAAAAATTAAGCAAATTAGATTGAAGGACATTATTTTCATGAACATTAAGCATTTTTTATCCAAAAAATCCCATTATTGTAGTGTGTTTTTTGAGGCACAACATCTTTAAAAAAACTTTTAAATATTGCAAAATAATAAATATAGCTTATATTTTAAACAATACTGTTGTTTTCTTGAATGCAATTTCAAAAAATCATATTTTGTATTAAAAGAAATTAAGCAAATTAGATTGAAGGACATTATTTTCATGAACATTAAGCATTTTTTAATCCAAAAAATCCCATTGTTGCAGTGTATTTTTTGTAGCATGACATCTTTAAAAACTTTTAAATATTGCTCGCCCTGTTTTCCTGTTTTCAGATTAAATTACATCACCACATAGAAGAACACTGCGTGTTTCAAGGCACTTCAGTGGACCTTTAAGGTGCCAAAAGCCATGTAAAATGAAATATTGTGGTACTGGCTGTTCACAGAAATGGCAATATCAGAATGCATTTCAACAAATTCCGTGAAATAAATTACCAAGATGGTGATAAGTGACTACAATTATATAATAGCTTAATAGTGGCTTTACAAGAGTGGTGGTTTTCAATAACAGAGCACTTTTGCTTGTGTGATATTGCTTAAAGTGCCCCTATTATGCCATTTCGAATATTGCCTTTCATGTAATGTGTGTGAATGTAAAAGATCTGCAAAGCTGTAAAGCAAAGTAGGCTTACGGAAAGACTGAATATTAGAACTGCTTTAAACAAAATGTTTGCGAATCATTGGACAATGAGATGATGTTAAATGCATATTATGAGAAAACAAAAGTTTTGATCTTGCATGCATGTAAGTCTATAGTAGGAGACTCCCAAAAAAAATATCAAAAACTTATAGATTAGAACTAAATAGATTTGGTTTACTACTGAAATGTATTGATAAAAATAAAATAAAATAAATAAATACTTTTTTTTATTTTTTTTTTTACATTTTTATTTTTATTTTTATTACTTCTTTTAAATAATTATTATTATTAAATTAACTTTTTTTTTTTTCTTTTTACTGTTATTTTTTATTTCTCATATTATGGACCTTTTATATATATTTTTTCATCATCATCAGATCCGTAAATAAACAAAAAGGTACATTCAATATTTAGTTTTTTTATTGTTATACTTTTCATCTCATGCACCTTTTAAATCATTTTACAGTATGTAAAAATATGTATTTATTTTTATAGCTATGTTTCATGCACATTTTATATTTGTTTTATAATTGTACAGTATATAAAGCACTTTACAGTACCAATGTTTATGAAATATCATTAATAAACTATTTTAGTTTTTTATAGCCATTTATTTCTCATACGCATATCTATCATTTTTTTTTAGTATTTTATTGTATACAAAGCACTTTGAATTAACAATGTGCATGAAATACAATAAACAAACAAAATATATAAATTAGAATATATATTTATTTTATTGTCATTGTTTTTCTCATGCACCTTTTATAATTGTTGAATAATTTTAGAGTATATCAAGCATAGAGTATATCATACACATGTATATTAAATACAATAAATAAACAAAATAATAAACTATACTCCTTTTTTTCTCATGCACCTTTTATAATTGTTGAATAATTTTAAGTATATCAAGCATTTTAGAGCATGTCATACACTAAATAAACAAAATAAATAAACTATATTATTTCTTTTCTCATGCACCTTTTGTAATTTATTTAAATAATTTATTTTGTAAAAAATAAATAAAACATTTCAGAGTATGCACAGCACTTTAAATTACAGATCTGTAAAATAAATAAACAAAAAAACTAAATATTTTTTATAGCTACTTTATCTTTCATGCACATTTTATTTTTTATAATTTTACAGTATATAAAGCACTTTAAAGTACCAATGTTTATGAAATATAATAAATACACTTTTTTAGATTTTTCATAGCTATTTATTTCTCATTTAAATATCTATCATAGTTAATAAAGAAAGAATAAATAGTTCTTTCTCATGCACCTTTTATAATTGTTGAATCATTTTACAGTATGTCAAGCACTTTGCATTACTTATGTACAGGTCCTTCTCAAAAAATTAGCATATTGTGATAAAGTTAATTATTTTCTGTAATGTACTGATAAACATTAGACTTTCATATATTTTAGATTCATTACACACAACCCAAAGTAGTTCAAGCCTTTTATTGTTTTAATATTGATGATTTTGGCATACAGCTCATGAAAACCCAAAATTCCTATCTCAAAAAATTAGCATATCATGAAAAGGTTCTCTAAACGAGCTATTAACCTAATCATCTGAATCAACTAATTAACTCTAAACACCAGCAAAAGATTCCTCAGGCTTTTAAAAACTCCCAGCCTGGTTCATTACTCAAAACCGCAATCATGGGTAAGACTGCCGACCTGACTGCTGTCCAGAAGGCCATCATTGGCACCCTCAAGCAAGAGGTCTGTGGGAAGGAAAAAGTGTGGCAGAAAACGCTGCACAACGAGAAGAGGTGACCGGACCCTGAGGAAGATTGTGGAGAAGGACCGATTCCAGACCTTGGGGGACCTGCGGAAGCAGTGGACTGAGTCTGGAGTAGAAACATCCAGAGCCACCGTGTGCAGGCGTGTGCAGGAAATGGGCTACAGGTGCCGCATTCCCCAGGTCAAGCCACTTTTGAACCAGAAACAGCGGCAGAAGCGCCTGACCTGGGCTACAGAGAAGCAGCACTGGACTGTTGCTCAGTGGTCCAAAGTACTTTTTTCGGATGAAAGCAAATTTTGCACGTCATTCGGAAATCAAGGTGCCAGAGTCTGGAGGAAGACTGGGGAGAGGGAAATGCCAAAATGCCTGAAGTCCAGTGTCAAGTACCCACAGTCAGTGATGGTCTGGGGTGCCATGTCAGCTGCTGGTGTTGGTCCACTGTGTTTTATCAAGGGCAGGGTCAATGCAGCTAGCTATCAGGAGATTTTGGAGCACTTCATGCTTCCATCTGCTGAAAAGCTTTATGGAGATGAAGATTTCATTTTTCAGCACGACCTGGCACCTGCTCACAGTGCCAAAACCACTGGTAAATGGTTTACTGACCATGGTATTACTGTGCTCAATTGGCCTGCCAACTCTCCTGACCTGAACCCCATAGAGAATCTGTGGGATATTGTGAAGAGAAAGTTGAGAGACGCAAGACCCAACACTCTGGATGAGCTTAAGGCCGCTATCGAAGCATCCTGGGCCTCCATAACACCTCAGCAGTGCCACAGGCTGATTGCCTCCATGCCACGCCGCATTGAAGCAGTCATTTCTGCAAAAGGATTCCCGACCAAGTATTGAGTGCATAACTGAACATAATTATTTGAAGGTTGACTTTTTTTGTATTAAAAACACTTTTCTTTTATTGGTCGGATGAAATATGCTAATTTTTTGAGATAGGAATTTTGGGTTTTCATGAGCTGTATGCCAAAATCATCAATATTAAAACAAATAAAAGGCTTGAACTACTTCAGTTGTGTGTAATGAATCTAAAATATATGAAAGTCTAATGTTTATCAGTACATTACAGAAAATAATGAACTTTATCACAATATGCTAATTTTTTGAGAAGGACCTGTATATGCAATACAATAAATAAACCATATTAAACATTTCTTTCTCATGCAACTTAAATTTTAAATGTATTAAACTATAAACTCTGTGGCAATATTGTGCCACATATTCAACTTAATAGTTTTGTGCATTGCATGTCGCACAGAAGTGCTTCCCAAAAGTCAATACTGACAGACAGCTTCCTACAGCAGAGCAGGGCTACAGAATGACTAGGGGTCACTGAAATATCCCAGGCTCAGTCTGAAGAATGCTGCGTGGCCTTTATCTCCAGTAACGATGCTGTGGTGTGTGACCTTGCTGTGGTAATTACGGAGGTATATGCAGGAGGAGATTAGGCCTGTAATCAGCGCTGGAAATTCAGTCTATTGTGTTCAGAGAGAGAGAAGCAACGATATTATTATCTATGCCACAGCAACAATGAGAGAAGACCAGCATGCCTATAAAAGATCTGTAATACAGTGTGCTTAAGGGAAGAGTTCAAGCAAAAAATGAAAAATCTGTCACTATTTATACGCTGTTATTTTTTTCTGGAAGATAACATGAATAATTCGGTGCTTTCAAGTGCAGGTTTGAGGTCATTGACAGTGCTGGTTGTAGTATGCATTTCAAGCAAACAAATGAGACATTATAGCTTTGAAGAAGAGGATGATTATCCATTATAAGCAGAGGAGAAGTTTCTCAGAAGTGTTTTGGGACAGACGTAATGGAGAGTAAATACCTAATATTCCTTTATCAAGAAGCATGTAGAATATGGCATCATCTCAACTTCTTAATCAAAAGTCAACGTCTCCTGTATAACTTTCTATAATTAAACAATGCGTTAATGACAACAAAAGAATAAACAAAAGCCTGTATGTTATATAAAAGTATAAAGGTAATGCATGATATTTTGTTCACTAATAATTGTAACCAAAGTTAAAATGCATTATATACACTGCCGTTCAAAAGTTTGGAATCAGTTCGATTTTTAAAGATGTTTCTTATGCTCATTAAGGCTGCATTTTATTTGATCAAAAAAACTGTGAAATATTGTGAAATATTATTGCAATGTAAAATAACTACTTTCTACGTGAATATATTTTAAAATGATTTTTATAGCTATTTATTTCTCATATAAATATCTATTATATTTTTGTAAGATCTTTTTTATCATTTTATTGTATATAAAGCACTTGCAATGTGCAAGAAATACAAGAAACAAACTAAATAAATAAATTTATTTTATTGTCAAATTTTTTCTCATGCACCTTTTATAATTGTTGAATCATTTTAGAGTATATCAAGCACTTTGCATAACTTATGTATATGAAATACAATAAATAAGCAAAATAAATGTACATTTTAAGTTAATGTTTTTTATTTCTCATGCACCTTTTATAATTTTTTTAAAAACATTTTACAGTATGCAAAGCACTTTAAATTACAGAGCTGTACAATAAATAAACCAAAAAGTACATTAAATATTTAGTTTTTTAATTGTTATTTTTGTCATCTCATGCACCTTTTTTACTTTTTAATCATTTTACAGTATGTAAAGCACTTTGAATGAAAAATGTGTATAATAAACAAAATAACTAAATGTATTCATTTTTATAGCTATTTTTTATTTTTCATGCACATACATATATATATATATATATATATAAAATTTTACAGTACGTAAAGCACTTATAATAAATATAATATAATAACATATTATAAATAAACTATTTTAGATGCTTTTATAGCTATTTATTTCTCATATACATATCTATCACATTTTTAATCATTTTATTGTATATTGTACATGAAATACAATAAACAAACTAAATAAATAAATAAGAAAAAATGGTTATTTTATTGCCAACTTTTATTCTCATGCACCTTTCAGTCATTTTAGAGTATATCAAGTACTTTGCTTTACTTATGTATATAAAATACAATAAATAAAATAAAATTGTAAAATATAAATTTTACGTTAATGTTTTTTTATTTCTCATTCACCTTTTATACATTTTTGAAAAATGACAAAATGACAATAAATAATTCATTTTTAATTGTCATTTTTTATCTCATGCAGAAAAACTGTAATATTGTGAAATATTATTTCAATGTAAAATAACTATTTTCTATGTGAATATATTTTAAAATGTAATTTATTCCTGTGATGCAAAACTGAATTTTCGGCATCATTACTCCAGTCTTCAGTGTCACATGATCCTTCAGAACCTGTAATTTTTAATTTATATGGATTTTTAAATAAATATAAAGTTAAAAAGAACAGTGGTTATTCAAAATACAAATCTTTTGTAACAATATAAATGACCATTTAAAAATTTGTGGTCAGTAAATTTTTATTAAGAAATTAATACTTTTATTCAGCAAGGATGTGTTAAATTGATAAAAAGTGATAGCAAAGACTTACTTTGTTAGAAAATATTCATATTTTGAATAAATGCTGTTCTTTTAAACATTTTATTCATCAAAGAATCCTGAAAAAATAATAACAGGTTCAAAAAAAAAAAAAAAAAAAAAAAAAAAAATATATATATATATATATATATATATATATATATATATATAATATATATATATATAATAATAATAATATTATATATATATAAATATATATATATATATATATATATATATATTCTGCAGCACAATAAATAAATTAGCATATAGGACCATATCTGAAGGATCATGTGACACTGAAGACTGGAGTAATGGCTGATGAAAATTGAGCTTTGCATCACAGGAACAAATCATTTTGTAAAACAGATTAGAATAGAAAACCATTAATTTAAACTGTAATAATATTTCACAATATTACTGTTTTTTCTGCATTTTTAATCATTTAAATGCAGCCTTGATGAGCATAAGAGAATATATTTATATTTATTTATTTATATTTCTATATATACCAAAGGAAGTTACCAAATAAACTTCCTCTCTCAGCACCGACACACACACACAGACGAAGCAACCTCATATTATATCAGTCTATTCCCACACTGCCTTTCATATCCTCCAGGAACAACGCTGCAATCTCATAATGTCGAGCAGAATAAAAGCATCATCTCGGGATCAATAGGTAAACAAGGCAAACAGCAGTGGTGTCTCCGGAGGGGGTTGGGTTAGCGGTTAACCCTGTGTCGCACATGTTACCCTACCGATTCATGAATGAAAACAGTGTGTAAATTCAACCCAATCACAGACATCCACGGCTCACAGCGTTTGTGAACGTGCATTTAGCCCATTAGATGGCTTGTGCATGCAAAATAGACGGCATGCAATTATAAAACAACTGATGTTTGCTTTTTTTTTGAAGGGTTTTGTGGCTGCATGTATCAGTTTCTGCACTCATATCATTAACAAATGAAGCCTGAGGCAAATGTGCACAAACCGGTGTGCATGAACATATCAACTCTATAGAGTCAATGTCATCCCCAAGGACACATCTTAATTAATAAAGAGAGATTGTCTGGATTTCATGTAAAATTCAAGCAGCTAATGCACTTCTACTGTCAGCTGCGAGAGCTTTGATTTGGTATGTTGCAAAATGGCTGTAAAAACACATTTGAAGAAGAAGAAAAATTTGTTTTTGACTTTTTTACCTGGCAATTTGTCAGCAGCATTTGACTTTTTAAATTAAATCTGATATTTTAACTATAACTAACTGTTTAAAAACATTAAATGTAATTGATGCACCTTTAGCAATTTAGAAAGATCGTTTTTGGTTCCTCCAAAGAACCTTTCAGGTACACTTTTTTGGACCACAAAACCAGTCATAAATAGCATAAATTTGTAGCAATAGACAAAAATACATTGTATGGGTCAAAATTATAGATTTTTCTTTTCTGACAAAAATCATTAGGATATTAAGATCATGTCAAAACATAAATATATCAAAACTTTGATTAGTAATTTGCATTCCTAAGAACTTGATTGTCTGCATTTCATGTAAAATTCAAGCAGCTAATGCACTTCTACTATCAGCTGCTAGAGCTTTGGCTTGGTATGTTGTAAAATGGCTGTAAAACACATTTGAAGAAGAAGAAAAATGTGTTTGACTTTTTTGGCAACAGCATTTGACTTTTTAAATTAAATCTGATATTTAACTATAACTATTCAAAAATATTAAATATAATTGATGCACCTCCAAAGAACCTTCCAGGTAAGAGTCCTTAAACACTTTTTTGGACCACAAAACCAGTCATAATAGCATAAATTTGTAGCAATAGACAAAAATACACTGTATGGGTCAAAATTATAGATTTTTCTTTTCTGCCAAAAATCATTAGGATATTAAGATCATGTTCCATAATGATATTTTGTAAATTTCCTCTTGTAAATATATAAAACTTAATTTTTGATTAGTAATATGCATTCCTAAGGACAACTTTAAAGGCGATTTTCTCAATATTTAGATTTTTTTTGCACCCTCAGATTCTACATTTTCAAATAGCTGTATCTCGGCCAAATATTGTCCTATCATATAAATGTATAAATCTCAATTTTTAAAAAAAAAAAAATTATAAATAAATAAATCTTATGACTGGTTTTATGGTCCAGGGTTATATTTTATTAATCCAAGAACCTTTTTTCTACTATAAAGAACCTTTTGTACAATGCAATGTTAAAGGTTCTTCAAGGCAACAATCAATGACAATAAACCTTTATTTTAAAGAGTGCATCAGCCATGCTTCTCTCTTTAAAGCCTTGCATTTGTTTTCTTCTTCTTCAACTGTCATTTGGATGTATAAACCTTCATTTGCTATGCTATTTTGCTGTTTTGGGTCAGTCAGACTACATTATTTGCACTGATTGATCCAGATATAAAGCGAGCAGTGTTTTGGAGGGACACAGAACCTGTTACCTGAAATCACTGTAGGGGTGAATAATCCAGAATCCGGCGGATTTGACCCGTTCCTGCTCCCGTTCCACCGCCTTCTCGCTCCCAAACATCCTCAGGGAAAACTTGTTGACCCCGGGCTGCAGCATCGCCCCGAACTGCCTGTGCATGAAGCCCGCTTGATAATACCTCTCGTCGTCCGGCAGGATCTGCTCGATGCCCTCCAGCTTTATAAAGCCAGCCTGCTGATCCGGGACGCCCGGTTGTTGTTGCTGCTGCTGCTGCTGGCTCGCACCGGCGGCATCCTCACCTCCGCCGCCAGCGAGCTCCGCGCCGCCACCCGCGGCTCCAGGAGGGCTCTCCTCGCTCGGGGTGACTTCTCCCTCCGTAATCAGACGCCTCTCCTCCGCTACATCCGAATCGTGGAGGTGCCGACTGGTGATGGACGAAAGGCTGCCTCGGAACCTCCGGCAATCCCCGTTGGAGCTGGTCTTCACGGGTCTCCCGATGTCCGTCTCCATGATCGCGGACTCTCCGCTTCGGGTCTCCCCGAGGGCTCTGGCGCTCTCCCCTGACGGCAGGGGCTTCATCCGGATGCTCTTCCTCCGGGTGTCCTTGTCGGTGTCTTCTGCATCACCCATGATGGACGCTTTCTGCCCGATGTGCTGTGGCAAACTGTAGAGCCTTTTACGCATGGACGAATGCAACCTGTCCATTATGACATTGAAACGGGTGCGCGATCAATTCAATGACAAACGAATCCAGTTCGGGTGTAATTACTGTGCACCAGAACCCGAAACGTCTGAAGGGTCAAACCCACCTGTCTTTCGCTCAAGCACATGCCACGGCGCATTAGGCAACCTGGCTGGCCAAATTCGCCTGATCCAGTGGTCTCCAGCTTCAAGGCACTGACTGTGTTGCTCTGCGAGCGCGTATAATAAAGTCTGAGGAATCGCAGATCGGGGGCGCGGACGCTGCGCGGAGGTCACGGACCCTCAGGATCCCTGTCGGCTGTCAATCACAAGCAAAACGCCCGCGATCGAGTAGCCCACATCAGCCGGGCACCGCTGACATCACCGCCTTCCGCCGTCCCGAGTCGCTCTGATCCCGTGAATATTCATGCTGATGCTGATCTGTCGGGTTGCCATAGAAGCGAGAGCAGCAGCTCAGCCCACCCACTCAGTGTCAGTCAGGTCCCCGACACCTACCTAACCCTTTACGCGGCTCCCCTCATGCAAAATTCGCGTTTTCCACACAAAAATAAACACTTAATTTGGGTTATTTTTTTTGTTTTGAGACCAATCACAAGTGAAAACAGATCACCTCACCAAATAGATTTATACACATTAAACTACTACTTTTTACGTTGTCATGTTTCAGAAAAAGTTATTTTTTTTATTATTCGAATTAGTCATGAACGAATTAGTCATTTCAAAACTTAATATTAGATTAGGCTATTAATTACGTAAAATTACATTATTTAACTAAATTTAGCATGCACTAAAACACGTTCATTTAATTTTCGGACTACCATAACTTTCGACATTAAAAAAAATTGCACTACTGTTAATAATTAAAAAAAAAAAAAAAATATATATATATATATATATATATATATATGGGTGAAATATGGACACGTGGTTGGGTTAAATGTTGAACTCAGCCTTCTGAGTAGTTTTATTTAAATCAGCTATTGTTTACAAATGATTATTAGGCCTACTATCGTAAAATGAACGCAAAATTACTAGAGGCAATATATATAACAATATGTATGTATTGAATATATTAATAAATGTTATTTTCAAACATATTTTGGGTTCATTGTAAGCTAGAAATCCAATACATATTAAGCAGTAGTTGAGTTAAATTAAACTACCCAGAAATTTAGATTAATCATCTGGGTTTGTCCATTTCTCACCAACAACCAGCGTCTGTTTTTTTTTTTTTTTTTTTTGAGTGTAGCTGGTTTCGCGCCAGTGGGCGATTTAAATATTATTAACCGTCATCAGTGCATTTCTCCGCCTCAGCCTTTGTTTATCCGTTTACTCGCTTCTTTTTCGGGGAAAAAAATAAACGCGAACATGGAAAGTGATTCTTCACCCACAGAACATTCGAAAGACTCTACAATTTCAAACTGTGTTTGGAAACTGCGACGCTACGGTCGTTTTCTCCCTAAAGGCAAAGCAAAATCCAAATCCTCAGGCAGTAACTGCGCGTGGAAGGTGAGAAGAACTGAGAACTAAGAAAAAAAGTCCCGCCCTTTTCTCTTGCCGCCCTCAACGGAAGGGAAAATGGGACATTGTCGTTTTCTAAGTGAAATATTTTTATTTCTTATTCATTTAGATGTCTTATTCATTTATTTTAAACTAGTATTTGTTGTTGTTTCTTCGAAACTCAGGGGAAAAAAGAGTTTAGTGAGGAGAACAAGTTGGTATGATAACACCGCTGTTGGTATTAATAATAAAATAGTAATTCTAAAATAGTTTAGAATGTTTAAAGACAATAAGAGTGTTGTTTGCTCCACCAATAAATTTGTGTGTAATGGTTTATAGGGTATTTAAGGTGGTTGTTAGGGCATTGTTAAGTGGATGCTGGGTGTTTTGGGTGGTTGCTAAGGCATTAAGTGGATGCTGGGTGTTTTGTGTGGTGGCTAAGGTGTTGTTAAGTGGATGCTGGGTGTTTTGTGTGGTTGCTAAGGTGTTGTTAAGTGGATGCTAGGTGTTTTGTGTGGTTGCTAGGATGTTATGTGGATGCTGGGTGTTTTGGGTAGTTGCTAGGGCATTGTTAAGTGGATGTTGGGTGTCTTGGTTGGTTGCTAGGGCGTTAAGTGGATGTAGAGTGTTTTTGGTGGTTGCTACGGCGTGATTAAATGGATGCTGTTTTTTTTTGGGTGGTTGCTAGGGCAGTGTCGAGTGAATGAGTGTTTTGGGTTGTTGTTAGGGTGTTGAGTGGATGCTGGATGTTTTGGGTGGTTTCTATGGTTTTAAGTGGATGATGGGTGTACTGGGTGGTTACTATGGTGTTGTTAAGTGGATGTAGGGTGTTTTGGGTGGTCACTAGGTGGTTGTTAAGTGGATGCTGGGTGTTTTGGGTGGTTGCTAAGGTGTTAAGTAGATGATGGGTGTTTTGGGTGGTTACTAGGGTGTTGTTAAGTGAATATAGAGTGTTTTGGGTGATTACTAAGGCAGTGTTAAGTGGATGCTGGGTGTTTTGGGTGGTTGTTAGGATGTGGTTGAGTGGATGCTGAATGTTTTGGGAGATTGTTATGGTGTTAAGTGGGTGATGGGTGTTTTGGGTGGTCACTAGGGCATTGTTAAATGGATGTAGGGTGTTTTGGGTGGTTACTAGGGCGTTGTTAAGTGGATGTAGGGTGTTTTGGGTGGTTACTAGGGCATTGTTAAGTGAACATAGGGTGTTTTGGGTGGTTGTTAGGGTGTGTTTGAATGGATGCTGAATGTTTTGGGTGGTTGCTATGGTGTTAAGTGGATGATGGGTGTTTTGGGTGGTCACTAGGGCATTGTTAAATGGATGTAGGGTGTTTTGGGTGGTTACTAGGGCGTTGTTAAGTGGATGTAGGGTGTTTTGGGTGGTTACTAGGGCATTGTTAAGTGAACATAGGGTGTTTTGGGTGGTTGTTAGGGTGTGTTTGAATGGATGCTGAATGTTTTGGGTGGTTGCTATGGTGTTAAGTGGATGATGGGTGTTTTGGGTGATCACTATGGCATTGTTAAGTGGATGCTGGGTGTTTTGGGTGGTTGTTAGGGTGTATTTGAGTAGATGCCGAATGTTTTGGGTGGTTGCTATGGTCTAAGTGGATGATGGGTGTTTTGGGTGATCACTAGGGCGTTGTTAAGTGGATGCTGGGTGTTTTTGAGTGGATGCTGAATGTTTTGGGTGGTTGCTATGGTGTTAAGTGGATGATGGGTGTTTTGGGTGATCACTAGGGCATTGTTAAGTGGATGCTGTGTGTTTTGGGTGGTTGTTAGGGTGTTTTTGAGTGGATGCTGAATGTTTTGGGTGGTTGCTATGGTGTTAAGTGGATGATGTATGTTTTGGGTGATCACTAGGGCGTTGTTAAGTGGATGCTGGGTGTTTTGGGTGGTTGTTAGGGTGTTTCTGAGTGGATGCTGAATGTTTTGGGTGGTTGCTATGGTGTTAAGTGGATGATGGGTGTTTTGGGTGATCACTAGGGCGTTGTTAAGTGGATGCTGGGTGTTTTGGGTGGTTGTTAGGGTGTTTTTGAGTGGATGCTGAATGTTTTGGGTGGTTGCTATGGTGTTAAGTGGATGATGGGTGTTTTGGGTGGTTTCTAGGGTGTTAAGTGGATGATGGGTGTTTTGGGTCGTTACTTGCCTGTCCGCCTCAAGTCTCTGAGATATTCTGGTGTCTAAACTAGTTTCCAATTTGTGTTTGTTTCAGATCTTCGAGTCCAGTGAAAGTGCTGGCCAGCTGGAGCTGAATATTCTGGGCTCTGGTCATCTGCTAGTATCTCAAGGCCAAGAACTCTTGGTAAGATTATACGAAAACACAAAGGATCTGTCTAGTGACCAATAAAACGTTTTTTTTTTTTGGCCGCTTATGAAATGCAGCTCTCTAAGCCGTCAACACTCCTCTTCCCATCAGGCTCTAAGTGCGGGGTCAGGATAGCACAGGTTCCGCTGAGCCCATCATAAGAGCTTGACCGTATTTCTTTTCAACCCACAGAAAGAACAGCATAATCCCCTTCCCGTCCCGCTGGGCCTGTCGCTGTCCCTTTGGGATTGCCAGGCTGAGTGCTTCGGATATCTCCCAACAATAAGCCTCAATCTTGGACTCGTGCACACAATAGTCTCTGGCTCCTCATGGCGAGCCAGGGAGCTGCGTTTGGAGAATGACTCACATTTCGAGCTTTTATGCAGAACAACGGAGCCAAACGAGGCATCGTGCCTGTTCGGAGCAAAGCATGGGATGATTTTGAGATCAGCGACCCTGTTTTATTATATGTAGCAAGTTTACACACATTTATGTTTTCCAAATGGGAAAAATCTCAACATTTAAAATAGTCACTTTTCCATTTCTATCAAATGTGTTTCATTGGCATGCAATATTTGACATGCAAAGATCATAATTTTAATCTTTTACTCTAAAGAGAGGAAACAATCTGTTTATTTTATTTTATTATTATCTTTTTTTTTTTATTAAAATATGTACTAGTATTAATAGCAATAGTAATAGTAACAGTTGATATGGTTCCTGATGGTGAACATGACAGTCATGCATTGATGTTGTTAGCAGAGCCCCCTTCTGACATGCTTGTGTAATAGCAAAAATACATTGAACTCAATGTCTCAATGGAAAAACGATTTTTTTTTTTTTTTTGGATATAGAAGGATTACTATATATAACCACCAGCACAACATCAATGGTAAAAACCATTCACTTCATCTCCAGCACAAAATTTAGTTGGTAAAAATGTTAATTGCTCAATCAGTCCGTGGTTGCATTGGCAGCAATTGTTTCTGAATCTGCATTAGAAACACTGGAGGAGGTTGCTGATGGCAGGTTCACGCTGCTCTGCTTACATGATGCGTTTTTCAGCCTGATGTAATCCTATTAAATGAGTCTCCGCTGGATAATGATGATGTGTGGTCCTGTTTTCTTGTGTGTTTTTCGTAGGAGGGCTTTTCTTTGCTCAATGCACAGAGCTTCCTGAAAATCCAGCACAGATCAGACAGTCTGCTGTTCAACATTACAATCAAGGTGAGAAGGAGCACTCTGATGTTTCACATTTGGGTGAATGAACTATATTCCCTTACCTTGATCTGCAGCCATCTGATACACTCAACAGGATGTGATGCGTGCATGTTGTCCTAAAGGCAGGCTCCGCCTCTCCGTCCTTGAAAGCAAACAATTTTAATATGCAAATAAAAAAAAACTGCTTCCGAGTGACTTTCAACCTACAGCTCAAAGACAAACTCTGTGGCTTGTTAATTAAGCTAATTATCTCTCTTCAGCATGTCTTTTTGAACAAGAATTTCCTGCTTTGTGAATACTGATGCATTTCCTTAAAACAGTTAAAATGATATGGTTGCAAACTGCATAGAGTCTTACTGTATGTGTAAATGCAATGCATACATTTTTGCTAATTTTTGTGTTTGCACCTGCAAAATTAGTAAAATGGTGTTTTTTTCCTTTGTTTTGCATGTGTGTGTAAGGGTGAAAGCCGTTTGATCCGAATGCAGTTTGATGGCAGTAGTCAGGCAGAAGCGGTTGGTTTTTGCAGTAAAGCTGTGGAGAGGCTGCAGGGTTACGTTCCTGTCCAGGAGCATCTGAGTACATCTGCATCTGCTGCAACATCCGATCCTCCAGAACCTGGACCGTCTACACAGCAGCAGCAGGTGGAAATACTCTGGAAATACTCAGAACCTGCTAACATGTGAGACCTTGGACCACAAAACCAGTCTTAAAAAAAGTCTTAAGTAGCATGGGTATATTTGTAGCCATAGCCAAAAATGCATTTTATGGGTCAAAATTATTGATTTTTCTTTTATGCCAATTGTGACCCTGGACCACAAAACCAGTCATAAGTGTACATTTTTTGAAATTGAGATTTATACATCATCTGAAAGTTGAAATAAGAAACTTTCCATTGATATATGGTCTGTTATGATAGGACAATATTTAGCTGAGATACAACTATTTGAAAATCTGCCACCTGAGGGTGCAAAAAAATACAAATATTGAGAAAATCGCCTTTAAAGTTGCCAAATTAAGTTCTTAGCAATGCATATTACTTATCAAAAATTAAGTTTTGATATATTTATGGTAGAAAATTTACAAAATATCTTCATGGAACATTCTTCATGGAACACTTTACTTAATATCCTAATGATTTTTGGCATAAAAGAAAAATCTATAATTTTGACCCATAAAATGTATTATTGGCCATTGCTACAAATATACCCCATTGACTACTTTATCAATACTTAACTTGGACAACACTAAAGATCATTTTCTCAATATTTAGATTTTTTTTTTTTTTGCACCCTCAGATTCCAGATTTTCAGATAGTTGTATCTCAGCCAAATATTGTCCTATCATAACATGATGTATAAATCTCAGTTGAAAAAAAAAAAAAAAGAGAGAGAGAAGTTTTGTGGTCCAGGGTTACAATTGATTTCCCATCTGTCTATCCATCCATCTTCTTAAACTGTAATATTAAAGTTAATATTAAAGGGAAAACTAATAATAGTATGTAGGTACTACAAGAGTGGGTTGGAGTGATAAGAGCGGCTGACAGTATGGTTTGTCCTTTGGCTTTTAAGCAGTTCTCAGCAGGTTGACTGGCAGGTAATTACTGGTGAGCTTCCAGGTAAGTGCCGGATATTATACCACTAAATGAACAAGGCCTGAGGAGAAAACAAGCAACTATCTATCTGGACTTATAAACGGTAACAAGCTATTAACAGTTGAAATGACTTGTGCAACACATAAAGTGACATATCTGTTAGACTAAATATGTAGAATTTAAATGGATCATGAGTCATGACACAACTGGTTTGGGATTTTATTAATTAATATGTGACCCTGGAGCACAAAACCAGTCTTAAGTAGCACGAGTGTATTTGTAACAATAGCCAAAATTACACTGTATGTCAAAATTATAGATTTTTCTTTTATGCCAAAAATCATTAGGATATTAAATAAAGATCATGTTCCATGAAAATATTTTGTAAGTTTCCTACCGTAAATATATCAAAACTTAATTTATAATTAGTAATGAAAGATTGTGTTTTGTCTTTATTTTATCATGCATATTTGTGACCTTGGGCCACAAAACCAGTCATAAGGGTCAACATTTTTAAAATTTAAGATGAGATACAATTATTTAAAAATCTGGAATTAAATTATTGAGAAAATCCCCATTAAAGTTGTCCAAATGATGTTCTTAGCAATGCATATTACCAATCCAGAATTAAGTTTTGATATATTTACAGTAGGAAATTTGCTAAATATCTTCATGAAACATGATTTATAATATCCTAATGATTTTTGGCATAAAAGAAAAATCGATAATTTTGACCCATACAGTGTATTTTTGGCTTTTACTTGTGCTACTTATGACTGGTTTTGTGGCCCAGGGTCACATATTATTTTCCCTTGGTTAGTCATCAGAAATAATTTGAGAAATCATATTTTGATAATAGATTATGAGAATTAATCTGTTTGTCTGTCTGGACTTATTGCAAATAGCATTTATTTTAGGCTTTAAGTAGTTAGAAAGACACATTTAATGCATGTAATTTGATTACTTAATTTTATGTGATTTATTAACATTATTTTCTCTTGATCAGTCAGCGGAAATTATTTCAGAATTTCTAATATTTTGATGAAAGGTTATGAACGTTTATATGACTAGACTTACTGTACATAATATTTATACACAAGTTTTCACAAGATAAAAACACTAAAACAATTACTAGTACACTGCAAAAAACACTTTTGATTTCTTTTTTTTCTGAAAACAATATTTACTTGATATTTACTTGTCTAGAAAATCCTTCTTGATTTAGGAAATTTTAGATATTTTGGCTGGAAACAAGACAAAGTAAGAAAAGTATTTTTGCAGTGTACAACATGTTTAAAGCATGTAATGTGACATATAACAATATTTATCAGGAAACAATGCAGGACTGGATTTAGATTATGACAGAATTGTCTTGTGATTTATTTATTCATGATTTATTTAATAATATTTTTTTCCCCTTTTAGTTAAGAAGTTATCCATCATATTTTAATGAAAGATTGTTGTTTGTCTTTATTTTATCATGCATATATTTGACCCTGGACCACAAAACCAGTCATAAGGGTCTACTTCATTAAAATTTAAGATGAGATACAACTATTTGAAAATCTGGAATCTGAGGGTGCAAAACAATCAAAATATTGTGAAAATCCCCATTAAACTTGTCTAAATGAAGTTCTTAGCAATGCATATTCTATATATATATAATAATGCATACTAATCCAAAATTATGTTGTGATGTATTTACAGTAGGACATTTGCTAAATATCTTCGTGGAACATGATCTTTACTTAATATCCTAATGATTTTGGGCATAAAAGAAAAATCAATAATTTGACCCATACAATGCATTTTTGGCTTTTGCAACAAATAACTCGTGCTACTTAAGACTGATTTTGTGGTCACATGGTGTTCATAATAAGACCTGAATTTGATATTAGGCCAGTTAATTTAACTAATAATGAATGTTAATTTGGCTTTCTGTCACTAGGTGGTGCTGTTGCCACATGATGATAATAAATGGGCAACGTGTGACAAATAATCCCACCCTCAGCTTAGCCTGAACTGCTTGTTTGTGAATCTGAAATGTAAATACACAGACTTGAGATTCTAAATATAGTGAACACACAAGCACAAAGGGAAGTCTCTGTGTAAAATACGGTTAGTGACAGCGACGCCCCGCAGCAGGATGAGAAAGATTGCCAGGGATGAGGACATTCAATTAGTAATGAGGGTATTGATCGGCTGCGGAGGCCCTCCGTGTGAGTCCTGAGACTGTAATGAAAGGATCTATTTCTGCTTCCACTTCAGGCCCCTGAAGATGCACCACGGGCGGCCCCTGCCGTTGCCATGGGACCGCTGTCAATCAATCACCTTTCTCAGGTAACACTGGATCTGCATTGATCTGACAGCCTAAATCTAGCATTGAGTCGCTGCATTAGACGCTGTAGTCAGTGGTATTTTAGTTTGACCTCTGAGATGTCATCCGTGAAGTGCACGCTGACTTTTTCATGCACATTACAATCTCTTCCTCTTCAGTACTTCCTGGGCGAGCGTGAGCTGTCCCTGCCTTTGGCGTATCATCAGTGCACGCTGCCCTCTGGAGACCTGGAGGCACTACTGCGCCTCTGCCTGCTCGATTCTGGTTTTCCTGCTTTCGTGGAGGAAGTCGAGAAGAAGCTGAAGGAGCTGATGCAAGAATGAGGTAGAATGAGCTCTCAAAATCACTGTTGGTGTTCTTACCTAGGACTGAAACGATTAAAAATCATTTTATTTATTGAAATAAAGATTAAATAAAATATACATAGTATATTTAAAACCTTAACTTGAAAAAATGTTAAACTAAAAAACTTGGCAACTAATTTAAATAAAATAAGTTCCAGCAGAACAGTGTATATATATATATATATATATATGTGTGTGTGTGTGTGTGTGTTTAATAATCTTTTTAAAATTCGTAAAAATAAAAATGATTACAAATAATTTCATTAATTCCAGATGAAAACTTAAAAAACTTAAACAAAAAATATTAAAAATGACTTAAAGATTAAACAGAAATAAAATCTTAGAAATATTACGATTAAAAACAACAACAACAAAAAATGATAACTTGGCAACTAGAATAAGTTCATGTACAAAAATGGTTACAACTATTTAAAATAATTTCATCATCTGAAATGAAAATGAAATAAAATACAATTGTTAGATGAAAAAGTTGTTAGATGTAAAAAAAATATCTTGGCAATAAATTAAGCTGAACTATAAAAATTGCTACAAACTGCTACAAATTAAGTTGAACTATAAAAATTCCTACAGATATTAAAAAAAAATTCTTAAATCTTTATAAATAACTAAAAATATATTTAAAATAAATGCTTTAAAATGTATATATATTATATTATATTAACTTGAAAATATATTATTTTTAATTATTAAAAATCTTATAAAATGTATTTTTTTTTTTAGCTGTAATAAAGCTGAGCAGAAAATGTAACAAAAATGTAAAGTTTCTTAAAAACTACTACAGAATATTTTTAAAATAGTTAATTGCAATAAATTTGAAATAAATATGGTAAGAAAAAAAACTGCCTTGAACTGAAAATTTAAGTTTAAGTTGAAGAATTAAATTGACAAAAAAGATACTAAAACATATTTTTTAAAATTATTAAAAATCATTTTGGTAATTGCCAAAATAAATATTAAGAAAAAAAAAAAAGAAAGAAAGAAAATGTAACAAAAATGTAAAGTTTCTTAAAAACTACTACAGAATATTTTTTAATTAGTTAATAGCAATAAATCTGAAACAAATATGATAATGAAAAAAAAAAACAACAACATCTGCCTTGAACTGAAAATTTAAGTTGAAGAATGAAAATGACTAAAAATATAAAAAATAAATAAAAAAAAAAATCTTAGATACTAAAACATATATATATTTTTTAAATTATTGAAAATCATTTGGTAATTGCAGTAAATTCAACATAAATATTTTATGAAAAACTGAAATAATAAAACAAATACTAAAATATTTACAAAATATTATATTACATATATATTATGCAAAATATTTTTACAATTACAAGTCTTTATGTTAATTTCAATAAAACAATAAAAAAATGTAAAAAGTTAAAAAGCAGAAATACTGCGTTGACAACAAACTGAAATTTTCAAGTTTACGTTGAAAAATGAAAATTACAAAAAATAAAATGTGCAAGCAAAAGTTTTTCCGTTGACCTGACATTGCATTTCTAGAGAATCACACAGAAACGCTGACATATTTTGTAACCTTTATTTTGAAAAAGGAAACAATTGGTTTCACATAGTTTGTAATGGCTTTAGCTCCACCCACGTCCTCCCTTGTATGTTGGTCCGTTGTCACGTTGACACACACACTGTATTGATCAGGAGTCGTCATGCAACTACAGCAGTGCATTTCAAAATGCGAAGCACCCTTATCACTGAACTGTCCCGTTAAAGCTTTTTTTTTTTAATATCCTCTGAATTTAAACAAACCCGTCCCGCCTTACAATTGTCAGTAGGTCTATATGAATACATATTGCATAGGATTATAGCCATGCTGTACAAGAATCATCTTTTCTCTAAAAAGAAACGACATTTACAAAACCAAAAAAAAAGATATATTCTTTCTTTTTACAGATGCTATCGGAATATTCGAACACTTACAGCACCACATGTACAAGACGTCTAAATAACTCTAGAAAATAAATGTTACACGTATCCGTTTTCGTTTAATACAATATCAGCTTTAAGATTAAATACTGTTCTGCCACTCACAAAGGTTCTTGCATTCTAGTTTTAAGACAAAACACCTCCTTTTAGTATTGTTTTATTGGATGATAAACTGTACAAAGATCTCTGTGATTTTTTACTTTTTTTTTATCCATTTAAATTTCTTTAAAAACACACACGCACACACACACACACACACACACTGATATGCTCTCTTGCACACACACACACACACTGGCTATTCATTTGGATGCAACGCCACTTAAAATAACAATAGAAAACGATATCTGAATCTTATTCGATTATGTTATTGCATGCATTCGAGACAACATATAGATATGAAAAAGAATTAGTGCAGCAGGAGGGCATGATAAAAGAACGAAAATGCAACGTCAACAGCACATGTAGTTCATCTTCACCTTCAGAATGATTCGGTCAGCGTCCACATTCACACAGATCATGAGCCTGAATAAGGCAAACTTAAGACAGTCTTTATTGTTCGTTTTTCTGCCAGTGTAATGCTGTCGTTATTGTTGTTTTCTTTCACCACGTGAGGCAGGATATGCGTCGCTGAAAATCGCCAGGAGCGTCTCCTCTCCTCGGATACCTCCGTATGGTCAGGATATGCAGTTGGTCATCTGGAAACAGGGGAAGGGGAAGCGTTTAGTCGACTCGAGGGAACGTTCGCATGCTGCTTTCTTACTCCGCAAATGAATTATCAAGCATAAAAAAACCTTCAGCTTTCTTCGACGTCGGTCCGTGGGCTCAGTTGGTGTTCCGCTGTCGTACGTTTTTGTCTTTGTGGTTGTTCGTGGAGTTCGTTTTTCTGCGTGACAGATGTGTACGGTTAAATATCATTACGCAGTGTGTTAATAAACTCATTTGGTGTGTTCATAATTGTGTTCTTACATTGGCGCAACTGGTTCGTCATCTTCATCAGGGGCATGCGCAGGTGAACAACATGCAAGAGAAAAAAGACATTACACTTATGCTGGATCTTTTTTCTGAAGTGCTAGTAACACAAAATTAGATGGTAAATTGTTTGCTAATTAGTTATTTGGTTAAACAGTCATTGTTAAATGCAACAGTAGTCAAATACATTTGAATAAGTTATATTATACTATATTATATTGTATTATATTATATCTTGAAAAATAAATAAATTATTAGAAATTAGATAAAATATAATTTTGTTAATTGCAATAAAGCTGAAATAAATATTAGAAAAACCCATAAAACAACAAACTTTCTTAAAACAACAAAAAAAGTTTCTTAAAAACTACTACAAGATATTTTTTTTAATTATTAAAAATATAATTTTGTTAATTGCCATAAATGTAAAATAAATATTATATGAAAACCTAATAAAAAAAACTGAAATATTGCCTTGAACTAAACTTGTAAGTTTAAGTTGAAGAATTAAAATTACAAAATATACACATATTACTACAAATATTTACAATGTTTTAGATTTAAAAAAAAAATACTAATAAATATTTGTACAATTATTAAAAAGAATTTGTTAATTGCAATAAAGCTGAAATAAATATTAAGATAAACTGAAGGTAAAAAACAGAAGTATTGCCTTGACAACAAACGTTAAGTTTATGTTGAAGAATGAAAATTACTAAAAATATTGTTTTAATTATTACAAATAATTTTGGTAATTGCAATCAATTTGAAATAAATATTGTATGAAAAACTGAAATTAAAAAATAGAAATGTTGCCTTGACAACTAAAATTTTAAGGTTAAGTTGAAGAATTAAAATTACTAAAAATATATGTTTTTTTTAATCTTTAAAAGATACTAAAATATATTTTTTTAATTATTAAAAATAATTTTGTTAATTGCAATAAAGTATAAATAAATATTATATGAAAAACTAAAGTAAAAAAGTAGATGTGTTGCCTTGACAATAAACTAAAAGTTTTATTTTATATTATTAAATTGAAATAAAGCCAAAATATTATTCAAATATTAGATAAATAAATTATTCTAAATATTAAACAAGTGTTGAAGTGTTGAAACTAAAACTAATAATAATTATCCAACAATCATGAAGAACTGTAAAAGACATGTACAGTAAATCAATAGGTGTGTTGACTCTGCATAAATCTACTCTCCAGATGAATAAAACAACAGGTTATTGCTGATGCAGGAAGGTCGTTTGAGTTAGAGGTCACTGCGTCTCTCCACAGACAGATGGGTAGTTCTGGTTAGTGTATGCGTGTCAGGACAGCACATGCGTCCACAGGCAGCAGCATTCACAGCAATTCACGCTGGACACCAAGCAGGTTATGAACAGACAATATGACTCTCTGACATCTGAGATCAAGACCTCATCCTTCTGAATGCACAACCATCACATCAACAGCCCAGTTTCTTCCCTCACTACATGTTCTTGTGCAAATCTACAGCCTTTTCTAATGAGTTTAAATGGTTGTTCACACTGACCAGTGATTTGTTTAATTTACAGTAAATGTTTCATTTTATAATGCGTTTTGAGGATGCAATGTGGCCATTTCTAGTAACATATAATACATATAGTTGAGCAACTTTATGGAAATGTTGAACAACAATAAACGCGGTTATGTTTCACATTTAAAATGAAATCAGTCACTAATAAACATTTATTTTGCTGATAATGTAATGCATTATATACATCTGCTTTCCATTATATTATATTATATTATATTATATGTGACCCTGGACCAAAAAAACAGTCATAAGGGTCAGTTTATTGAGAATGAGATTTATACATCATCTGAAAGCTGAAAATCTAATCTAATCTAATCTAATCTAATCTAATATAATCTAATATAATATAATATAATATAATCTAAAACTTTTAGCTTATTGTCAAGGCAACACTTTTTTTTTTACTTCAGTTTTTCATATAATATTTATTGAAATTTACAAAAAGTTTTTATAATAATTAAAAAAATATATATTTTTATTATATTTTAAAGATTCTTTGTAATTTTCTTTCTTCAACATAAACTTAATGTTTGTTGCCATGGCAATACTTCTTTTTTTAACTTCAGTTTTTCTTAATATTTATTTCAGCTTAATTGCAAGTGACAAAATGATTTATAATAATTAAACAAATTTATATTTTTAGTATCTTTTAAAGATTATATATATATAATATTAATTAATATTAATGTTTTGCTGTCAAGGCAACATTTCTATTTTTTAATTTCAGTTTTTCATATAATATTTATTTCAATTACCAAAATTGTTTTTAATAATTTTAAAAATATTTTGTAAATATTTTTAGTAATTTTCATTCTTCAACATAAACTTAACATTTGTTGTCAAGGCAATACTTCTGTTTTTTAACTTCAGTTTTTCTTAATATTTATTTCAGCTTTATTGCAATTAACATTTTTAATAATTTTAAATATATTTTGTAGTATTTTTTCAAGATTTAAAAAAATATATATATTTGGTAAATATTCTTAGTAATTTTCATTCTTCAACAAACTTTTAAAATTTAAGTTTGTTGTCAAGGCAACATTTCTATTTTTTAATTTCAGTTTTTCATATAATATTTATTTCAAATTTATTGTAACTACCAAAATGATTTTTAATAATTTAAAATTTTAAAAATATTTGTAGTATATTTTAAAGATAATATAATAATTATAATATAATAAGCCTTCTAGTGACGTATGGTGTGCTAGAATAGGACAATAACTATAATAGTTTTCAATAACTAGTAATAATTTTCAGCTATCTGAGAATGAATCTGTGGGTGCAAAATTTTTTTGAAAATCGCCTTTAAAGTTGTCCAAATGAAATTCTTAGCAATGCATATTACTAATAAAAAAGGAAGTTTTGATACAAAATATCTTCATGGAACATGATCTTTATTTAATATCCTAATGATTTTTGGCATAATAGAAAAATCAATCATTTTGACCCATACAGTGTATTTTTGGCTATTGCTACAAATATATCTGTGCTACTTATGACTGGTTATATTATATTATATTATATTATATTATATTTACTAATAATGCTAATTTCCTAATGGCCATTATTGTGCAGCCTGCTGATATCATTGACCTTCAGTCAAATAAAATCGATGTCAGTGTGAACAAACGTTCATGCAGTAATTCACTTTCAATAGTTTCAGTATATATCTGCACACAGAGGTGTAGAGGACGCCGCTGTCGGAAATATGAAATCCTGGCACGAGGATTTCATCTGTAACGTGCGTCATCGCATTACGTCCTCATCTCTGATTCTGTTGATAAGACTGTGGGCAGATATAATCTACCTTAATCTAGCGCAGCCTCCCATCACTCCCTCTCCTGGGGACAAATCCTCCCCAAACCACAAAACAGGACACGCCGTTCATGCACGCCAACTTTCTCTCCTTACTCCATGTTTTGCATGCAGTCTTGCTGTAAAATAGTGTCTTTAGAGACTCTTCAGCGGATCATCAAGAGCGAAACAAACAGCCAGATACACGCCAGAAACTAGGCTTAAAAATAAGCAATAAACTCTGTTTTTCTATCCAGATGTTACTATGATGCCCATTTTATTCATTAGGAAGGTGTGTCTCAAGTGACACCTTTGATTATATGAACAGAAGTAACTAGGTCATAAAATAAAGATGTCAGGATGAATCTCTCAAAACCTTTCAAGAGGAGCATATCTGGGTCATATTTTTCCCCTTAAAAAAAAAAAAAAAAAAAATATATATATATATATATATATATATATATATATATATAATAATAATAATAATAATAATAATATATTATTAATGTATAATAATAATAATAATAATATATATATATATATATATATATATATATTAGTGGTGTCAATCGATTAAAAAAAAACTAATTGCAGATTTTTCCACAAATTCATTGCAATTAATTCTACCTGACATTCTTTTTTTTTTTTTATATTATTATTATTTTTTAAGTTATTTTCAGTCATAAATTATTTCCAGTCATAAGTAGCATGGATATATTTGTAGCAATAAATTTTAAATGATACTTTTATATTGCAATAATTTCACACTCATGATTCAAATGAATGTAGATACAACATAAACAATGTATATATTTATAATATTTGTTTAATGCCATCTTTTTTATGACTGAAGGCAAGTATCACTGATTCCAACTGATGTCTCTATTTTCTCCCTAATATTTGACCACTGAATATAACCATTCAACATTACAGTATAATTGAGAGCTATCACTTTAACATTTATTAGACTTTAACAAAAAACAACTTCTAATTTAAGTGAACTTGAAACAATCTTCACATAAACCCATTATAATAAATGTCATATAGGCTAACAACCTGTGCCCTTCAACAAGAAAATACAGCCTAAAGTTATCAAACACTAAATTATTTAAAATCTGAAATTATAAGGATAAAGCTTAAAACTACAGAAGTTATTAATTTCCTCTTTTTAATTTTGTTGTTTGATTAACAGACTTCACAGCAGTTGGTAATTAGGATATTAATATTTCAACTTTTTTCTTGAAAAATTTTGACTTTATTCTCGAAATATTTCGACTTTATTCTCAAAACATTTAGACTTTACTGTTGAAACATTTTGACTTTATTCTCAAAATATTTCAACTTTATTCTCTAAATATTTAGACTTGTCTTTAGACTTTAGATTCTTGAAACATTTAAACTTTATTAGTAAAATATGTTAACTTTATACGTGTAATTTCTACTTTATTCTTGAAACATTTTGACTTTATTCTCAATATTATGACTTTAATCTTGTCATTTTTAGGGCTGGTAATTTAACGTACTACTTAGATGAATTAATTACGGTGAAAAATAATGCGTTAAAATTCTTACTTGTGTGATAGAGCCTAAAGAACGTAGTTAAAATGTCCCTAAAATTTAAGATATGGGGCAAAATGACCCTGTTTGAGTATTTGTCTCATATTTACATCAAATAGCAATATCACATGAGCGATAGGCTAAGTGCAATATCACAGGATTGCAAATGTGATACTGATCTGATACAACAGTTCAGTAAGTAGGAAGTTAATATTGTGTTGTTTTAGACACAATGTTGTCTGTTTTTCTCAATTTTGCCAAAGAAAATATAAAGACAAAGCAGTGGCATTTCATTTCTTAATGCACGTTGTGAACCATTTGGCGCGTTGAACCACTGGCCATAGGCGACTAAACACTGGAGACAAAGAAGCAGAAATTTCTCAAGACATGCAAGTTCTCAAACTTACCAACAACAAAGAATACGAAGCCACATGGAGAAGGAAAAAACAAAGTTTCACCCGTTATTTACTTGAAGTCATTTTATTACGAAGAACAAAATAGATTCTGTTGTGACTTTCAGGCAGGGACTCACAATCGTTAAAAACAATTCGGTTTGATTGAGCATCTGGGTTATTCAGTTGCTGCCCAGAGTGTATATCTTAATATAAACAAACAAAAAAACCCTTAGTTTCCAGCTAAAACTGTCCTCGGGCAGAACCTCACCGCTCACCTGACAAATAGTGTGTTCATCAGCACACAACCACATGTCAACATAAAGCAACATTCACAGCCCAGATCAACACGTTTCCCACAGTGTCTCAGTATAGAACAGACTTCAAAATCTATTGTTATTTGATATTATTGCCATAACCTTTCATATGAACACTGGCTGCAACAATACCTGCAAAACCAACCTAAGGAATGACTAAATATTAAATTAGGGCTGCATGATAAATTATGCTCTAATCGTAAAAACGATTTTTGCTTCTCTTTATTAAAAATAATCATATGCAATATTTGCCTGCTGGTTATTTATCCTAAAAAATATTTCATTTTTGCATTATCCTGCCTTGGTAAGAAACCTCCACTAGCTTTAATGCTTGCGGTTGGCAGATGTCAAGAGTTTAAATCCCACAATCAGAGCTTTCCTCTTAAATGGGCACATTGTCTACCCAGTGTTTTACTTGATCTTTCCAACTTGGCAAGCGTTCACACGTGCTCTCTCTGCTCTGAGAATATTTAGAGATATTAATACTGCGATATTTAGCTCAAATTTAGGTATAATTCAGATTCAAATCTTAGTGATGAATTGAAATAAACTTGAACATCTCAATCATAAAGGCCTATATTTTTATTGTAAAGCAAGTACACTACAAAAAAATGCTTTTCTTGCTTCTATTTTTTGTCTTGTTTTCAGCCAAAGTATCTACAAATTCTTAAATCGAGAAGGATTTTCTAAACAAGTAAAAAATATTGTCTTGAAGAAAAGAAGAAGTTAAAATTAAAACAAGCAAAATAATCTGCCACTGGGGTGAGCAAAATAATCTAGTTTTCTGCTTGAAATAAGATCATTTTGCTTACCCCATTGGCAGTTTATTTTGCTTGTTTTAAGCAAAAACTCACTTAATTGTGACTTCTTTTTTTCTGAAAACAAGACGATTTTTACTTGAAATTTTTACTGAAAACAAGAAAAGCATTTTTTGCAGTGTAATGAGGGATCAAGATGCTAAAACTGTTTCCTTTGGAAACATGCATATGAATTGCTTTTAAAACTAGGACTGTTTATAGAGAAAGTAAGCTATTCATGTTGACTTTAATATGAATTTTCTTTTCTATTCCTCTTGTAGCTCAGTTTGTACTTGGGAAATCCCAGTGCATCCCATGCAATTTATTGCTAGACATGCAAACAAACACTTACTAGGTGGATGTTGGATCTGATAAAGACTGCAGTGAGACTAAATAAGACAGATGTATCTTGAGTTCTAGCTGGAGTTAAGCTGAACACAATAGAAGCAGCTCAGTTTGACTTAGAGTCATGTTCTGCCAGTCACTAGAACGCTGTGCATCTCGCAGCACATTGTAAAGGGTAGCGTCTGACCACCCCTGGCTCTGAGATACCCTTCTGTGGTTCTGCAAAGGTCAAATTAGCATGGAGCTATGCCTGACTGCATCCCTTTAGAGACTGTCACACTCACAGCCTCGACATGTTCAGAGCAGAACCTGTTTAGACCGACCAAACTCGCTGGTTACTGGGATGATTCCCCGTCCTCTCCTGCTTTTCCCCCTGCGGCCACACTCTTAAAAATAACAGTCCTTTATTGGCACTGAAGAATCTTTACAATCTTTTCAAACCTTTTCATTGTACAAACAGTTCTTTAAAATATTAAAATATTCTTTACACTTAAATTGTTAATTTTAAAGGAATGAGTTTGTTTCTTCATCAGATTTGTAGAAATGTAGCATAGCATCACTTGCTCACCAGTGGATCCTTTGCAGTGAATGGGTGCCGTCAGAATGAGAATCCAAACAGCTGATAATCCACAAGTAATCCACACCACATCTTGAGAAGACAAAAGCTGAAACAAATCTATCTTTAAGATGTTTTTAACTAAAATACAAGTCCATAATCCATAATAACGCTTCCTCCAGTGGAAAAACTGATCTGGTTTGAATCAGAAGAGAAATCTGCACAGGTCAAGCACCGTTTACAAGCCAAAACAGCTTTAAACAAATATGTAGCTGGATTTTGATGTGAGAGACAACAGGAGATGGACTTTCCCACTGGAGGAAGCGTTATTATGGATTATGGACTCCGCTGTTTCCGCTTTTGGCTTCTCGAGATGTTAATTGATGGACTGGAGTGATGTGGATTACTTGTGGATCATTGTGAAGTTTTTATCAGCTGTTTGGCTCATTAGCACCTATTCACTGCAAGGGATCCATTGATGAGCAAGAATGACACATTTCTACAAATCTGATGAAGAAACAAACTCATCTACAGTTGAGGTAAAAAATGTACATCCCCCTTTTAGAATCTGCAAAATGTTAATTATTTTACCAAAATAAGAGTGATCATATAAAATGCATGTTGTTTTGTTTTAGTACTGACCTGAATAAGATATTTCACTTAAAAGACATTTACATATAGTCCACAAGAAAAAGAAAAAAAAAATAGTTGAATTTTTCAAAAGTTTACATTCCCTTCATTCTTAATACTGTGTTGTTACCTGAATGATCTGCAGCTGTGTTTTCTTTTGTTTAGTGATAGTTGCTCATGAGTCCCTTGTTTGTCCTTCAGAAAAATCCATCATTTTTGTGTATTTGAACCCTTTCCAACAATGACTGCATGACTTTGAGGTCTGTCTTTTCACACTGAGGACAACTGAGGGACTCATATGCAACTACTACAAAAAGTTCAAACACTGATGCTCCAGAAGGAAAAACCATGCATTAAGAGCCTTATGGAATTTGAAGATCAGGGAAAATTGTACAGATTTTGTCTTCTGGGAAACATGTAAGTATCTTTTGTAGCCTCTGTTTTTTTAGACAAAATAAGAAACATTTACACATTTCAAAATTGTTAGGTAACAACACAGTATTAAGAACTTTTGAACTTGTAATTATTATAAATTAAACATTTTTTCTTGTAGGCTATATGTAAACATCTTTTATGTGTAATATCTTATTCAGGTCAGTACTAAATAAATAATAACATGCATTTTGCATGCATGTGATCCCTCTTATTTTGGTGAAATAATTAACATTTTGCAGATTCTAAAAGGGGGATGTAAACTTTTGATCTCAACTTTAGATGAGTTTGTTTCTTCATCAGATTTGTAGAAATGTGTCATTCTTGCTCATCAATGGATCCCTTGCAGTGAATAGGTGCTAATGAGTCCAAACAGCTGATAAAAACTTCACAATGATCCACAAGTAATCCACACCACTCCAGTCCATCAATTAACATCTTGAGAAAACAAAAGTGGAAACAGAGGAGTCTATGATCCATAATAACGCTTCCTCCAGTGGAAAAGTCCATCTCCTGTTGTCTCTCACATCAAAATCCAGCCACATATTTGTTCAGAGCTGTTTTGGCTTGTAAACGGTGCTTGACCTGTGCAGATTTCTCTTCTGATTCACTTTTCACTTTTACCACTTTTTCACTGGAGGAAGAGCTTTTATGGATTACGGACTTGTATTTTAGTTAAAAAATGTCTTGATGGATTTGTTTCAGATTTTGTCTTCTCAAGAGGTTAACTGATAGATTATTGTGATGTTTTTATCAGCTGTTTGGACTCTCATTCTGACGGCACCCATTCACAGCACAGGATCCATTGGTGAGATGTGGTCCTTCTGATTCAGACCAGACTACTTTTTTCCACTAGAGGAAGCATTATTATGGATTTATGGACTCAATTACTATGTGGTGTCGATTACTTGTGAATTATTATGATTTTTATCAGCTGTTTGGACATTCTGACGGCACCCATTCATCTTGGATGGCCTGAGGGTGAGCACATTTTCAGCAAATTTTCATTTTTGTGTAAATTATTCCTTTAAGAACTGTTCACTGAAAGGTTCTTTGGAGAACCCCAAATAGTTCAATTCAATCACCACAAAACCTCACTTTTGGAACTTTTTTTTTTTAAATAGGACGTGTGACAGAATGGGTTTAAAAAAGAAACACAGCCATGCTTCCAAACATCTTGTGATAACCGGACAACATTACCTTTTCTGTTTCTCTTATTGAGAGCTGAGAATCGTGTGCAGTTGACGACTGAATCAATTATTCATTATCTTTAAGAGCGTACAAATGTGAGGAGCTCCAGCGTTCTGATTTGTCTTTCTAGTGGAGGATCCGGTCTCAGATTAAAACGTGGTCAAGCATAGAGGTCAGTATTTCCCAGTGGCTCTCCGCTGACTCAACACTCATGAATATTCAGTCGTGCAGCTACGCTAAGAGCCCCGTCCGTAAATGACCCACTAACAACCTCTTCAGAATATATTATTGATGGCAGCATCAGTCTTCAAAACAGCCTGCATGGATTATTTTAGTTTCGTCTGTTTGTGTGCCACATCATAGGCCTGCACAATTATTAGAATATATAAGCTTGCAGTTATTGCTGATGCAATTAAGTCACTACGAAAGTGCTGACAGCACTCTATTTATGTCAACTTCAGATGCATCCAGATTTTCTATTTGCAGCGTGTTTTTGGCAGCGGTTGAGCTGTAGAATCAATCGCAGACAGCAATTTTAAAAACATGAATGCATGACCAATTGACAGGCCTATTTATGTGAGTGTTTATTTAATTTGACATGAAAATAAATGCTGAGACTATTTAACAATCCGTTCTGATTGTAATTCCATTAATGATTCTTTCAGTACTTTTAAGAAAGTAATTTTTGGAAAGTTTAGACATGCAATAGAGTGCTGGATTGAGTCCTAAAACTTGGAAAACAGTTGCATTTTTGTGCCGAATCAGTGTTTTTTTAACTGTTTTTTGGTTAAATGCTTGAAATAATGTTAAGACATTTTAAGCTTTCAAAAGGCGACAACTAACAAGTGTCTAAATGGGACTGTATCAATAACAGGAAAAACTCACTTGTCTCATTGTGTTTATAATCACAATAATTTACTTCTGTGATCCTTTAAATAGCAGGATACATTACGGCCCACTTATTTTTTTAAAGAAATTATTTTGTATTCATCAAAGATGCATTAAATTGATCAAAAGTGACCATAAAAACATTTATAATGTGACAAAATATTTCTTATTTTAAATAAATGCTGTTCTTTTGAACTTTCTATTCATCTTTGAATCCTGAAAAATAAAATGTATCACAGTTTCCACAAAAATATTGGGCAGCACAACTGTTTTCAACATTGACAATAATTATGTTGAGCAGTAAATCAGCATATTAGAATGATTTCTGAAGGATCATGTGACTCTGAAGACTGAAGTAATGATGCTGAAAATCCAGCTTTGATCACAGAAATAAATTAAAGTTTAACACATATTCACATAGAAATTAGTTATTTTAAATCATAATATTTAACATTTTTACTGTATCTTTGTATCATTTTTTCTGTATCAAACAAAAGCAGCAAATCAGCATATTAGTAATGATGCTGAAAATTCAGCTTTGATCACAGAAATAAATTAAATTTTATGGTATGTTCACATAGAAAAACCCTTATTTTAAACTGTAATAATATTTAACATTTTTACTGTATTTGTGTTATTTTTGTTTTGTTTTTTATGTTAATTTTATTTTTTGCATTTTTGGGCCAAAGTCAGTAGGTTTTTTTTAATTGGTTTTTGGTTAAATGTGTAAAATATTTTGAACTGTAATAATATTTTACATTTTTACTGTATTTGTGTTATTTTTGTTTTGTTTTTTATGTTAATTTTATTTTTTGCATTTTTGTGCCAAAGTCAGTAGGTTTTTATTTAATTGGTTTTTGGTTAAATGTGTAAAATATTTTGAACTGTAATAATATTTTACATTTTTACTGTATTTTTGTTATTTTTGTTTTGTTGGTTTATATTGAATTTGTGCATTTTTGTGCCAAAGTCAGTAGTTTTTTTTCATTTATTTATTTATTTAGTTAAATGCTTGAAATAATGTCAAGACATTTGTAAGCTTTTATTTGTCTTGAAGAAGAATAATCAAGAATGATTTCTGAAGGATCATGTGACACTGAAGTCTAGAGTAATGATGCTGAAAATTCAACTTTGATCAGAGAAATAAATTACAGTTTACAGTATATTCACATAGAAAAACATTTACTTTAAACTCTAATAATATTTTACATTTTACTGTATTTTTGTTATTTTTGTTTTGTTTATGTTAATTAATTGCATTTTTGTGCCAAAGGTTTTTTATTGGTTTTAGGTTAAATAATGTCAAGACTTTTTTAAGCTTTCATGTGTCTTGTAAAAGGCGACAACTAAGTGTCTAAATGGGATTGTAACAGTAACTGGAAAAACTCACTTGTCTCGTTGTGTTTATAATCACACTTTTGAAGATTTTAAATAAAGAAGATTGCATGCATGCAAGCGTTTTTATGTCACTAATATGCAGTTAATCAGCAATTATAATCTGTCATAATTCTGCAGCCCTACATTTCTAGAAAATTTCCTTTCATTTTCTGATCTACTGCCCAGATAGCAGCACTTATATCAGAATGATATTGATATTGCCGGTCAACAAATGGCTACAGGAAATCACACCACAAGTTTTCCAGCACAAAATCCTTAAAAGCAGAGGGCTACTTACCGTCTGGAACCTCGTCCGGCCTCTTGCGCTTCTCGTAAACCACAATGATGACCACGAGGATGATGATCTCGGCCAGGACGCCCAGGAAAGGCCACAGCGGGGCGAGGTGACTCCGCACCCGCAGAATGGTCACGGACTCTTTGGCGCCGATGATGTTTGAGGCGTTGCAGACGTACTCGCCCGGATCTGTGCTGATGTCCAGACCGATGATGCTCAGTTCTGTGAAATTGTCTTTGTTGATGATAAAGAATCGGCCCGTGCTGTTGTCAATGTCCTATGAAGAGAAAATCAATAGAATTCATGGCACCATCTCATCATCTGTCCATGAAATCAGTTTCAGTGTGATTTCAATGTCATACCATGAGGGAGAGTTTATATTTTTTGGCTTTGGCTTTGGCTTTAAATACCGTTTAAGGTTTAATTTAAATAGGATGCATTGTATTCATCAAGGATGCATTAAAAGTATCAAAAGTGACAGTAAAGACCAGTGTTGGGGGTAACGCATTACAAGTAACGCAAGTTACGTAATAATATTACTTTTTTCAAGTAACTAGTAAAGTAACGCATTACTTTTTCATTTCCAAGAAAATATCTGAGTTACTTTTTGTTTCCTTTAAATATTTAATCCAATTTTATTAACCAGTGATTATCCAGTTATTATCCAGCCAAAATATAAAAAAATTCTTAAATCAAGAAGGATTTTCTAGACAAGTAAATAATTATTTTCTTGTTTTCAGAAAAAACAAGTCAAAATTAAGTGAGTTTTTGCTTAGATCAATCTTAAACTGTAATAATATTTAACATTTTTACTGTATTTTTCTTATTTTATAATCTGCCAATGGGGTAAGAAAAAGAATTTTTTTCAAACAGAAAACAAGATTATTTTCACTGCAAAAAATGATGGAAACAAGACAAAAAATCTAAGTAAGAAAAGTATTTTTTGCAGTGTACTAATAAGCAAAACTTACTTTAGATTAACTAACATTTGTGCTTTTTTTCTCACTGCTGAAGAGTGTTGAACTTTCTTTTCCTACAGTTCTACTCTACAGACATTAATTATTTTTTTTCTTTAGCCTTAGGTTTATTCACTTAATTTCATTTTGGTTTGTTATATTAAAAACAAACAAGCACACTGCAAAAAATGCTTTTCTTACTTAGATTTTTTGTCTTGTTTCCAGCCAAAATATCAAAAAATTCTTAAATCAAGAAGGATTTTCTAGATAAATAAAAATTATTGTCTTGTTTTCAGAAAAAAAAAAGTTTTAGCAAAATAATCTGCCAATGGGGTAAGCAAAATAAAAATAAAAAATTTAAAAAATAAAAAATAAATAGTTTTCTGCTTGAAATAAGATTATTTTGCTTACCCAATTGGCAGATTATTTAGCTTGTTTTAAGCAAAAACTCACTTTATTTTGACTTCTTTTTCTGGAAACAAGACACTAATGTTTGCTTGTCTAGAAAATACTTCTTTATTTAAGAATTTTTAGATATTTTGGTTGGAAACAAGACAAAAAAAGAGCATTTTTTGCCCTGCCCAGATTTAAAAAGTAACGCAAAAGTAACGTAATTAGTTACTTTTTTAGAGAGTAACGCACTATTGTAATGCATTAGTTTTAAAAGTAACTTTCCCCAACACTGGTAAAGACATTTATAATGTAAAAAAATATATAATAAAGGCTGTTCTTTTGAACTTTCTATTCATCAAAGAAGCCTGAAAAAAAAAGCAGCACAACTGTTTCTGACATTTATAAAAATCAGAAATGTCTTGAGAATGATGCTAAAAATTCAGGTTTGATCACAGGAATAAATTACATTTGAACAGGTATTCACATAAAAAACACTTATTTTAAACTGTAATAATATTTCACATTTTTACTGGATTTGTGATTCAGTAATTCCAGCCTTGGTGAGCAGAATATGACTTGGATACGTACGATGTAAGATCCCCGGCCCACTTTCTTGCGCCACATCCACATAGGATGCGGGTATCCCACCGATTTGCAGTACAGCGTTGCATTTTCCCCTTCTTTTTTGTTCTCGCTTCGTTTGTGGCCGAGGATTTCAGGAGCAGCTGGACACAGACAGAAGGGTTTACTTACATCACTCAGATTTTAAGCTTGTCCCTTTATTTTATCTTGTTCTTAACTCTCTTTATCTGGTCTTGACAAGCTGTTTATTCTTTTAGTTGTGTGATGTAATTGTTGTGGCACACCCAGGGAAGGTGGAATTTGTTTACATGTCTTTTATACAATTTGTGACCACAAAATCTGCCATAAGAGTCGAAGCTGAATAAATAAGCTTTCCAGTGATGTATGGTTTGTTAGGATAGGACCATATTTGGCTGAGATACAACTATTTAAAAATCTAGAATCTGAGGGTTCCAAAAAATCGAAATACTGAGAAAAACGCCTTTAAAGTTGTTCATATGAAGTTCTTAGCAATGCATATGACTAATCAGAAATTACATTTTTATATATTTATGGTAGGAAATTTACTAAATATCTTCATGGAACATGTTCTTTACTTAATATCCTAATGACTTTTGGCATAAAATTGATTATTTTGACCCATACAATGTATTTTTGGCTATTGCTAGAAATATACCCATGGTTTGTGGTCTAGGGTCACATTTATAATCATAAAATGCTGCCATGAACATATTCGTTTGCTTTGGAGTCTTACTCAAGGACACAATAGTGTTGAATCCCTCCTTACAACAACTTAAACTAACAAACCTCTGCTTCAATAATTCATTATTTACCAGCCTTGTGCCTTAAAGTCAACCTGACATCAAAACGGACTACATTTACTTTATTAAAACCTCCTAATAAGTACAACACATCCTTTTGCAACATATCAAAGGATTGTTTAAATGTGAGCCTTAAGTAGCTATATTTGTAGCAATAGCCAAAAATACATTGTATGGGTCAAAATGATTGATTTTTCTTTTATGCCAAAAATCATTAGGATATCAAGAAAAGATCATGTTGCATGAAGATATTTTGTACATTTCCGACTGTATCGAAGCTTAATTTTTGATTAGTAATATGCATTGCTAAGAACTTCATTTGGACAACTTTAAAAGGTAATTTTCTCAATATTTAGATTTTTTTGCACCCTCAGATTATAGATTTTCAAATAGTTGTGTAGGTCAAACCATACATCAATGGAAAGCTTATTTATTCAGCTTTCAATTTTAAACTGTTTCGTGGTCCAGGGTCACAAATAGTAAATTATTATAACATTAATGAACTCATATCAGGGTCAGGAGGCGGGACATTCTCATTCAAGACAGCATCTGATTGGACAAAAATGTGCATATGCTTAAGAGCAAGATTGGTCGTCAATATTTTTGGTCTTTTTTCTGAAAAATAAGTTTATTTGTCAATGCTTCCTCAGTATTTTTACTTTGTTTTGCAGTAAAAAACATTCTTAAAAGTAAGATGCATTTATTTCAGAAGCAAACTGGCATAAGAAAACAAGTCTTAATTCAAAAACATAATTGAACAAATTTAATTTTAATTACATTTGTCTGAAAACAAGACTTTTTTTGCATTTCATCTTGCTTTTTAATTAAACACTTTAGTATCTTGACGTAAGAATGTCAATATTTATACTGGAAAAGAAGACAAAAATACTGAAAATGGAAAAATAATATTAGAAGAATTGTTTTCTTAAAGAACTATTAAAATTAAATAATATGAAATATACGGACAGAATTATTAACCTAATTCAAAGACAAAACTTTTTTACCCTACTTCTAAGCATAAAGACGACTAATTTGAATACATTTCTCAGAAAACAAGACTTAATAGTTTACATAATTTGCATCTCAAATAATGTACAGTGTAGGTCAAAAGTTTACATACAACTTTCAGAATCTGCAAAACGTTAATTATTTTAGCAAAATAAGAGGGTTCATACAATATGCATGCTATTTTTTATTAAGTACTGACCTGAAAAAGATATTTCACATAGAAGATGTTTACATATAGTCCACGAGAGAAAATAATGGTTGGATTTATAAAAATAACCTTGTTCAAAAGTTTACACCCCCTTGATTTTTAATACTGTTGAACTGAAAGATCCACAGCTGTGTTTTTTTGTTTAGTGATAGTTGTTCATGAGTCCCTTGTTTGTCCTGAACAGTTAAACTGTCTGCTGTTCTTCAGAAAAATCCTTCAGGTCCCACAAATTGTTTAGTTTCCCATCATTTTTGTGTGTTTGAACTCTTTCCAACAATGACTGTGATGTTGAGATCCATCTTTTCACACTGAGGACAATTGAGGGACTCATAAGCAATTATTAAAGAAAGTTCAAACACTCACTAATGCCTTATTTTGTCTTATTTTGCTTATTTTGCCTAAAAATATATATTTTTTCACTTAGTACTGCCTTTCAGAAGCTACAGAAGGCTCTTAATGCATCGTTTTTCCTTTTAAACATCTTATTCAGGTCAGTACTAAAAAAATAACATGCATTTTGTATGACCCCTGTTATTTTGGTCAAATATTTAACATTTTGCAGATTCTTGAAGGTGTATGTAAACTTTTGACCTCTACTGTATCTTGATTTAAAAAAAAACAAAAAAAAAAACAAGAAAATAAAAACATTGATACAACACAATATACTCATATTTTGATTGTCAGATGTAAAAAAAAATGACAATCCAAAGCGTTCTTGCATAATTGTGTATCCCAACACCGCAAATGATTGACATAATGAGATGGCGCAGGCTTAATTAAAAGCAAACCCCCCACGGGCGCAGTAATTCAGGCTTCCCTCTCTGATGTGCTGAGTCACCATCATTCCCCTTCACTGGATAATACACAGCTCAATGTCACAAACCCCGCGGCCCAATATTTCCCCCGAATGAACAAATACTGGATACGATCGTAACCCCCTGCCCGCCTCGCCGCTTTTGACACGCCGCACCTTCTGCAGCGCCGCTAATCTCCGAAATTGCCGTAATTCCCTCCGTGCAATTAGGCGGGATGAAACCAATCTCGGAGCGTGAACGTGTGGGATGGATGGAGAAGGCGTGGATTGGAACTTGGCTGACATCACCAGCTCTAATTATGGTGCGCACGTGCCTTCTGAGGATAGTGTGTGTGTGTGTGTGTGTGTGTGTGTGTGTCACGGGCAGAAAAGCGATGGGGAGCTTAGCTCTGCATTATCCTCACTCACAGCGTCTCTGACACACTATAAATCGGCCTCCTTCCAATCACAAACACCACTTCATTTATTCTCTGTATTATAAATGTAATATATATATTAAAATATATATCTATTTTTTTACAATCCAATACTACTAATATATTACAGTGAAAATTATATATATATTATTAGTATGTTATATTTGTATTTTATAAATATTTTAATGTTATCTGTTTCTAGTGAGAATCACATTTTAGAACAGGATATTTATATAAAAAAAATAATATTATATATATATATATATATATATATATATATATATATATATATAAAATGCAATATATATTTTATAATATGCAAAAAACAACAACTATAACAAACCAGTACTATATTTGTCATGTACTAATTTATGCTTATTTAAATATTGTTTTTTAATTTTATATTGTCAAAAAAAATATTGGAGTATTAGTGTTTTTTATTTAACTGAAATTAATAAATAAATATTTAAAAATCAAATTTTTGTATGTTATATTTGTATTTTATATTGTATTTGATTGTAAAAAAAAATCTGTTAATGTTATCTGTTTCTAGTGAGAATCACATTTTAGAACAGGATATTTATAAAAAAAAAAATAATAATAATAATAATAATATATTATAAAATATTATAAATATTTAAAAATCGAATTTTTGTAATATGCAAAAAACAACAACTTCAACAAACCAGTACTATATCTGTCATGTACTAATTTATGCTTATTTTATTTATTTATTTTTATAAAGTATTATTGTTTTATTTTTTACTGAAATAAACAAATGAATATATACATATATATATATATATATATATATATATATATATATATATATACAATAAATAAATAAAATATTGTTATGCAAAAAAACAATGGTATGTTTATTTGTCAGATAGATATTAATGTATGCTTAAATAAATAAAAATAATCAATAAAAATAGTATTACTGTATTAAATCTATTTTTTTACTATGCAAATAACAATGCTATATTAATTAGTCATATACTAATTTATGAATTAAAAAAACACTTTTACATCTAACAAAAGCACTGGATTATTTCCATGATATTTATAAAAACATAAATCTAAGTTATTTTTGTTCATTTGATTTTGTAGTGAAAGACATTATATATTTAGCTCAGCATTATCCGTGAGACACAATAACTTTCCTTTCCACCTCACGGTCTGGCACGCTTTCAAATCCCGATCGCCAGCGGAAATGTGCGATCAATGCCGGCCAGAGATCGCTAACGGTGTCGGGATACGATAGCTGCTCTACGCTGCTATTTGCAGGGCGTCTCATTTGCCTTGAAAGGAAAGAGCTTGTGTAACCCAAACCCCAATGCAATCTGCGACAGATGGAATATATACAGCGGAATCCAGACAGGAATTCACGCAGGGCCGATGTATGGAGGAAAAGTGACTCACGCGGGCGACAGATGGCGCACCGACATGCTTTCCTAATAATGCCTTACTAAATATAAACACACGTAAAGGTGCAAAGGTCCCGGCGTGATTTAATTCGATTAGGCCATCGTATGGAAGAGCGCTCTGCGATTACTGTGCACAAACAGCATCGTATACGACCGTTTCCAAAGACTTGAAACATGCACAGGGCAGATTAGGATAGTGGACAGTAAACTGCTGCCATTAGAAACACTGGGAGCGAATCCAGAGCCTTAATCCCAACCCAACCCACCGCGCAAACCTCCATCTGTTGCCTCGCAGTGCAAAACCAAAGACGCAGAGAGAAAGAGAGAGAGAGAAGGTGCCAAAGACTGGAGCAGACACTGCATGATGGGCCACATTCAACCTGAACGACTCCCACAGGAATCACACAAACTCATATTCATCTGATACTGGAGACGGGATATTTTTGTCTCGTGTCACTGGGCCTCGGGACCCTTTTTTATTATTCGGGTGAATCTCGAATCAATCGTGCGCGGGGTCGTATTTCAGCACTAAATCAAAAGAAACAAGACATTGCATTTCGCTTTAAGAAATGAGGCCTATTTGTAGGACCAGTGCAGTTTTATTTATAATGTGACATCATTTAAATTTGAAATAAACATTTAAATCTTAATTGTTTAAATGTTCTACAATTAATACTATAAATATTAGTATTTGATGTGTATTGTAAAAAATATAGTATATTTAAAAATTAATTTATACTCTGTATTATATTAAGTATTTATTATAAGTATTTATTTTAGAACAATGGATATGTAACATTTTTTCATTTAATATTATATATTAGACATAAATAAATAAGTACATTTATTTTTGTGTAATATGAAAAAATACTATATTTGTCACATTTAAATAAACAATTAAATTAAATTGATTTTTTTTTTATGTATTTATTTATTAGCATTCATATTAACATGTAATGTAATTAATTTTGTAATTAAAATAATTATTTATATTAAATAACAATATTTTGTAATATATCTTTTTTTCTGCAGAAAAAAAAATATTACAGTAAAACCATAATACTGTTTCTATTTATAAAATTGTAATTACATTTTAAACTATATATTTTTTTACTATATATATAATAAATAACATAATAAATAAAAAAATCTATACATTTATTTTGTTATATGAAAAAACACTATATTTATTTATATATATATAAATAAATATATTATTTATTTATATATATATAAATAAATATATATATATATATATATATATATATATATATATATATAAAATCAAAACATAATTATATATAAAATCAAAACATAATTATTTAATAGTAGTAATGTTCATTTGACTGTGTGGTAAAATGTGACTCGTTTTAATTTAATAATTTCTTCCTTCTGTTTTTGCAAAATAATTAGTCATTATTTATTATGAGACATTATCATCAAAAAACCTAAAACAACTTCAGCACTGAATCCTGAATTTACATGAACGTCTTGTGGCTCCAGCTGTTCATGTAAAGAGATAGAAACAGGACAGGGACAATACGTCAGGATGGGGGCTGCTCTCGTTGATCGCATGTGTGTTTCTGGCAGAGCGGAGCGGAGCTTGTGGCACATGGGAGCTGAATGCTGTCATCTAACAGACTCGGGGCAGAAAAGCCTGGCCAAAGCGGACGGCGACATCATCGCGTTACGTAACCAAGCAACGCTTAAAGAGAGCCTTGACATAACGTTCTGGGCATGCTCAGTGCGTCCGAAGGCTGTGTCAAAACAAATTGGCTTAACGGCGAGGAACACGCAGCCAAGCTCACACTGTGTCGGGTCTCGGGGGTTTGAGGCTGTGAGCGACGCTGACACTGTTTTAGTGGAGATCACAATCCACTTCATATACATGCAAACATTATTTGTGTCATTTGTGGATTCCTCTGTCCAGAAAACAAGATGATAACCTTAAAATGAGTCAAGGACATGCCTGGACCATATTTCATACAAAACAGAAATAAATAAGTACATCTAATTTTGGTAGTATGCAAAACAAAACAAAACAAAACAAAACAAAACAAAACAAAATAAAATAAAATAAAATAAAATAAAATAAAATAAAATAAAATAAATATTTATTTGCCATGTACCAATTTATTAAATTAAATTTAAAAATAAAAATTGTGTTATACATTTTTTACTGCAACATAAATGATAAATAAAGAAAATTGTAATATGCAAAAAAAAAGTCTATTTGAATCTAAATTTAAAAATGTAATTAAAATGGTATTCTGCTCATTTAAATTAAATTGGGATGTGTTTTTGTAATATTAAAAATAAATAAACAAAAACAAATAAAAATACTAAAATACTACACTTATTTGTCGTGCACTAATTTATGCTCATTTAAATGAAAGAAAATTTACTAATAAAAATTATGATATTATAATTTTTACTGTAACATAAATAATAAATAAACTATTTTATAAATAAAAACAGTATTATGGTTTTTATTGTAATAAATACATGAATATTTTTGTAATATTAACAATGAATAAAAAATACAACATTTATTTGTCATAAACACTTTATTGTTCATTTAAATTAAAATAAAAAAATAAAAATAAAAATTATGGTATTATCAATTTTTACTGTAACATATATTAAATACAAACTATTTTATAAATAAAAATAGTATTATGATTTTTACTGTAATAAATGAATATTTTTGTAATATTCATTTAAATAAATAAATATACTACATTTATTTGTCATGCGATAATTTATGCTCATTTAAAATAAAAGAATAAAATTGTAGCAGTATTATATATATATATATATATATATATATATATATATATATATATTGTTATGTAATGAATCAATTTTTTGTAATATTAGCAATAAATAAAAAAAACTATTCAAATAAAAAAAAAAAAATCTACATTAATTTGTCCTGAACTAATTTGTGTTCATTTAAAATTAAAATATAATAATAATAATAATAATAATAATAATAATGGTATTAGAATTTTTTACTGTAACATAATAAATAAAATTAATTAAAAAAACAGTTTTATAAATAAAAACAGTATTATGATTTTTACTGTAATAAATATGATTTTTTTTTGTAATATGCAAATGGTATAGTGATTTGCCAGTACTAATTTCAGCTTTTTAAAAAATACAAAAATTACATGTTTACTGTAATATTACAAATAAATGTATTTACAATTAAGAAATTAATAATATTTAATAATTGATCATAATAATTATAATATGCATTATTAATATTAATAATTTGTAAAAATATGGTACAGTATATTAATTTGTCACATACTAATTGATGCTGATTTCATTTCAAATGAATGACAAGGTTACAATCATACAAAAAATGCTGGATTAAAGGAATGAGAATCTAATGAGAAACACAGACGAGAATCACGAGAATAAAAAGATTTGCGTGAGTTGTTTGTCTCCCATTTTCCTTCTTCTTTTGAGTGGTTTACAGTGTGAAATATCCATTCGCAGCACGTTTGAGTGCTTATGAAGTTGAGGCCGGATGGCTGTGGTGATTATGAGTGACAGCAGCTATCCGGGTGTCTAACGCTAACGAGACGCAATCGCCGTCTTCAGCCACAGCGAGACGCCGGGACGTGACTGTCTGGATTCACTCTCCACGCAGTTTATTTTAAGGTGAAGAGAGGCTAATTACGCTCCAAACAATGTCTAATTATAACGTCTCCACTGGATGGTGTTAGCGGTATGTTAATGAGTTTCGTGAGAGGATTTCTTACCTTTGACCTCGATGGAAGCATTGGCGTTGGGAGCCGACTTAAAGGTGTAAACGCACATGTATTCACCCGAATCGTCTGTCCTCGGTTTACTTAACCTACAAAACAACAAACACAAAGCCAGCTCAGAACTACAAAATCAACTCTTTCCAATTTCTTAAAGGAACAGTTCACCAAAAACCTTTATTTAAATGTCTTTATTCTAATATTTGTTCAGCGAAACAAACAAAATCAGAAGAATCTTCACACTGATTTTTTTTCTATACAACAAACTTAACTTGCACAATATTTCCTGAAGCCATATGATATCTTTGTGAGGGACATTTAAATGTATGCATTTGGCAAATACCTTTACATTACATTCAACATTTACAACATTCCTACATTCAACTTTGACTGTTGAATGCAGGAACAGAAGAAACATTAAATCGTTATTAACAGATAATCTTACCACCAAAACTCTGAAATCTATGGAAGCCTGTTTTTACCATGGAGTAAAAAGTAATATTATATAAATAAATAATTTAGACCTTTTTTGCACAATTCTGCAATTTTTTTCCTTCTTTTATTTTTTGCAATTGCGAGGTCATATCTCCTAAATGTAGACTTTTTCTCACAATTATTTTTTTCCCTTGCAATTCTCTTTTTCCTCAAAATTCTGATAAAAAAAGTTGGAATTGAAAGATATAAATTCTGAATTCTGACTTTCTCCCATGAAATATCTCTCAATTTAGACTTGGAATTATTATGATTTTTTTATTTTTTGTCATGAAATAAAAAATGTAAAACAATTCAGTTTTTTTTTTTTTTTTTTTTTGCAATTCTGAGAAAAAAAAGTCTGAATTATAATACAAATTCAGAATTCAGACTTTTTTCCCTCACAATTCTTTGCAATTGCGAGGTCATATCTCCCAAAACATTCTTTTTTTTACATCTTGCAATTATGCCTTTTTTTAATATATATATATATATATATATATATATTTTTTTTTTTTTTTTTTTTTTTTTTAATGAAAAAGGTAATTGCGAGTTTCTCTCACAATTTTTTTTTCTTGAAATTCTGATTTAAAAAAGTTTTTCAATTCTGCCTTTTTATAGTTTCCATCACAAAATAAAAACTGAATTAGATAACTCTGACTTTTTCCTCACAATTTTAACTTTTTCCTCGCAATTCTCTTTCGCAAAATTCTGATGAATTTTGAATTCTGATTTTCCCACAAGAAATATCTCTCAATCTCTAAATTTAGACTTTTTGAAAATCATAATTCTGATTTACATCTTGCAATTCTGACTTTTTTGTCATGAAATAAAAAAAGAAAAAGTAATTGTGAGCTTCTCTCAAAACAGTTCAGTTTTTTCTTGCAATTCTGAAAAAATCGAATTTACGAGACAAATTCAGAATTCGGACCTTTTTTTCTTACAAATCAGATTATTATTTTTTTGTTTTGTTTCCATCATCAAATAAATAGTAAGAAACATAATTGTGACTTTCCCACAAATTCTCACTTTTCCTTCACAGTTCTGTCTTTTGTCTTGAAAGTTGTCAAGACTTTTATCCTACAATTTTTTCTGTCACAAAATGTTTGAATTGCAAGAATTCTGACTGACTTTCTTGCAATTCTAATTCTAATCTATTTTAAATAAGCTTTCCATTGATGAATGGTTTGTTAGGATAGGATAATATTTGGCTGAGATGCAACTATTTGAAAATCTAATAGGTGCCACAAATCTAAATATATATATATAAATCATGATTAAAGTTGTGCAAATGAAGTTCTTAGTAATGCATACTACTAATTAAAAATTAAGTTTTAATATATTTACAATATATCTTAATGGAACATGATCTTTATTTAATATCCTAATGTTTTTTGGCATAAAAGAAAAATCTATAATTTTGACCCATAAAGTGTATTTTTGGCTATTGCTCTTTAAAACTGGTTTTGTACTCCAGGGTCACATAAATAGTCTTTTTTTGCAGACATTTTCACTCTAAAGAGCATGTTTGGAACAACATGTATGCGTTTTTGTGTGTGCTGTTGCTTTAATCATTGAAAAAAATATTGCACTATTAATCATCAGGCAGAGAAAACCTATTATGACAAGATTTTCAGAAAGCAATTTTCAGGTGGCGGTCTGTGTGGTGGTCTGGGAACACGGATGGGGACTTGATTCTGCAGCTAGAGCTAGAGCTAGAGGCGCAGTGCTGTCTGTTCTGCGTGAAGCGTCTCTGTGGAGCCTGTGACATGCAGTCTGACAGCAGATCGCCTTGCGCCACATCACTCTTGGACGACTGACGAGACTTTCTGAAAGCTCTGGTGGGGGGTTTCACTCACATCAGACGTGTTACTAAAGAGATTTTGTGCTTCAACATCCTGATTGTCCTCAGAGTTTCCAGCCACCGCTACACTAAAAGAGCTCCGTATTACGGACTTCACGGGTATATCAAATATAATTGGAGGAAAAGCTTCTTCTCAAATTGCAACCACACTGGAAAGAACTGGAAAGGTTGCATTTCACCCCAAAAGACACTGACAAATTACATTCTCAAGTCAAAATAATTAAATGCATCAATTACATTTAGTTTAATGTAAAAGTCTGTTTTAAGAATCACAGATTTGAGCATTTTGATATTTTCATACCATTACTATTGCTGTAATGTAAAAAGGTATTTTTTTTTAAATAGAATTATAACTATTAATAGAATATTACTAGATATTAATATAATTTATAGATAATTATTATTATTAAATTATAGAATAAAACAGAATCAAACTATTAGTAGTATTAATATATATTAATTATATATTTTTACACACACACACATATATATATATATATATATTACATTTAATATATTACAATATGTAATATAGGTTTAATTTATTTTTTGTAATATTTGTTGGGTGTCTTAAATAGACATTTAATTATTAATAGAATTAATAGAAGACATTAATACATTTATAGAATAAAATATTAGAAATATATATATATATATATATATATATATATATATATAAATTAACAAATAGTTTGTATTGTATGATGTTTATACAATATTTCATATTTTATTAATATATTATTAATATATTAATATTTTATTCTATAATTAGATTAAATATATATATATATATATATATATATATATATTGTTTTTTTTAGCTAATTACTAAAAATGTATATTAAAATAAAAATATATATAATCCAAAAAATAAATTATTCTGAATTATTGCATTAAAATTGTAAGATTGTAACTTTTTGCAAAGACACACTACAATATATTTCATTTTCCATTTAATTTGGGGACAATATTTAATATATTTAAATTTTTAATATACGTTTATATAATATATATATATATATATATATATATATATATTTTTTTTTTTTAAATGTGTGTGTGTAGTTTTTAAATAGAATTATAATTATAAATTAATATATTTATAGAATAAACTAATACAAATAGTGGGAAATTAAAAATATACATAAAAAATATATACTGAAAAATCTAATTAGTAAAAATCTATATGAAAAAATCTATATATAATCAAAACATTCCAAATGATTGCATTAAAATTGTAACTTTTTTGCGCAACCTTTTTTTGGGATAATATTTAATATATAAAATCAATGTTTTTATAATGTGTGTTGTGTGTGTGAGTTTTAAATAGAATTATAATTTTTATATAAATATTACACATTTATTAATTTATAATGTGTGTTGTGTGTGTGTGTGTGAGTTTTAAATAGAATTATAATTATTAATTAATATATTAATATATTTATAGAATATAATAATACTAATAAATATATATATACACACACACACACACACACACACTTTCAGAGATCACCATCAGGAATAATGGGAAATTAAAAAGTATATTCTAAATTATTGCATTCAAATTTTTACTTTTGCAAAGGCACAATATATTGTGCTTTATTTTCCACTTGATTTTGGGGTGAAATATGACACCTTTTCATAAGATTCTTCCACCTGTCAGCCAGACTGAGCAGTGCAACACAGATTACCGAGCCTGAATACAGATTTGATATTAAACATTTATTTGCAGAGCTGCCTGCTGAACTTTTGGGCTTTCTTAATTCATCAACATGTTTCTTGTTCATTTTTATAATCTGAGGGATGAGCTGAAATAATAAATCTGTTATAATTGAAAGCATGTCACAAGATGCAGTAAAGAGAAAAAGATTTGCCACTGAAATCTCACTTGAACTCGGTGTGTTTGTGCACCTTCCTGGTGTTGGGAATCTCCTGTCCGTTCTTCATCCAGAAGGTCTCTTGGTGGGTGCTGTGTGAGTTAGTGAGGTTACACTGAAGAGTGATGGGCAACTCCTGCCCGCTTTTAGGCTGCAAAATCTCCTGATCGGAAGCATTGATTCGTGGCTCTGAAACGAAGACAAAGTCCTGGACAATTAGAGGATAAACATGGACATTTAGGTGTCCTTAGGACCTTCCCGAATGAGTTCCTGTGTGGAGAATGGACACATCACATTAAAAACACCTTGTAAATTGAAGTTGAACATGTGCATTTATAGATGACCTTGATGCTTAAAGAGAAAGTTCACCCAGAGATGAAAATCCTGTCATTTATTCACCCTCATGTCATTTCAAACCTTTCCTACTTTTGTGAAACAAAAAAAGCTGCTTTTTTTCCTACAAAGTGGACCAGAAAGAATGACTGTTGTGCTCCGAAAAACTTCATAAAAGTCCACAAAATGCAAAACTTAAAGGTTTCAAAAGACATGTAAATGATGCATTTTCATTTTTGGGTGAACTGTCACTTTAAGAGCACATATACCTGCATACTTGCCTTGAGGAACGCCTGAAACGGGACAAAAACGGCTCGCAATTTGGATGCAAATCATAAATTAGACACTGAATTTGCACCTGCAGATCATCAAGAAACAAAAGTGAACATGCAGTTTTGTTCTGACCACAATATGAGCCTCATCAATTGCGCACAAGACCGCTTTTACAGCAAAATCATCCATCATCCGCAGTTTCCATTAAAGCCAGTTCAACTTCATTTCACGTGCAAACGGGAACATTTCTAATAACAGTTCTGTTTATGTCATAGTTTCTGTTCTCTTGGCATTTTAACAGAATATATCATTGACTAAATTTATATGATAATGCTTTAAGGTTTCGATCTTTTTTAAAATCTTCAATCAGAATTTAAATGCCTGTCATGCAAGTTTTAAATATAATTTCTCATGAAATATTATAGATAAACTGATTATGCTTTTAGCGATTAATAAGACACTCAAAAATATTGCTCAAAAATGTTCATTTGAATTGCATGCAAAACTTACATCCATTTGGATCAGAGTTTTAGTATAAGCAAACTAATAAACTTAATGTGATGCATATTTATCAGTCATAGCATACTTTATTGTTTTTGCATCTATTTTATTTTACTTAATCAATTTCAAAATGCCTTTAGAATTTTGAAACGTTCATTTTTGAAGGCATGAACATTTAAATATGTGATATTTAGTTAGTTAAAATGCATGACATTGGATTGATTTACTAAATATATAAACCTAGTTACTAAAAACATGAAGTTAATTATTACAAAAATCTTACCAGTTTCATTTCTGCATAAATGAGAGACATGCATCACATTAAGTTTTTTAGTTTATGTTCAAACTGTACACTTTTAGAACTTTTTTTTTTTTAAGAACCAAACTACTCTTGCTGTTATTTATTGTTTTTATTGTCATTATTATTGTTTATCATTTCCACTGCAATAATATTGTAAGACATAGTTTATTTTGGAAATCTACAATTGCTGTTTTTACTTTTTGTTTGCACTTTATGTATATGCAGTTTACATTTTCATATTTTTTTCATTTAGGAAAAGTATTTATTTTTTTTTTTTTCTTAAATATTTGTACATTGTGTATTTGTCTGGTAAAGTGTTGTTTATTTTAATGTGCTGCACAATCAAATGACGATTTATTTTTTTTAATCAAATTTTGAATTGAATTTGAATTTGAATATGGATAGAAATGTTACATGTAATTAAAGTGCAATAGGGAAAAAATAATTTGCTAGTAAATGTTATTAATAATGAATACAGAAATGGCAAATAAATTAAATTAAATTACATTTTTTGAAGTAGAAAGACTAAAATAGTATTTACTTTTTTGTGTGCGTACACAAATCTTAAATTTAAACAATATCTTTGAGTAAATTATTGAGCTCTCCACTCAACTGAACACATTTTATCATTTCACTATTTAAGTATTCAAATACATTCTATAGATTTTTCCTCAAAAGCAGGACCGAAAATATGGGAAATGTCTGCAGATTCGTTCTAGGCTCAAAAAAGTAAATAATCCTCACTTTTTAAACGAAACATGGACTTTATTCAAATAAGCGAGGTGTCTGTGTGTAAATCTCTATCAGTAGCAATGTTGTTATTATTGTCATTATTATTCTTTATCATTTTCATTGCAATAATATTGTAATTTTGTAAGACATTGTTTTTTCGAAATCTACAACCCTTTTTTTTACTTTTTGCTTGCACTTTTTTTATATGCAGTTTACATTTTCATTTTTTTTTTTTTTCATTTTGGAACAGTTGTTGCCGTTTTATTTTATTTACATTTGTTGTTTATTTTAATGTGCTGCACAATATGCCTTTGAATTGCCCCTTGGGGACAAATAAATCTTTTTTTTTAATTGAATTTTGAATTTAATTTGAATATGGCAAATAAATTAAATAAAAAATAATTTAAATTAAATGTTACATGTAATTAAAAAGCAATAGGGAAAAAAACATTTTGCTAGTAAATGTTACTAATAATTACACAGACATGGTAAATAACAAATTCAAATAAATTACTTTTTTTTTTGAAGTAGAAATACTAAAATAGTATTTAAAACTTTGTTTGTTTTAATTGTGTACACAAATCTTAAATTTAAACAATATCTTTGAGTAAATTTTTGAGCTCTCCACTCAATTGAACACATTTTAGCATTTTCACTATTTAGATACTCAAATGCATTCTATAGATTTTCCCTCAAAATCAGGACGGAAAATATGGGAAATGTCTGCAGATTCATTCTAGGCTCAAAAAACTAAATAACACTATACTTTTTAGCCTCACTTTTTAATCTAAACATAGACTTTAATCAAATAAGCGAGGTGTCTGTGTGTAAATCTCTATCGTAGCAACCGCAGCACCCAGTTGGAAAAAGCAGGGCGAGGCATAATCACCCCGTGATTGGCTTGTACAGTAAACCCCCAGATATTATTCCCGCTCCGCTGGGAGGAGCTCAGGTTGATCATCCAATTAGCATTCCTTACACCTTCTCCTGCAGTTTGGTTTAGCCGAGAGGAACGTTACTGCTAGTACTATCTACATTACTATCGCTCTCTTTCTCTTGGTCAGCGTCAGATCGCCTAACTCTCACCTACTGTACACACAACACAAAATATCTGTCTGGAGATCCTGCTGAAGGTCATCTGGAGGACACCTGCTAAGAGGAGAGAGTTTAATAGTCAATCAATGAGCTTGTTCCGCTCACAATCATTATCCCACGGAAATGGAAAACTGTGAAGAGAAGTTTGGGTTGGAAAAATACATATTAGTGATGCACCGATACCTATAGCCGATTATTCATGTATTTGAACCCTTTCCAACTATGACTGTGTGATTTTGAGATCCATCTTTTCACTCTGAGGGCAACTGAAGGACTCATATGCAACTATTACAGAAGGTTCAAACATTCACTGATGCTTCAGAAGGGAAAACCATGCATTAAGAGCCGGGGAGTGAAAATGTTTGAACAGAATGAAGATACATTTTCCTTATTTTGCCTATAGATATTTTTATTTTTAGTACTGCCCTTCAGAAGCTACAGAAAATACATGCATGTTTCCCAGAAGACAAAATAAGGTGAATTTACCCTGATCTTCAAATTTAAGAAGCCGAAACCAATATTAATAGTTTGGATGTCTAAGAAAAAAAAATACAAATGTTGCATTACTAAGGTTAGAGCCCAAACTATTATATTCAAATGTTATTTGTTATCAGATATAGTCAGCGTTAGGTGTAATGCATTATTCATTTAATTTAATTACCTTTTCCTTGAGTAAAGTAAGGGATAACTCGTCATTTTTATGTATTTACAGTTACTTCTGAAGTAATTGCATTACATACCGTAAAGACTATAGAACAATTATATCTAAAAGTCTGTAAAATGTTAATAATTTTATCAAAATAAGAAGGATCACACAAAATGCATGTTATTTTTTATTTAGTACTGACCTGAATAAGATATTTCACATAAAAGATGTTTACATATAGTCCACAGGACAAAATAATAGTTGAATTTATAAAAATTACCCTGTTCAAAAGTTTACATCCCCTTGATTCTTAATAATGTGTTGTCACCTGAATGATCCACAGCTGTTTATTCTCTTTGTTTAATGATTGTTTAGTTGTTCATGAGTCTCTTGTTTGTCCTGAACAGTTAAACTGCCTGCTTTTTTTTTTTTCAGAAAAATCCTTCAGGTCCCACAAATCTTTTGGTTTTCCAGCATTTCTGTGTATTTGAACCCTTTCCAACAATGACTGTATGATTTTGAGATCCATCTTTTCACACTGAGGACAACTGAGGGACTCATATGCAACTATTAAAAGAAGGTTCAAACACTCACTGATGCTACAGAAGGAAGAGACGGGGGTGAAAACTTTTGAAATTTGAAGGTAAATTTACCTTATGTTGCCTTCTGGGAAACATGTAAGTATTTTCTGTAGCTTATGAAGGGCAGTACTGAGTGTAAAAAAAAAAGTATGATATTTAGGCAAAATAAGAAAAACATACACATCTTCATTCTGTTCAAAAGTTTTCACCCCCAGCTCTTAATGCATGTTTGTGGTTTTTTTTTTCCTTCTGGAGCATCAGTGAGCGTTTTAACCTTCTGCAATTGTTGCACATGAGTCCCTCAGTTGTCCTCAGTGTGAAAAGATGGATCATACAGTCATTGTTGGAAAGGGTTTAAATACACAAAAATGCTGGAAAACCAAAGAATCTGAAAGACCTGAAGGATTTTTCTGAAGAACAGCATGTGAAATATCTTATTCAGGTCAGTACTAAATAAACAATAACATGCATTTTTGTATGATCCCTTTTATTTTGCAGATTCTGAAAGGGGGTGTAAACTTTTGACCTCGACTGTAAGGTAGTTTTCATAACACCCTGTCTTCATGACAGGTTTATTCAAGCATACATATATAATTAACAGTACTCCTCTCTAGTGTTTTTATAGCTAACTAACCAACTGTGAACACCGGATAACCTTCCTGAAGTAATTGCAGCATTAAGTGACATATTGATCACAGGCTGTTTTATTGACATCTTTCTGTGGTTGGAACAATGACGGAATGATTACATTAAACATGATACGTTTTGGAAGGTTGTGCAGTTATTTCCAATGCCTTCTGATGTTCATAAGCTTTCCATTGGTGTATGATTTGTTAGGGTTGGACAATATTTGTTTGAGATAAAACTATTTAAAAATCTGGAATCTGAGGGTGCAAAAAAATCTAAATATTGAGAAAATTATATTTATCCAAATGAAGTTCTTATCAATGCATATTACTAATAAAAAAGTAAGTTTTCATATATTTACAAATATCTTCTTGGAACATGATCTCTCCTTAATATCCTAATGGTTTTTGGCATAAAAGAAAAATGTATAATTTTTTTATTTTATTTTTTTAAATGCCATTTATTTTTGGCTATTGCTACAAATAAACCCGAGCTACTTAAGTCTGGTTTTGTGGTCCAGGGTCACAAAAGTTAAGATTGCCAAAATGGACAGAATTTAAGAGCTGAGACTGTTTCATTTCAGAAAAAAACGAAAGCACAAAGCTGTTTGTGATTACTATATAGGAGACGCACTACAAATTACACTCGATGAAGAGAAAAACTGCAGATCTGGCAACCCTGGCTTGAAATATGAGAGATTCATACCCCTGGTTTCATAGACAAAGCTTAAGCCTAGCCCTAGACTAAAATGTAAGTCTGAGCTGTTTTAACTGAAAGAAACTTGCGCTGACTGATCTTAAAATAAATCAGTGCCTTTGTTTTGTCTCAAGGTGCACACCAGCAATGTTTTTTTTTTCTAAGGCACGTGTATAAAAATTACTTATATGGCCTAATCCCTAAGCCCTGTCTGAAAAAGACATTATTACAATATTAACCTGCATTAATATTTTCTATAAGTGTATTGCATTTCTATGTCATAATTGCATTAACTTTGACAGCCCAAAATTCTACATAATTATACTTAAGTTTTAGACACACATTTTTCGCCCACTGATGATTGACAATATTATCGGTGCATCCCTAATAAATATTAACATAAGCACAGGAGGCAATTCAGGAGGTTTTCAGTACAATCCACACAGCCTCTACAGACGAGAAGCTCGACAAGACCACCAGAAATCTGGACGCTGTCCTGTTGACAAACTATACGCTTCAGCATGTATAGCCTGTTATATGCATGTGATGATGCCACACATGTATATAATATGACAACACTGACTCTCAGTAATGACAGAATATGATAGCCGTTGGACTTAATTTAGCAAGCTTTTGAAGCACAGTAATCCCTGAACTTCGCTTCACCACGCACAAATGAATCAGACCCGACTGATTGGCTTAATGTTTAGGGATCAGAGTGGGGAGGAATATCATGTCATTACTGAATCACAGGCAAACAGTAAATGCAAAGAAGGCACAAGGTCATTCTCCAGCTGCGGACGTGCATGGGTCAGTTTTATAACACAATTTTTTTCTTTAAGAGAGAGAGATATTGAGATAAGGAATTGGCCGCACAACCAAAATGACCCGCTTTCCTTGTGTCTTCTTCCTAGTCCCATCCACCCTTTTCCAAGGACAAAATGCACAGATAAAACACTGCATGACTTCAAAGCGCCGTTAGGCTTTACGCTCTGCACAGGGCACACAATGTCGGGCTTTGAAGTAAATAAAACAACCCACGCAACGCAAAAGTGACTAAATCATATCCGTATGAAATGAAAATAAAGAACCCAAGCAAAACAGGAAACGGGAAGCAACACAGGAAACACAGAAACAGCCGGGATGGACGGCATGTAGGGTGAGGGAGAGAGAAGAGAGGCAGACAGAGAGCAGGGATTTGTCTGGGTTTGTGGTCATCCACAACAAGCGGCTCAAGGGCATTAGGAGAGGAAAGGGACTGAATCATTATTGAATTCAGTGGGAATCCTCCAAGTCTGCCTGAAGGAAAAGGTGACATTTGGACACACCAAGGTCAAACCATAATAAAAACACAGGAGGAATCAATACAGTGCTGTCCTAATTCCTAAAAATTAACTCAAATGACATACGGCTGGGTTTTGTTTTATTTCTGTTTGTTTGTTGTAGGGCTGGGCGGCATGAATGATAATTTCACATGGCGGAAAATGCTATTTAGCTATTTTTTGCTGCAAATACACTTTGAAAATGCTTTGTGTATTGCGTAATCATGCGGTAATATCTATTTTTGGATAATCTGCCGATTTAGATACTGATGAAAGGTGCTTCATCTCATTTCATTCTTTTTTTTTGTATGGACACAAGATTATAGTCATAACAAACAAATATGTAAATATCATAAAGCAGAAATGCACCAGGGTTGTGTAAAATTCAGAAGTGAAGAAATAATGGATTATAAACAGTTGGAATTTAAATTGGAATGAAAAGAAGAGGACTTTACTGAATTATAATTCAAAGAAATTATAGTGTTGCATGAATCTTGTCTGCATGCATCTGAAGGCCTCTGAAACATTCAAGCAAGAAGGCTTTTTAAACCCTTTGTGCACCCTTTGTATTTTTAATTTGAGTTTTTTTTAGAATTTTGCCTGTTAATGCAAACAGCATGCAGCAAATTCATCTAGAAATTTGTATTTGTATTGGAATTTTAATATTTCACACTTTCTTTAGATACAAAAATACCCTAGTGAAAAGTAATGTGTTTAAAATACATTTATTTCATGCTAAGTATATAACAAATATATTTACATATAATGCACTTAATGGAAATACCCTGTAATTGTACTTTTAGTGTGCTAAACTGGTATACTGAAAATCTGCCAAATTGCAACAACTAATTTTGCACTTTAATTGTGTGGAAGTGCAACTAAAGATACACTTAATATTTGATTATGCTAAAGCTGTACTATTGAAAGTTCACTTTAGTTGCACTTTGAATATTTTGCATTTAAAGACAGTGAGAATAAAACAGAAAGTTGCCTTTTCACATATAAATTCAATTATAGGTACAGTTTCTTCATTCAAATTCAGGAATTGAATCAGATTTTGTGCATCATTCATTTAACAGATTTTCAGTTCTGAAGGATGCACAACCCTGATACACACATCACATACATCATCCCCCTTTCAGAATCGGCAAAATATTAGTTATTTTACTAAAAAAAGATCATACAAAATGCATTCTTGAACATGTAAAAAGTAATGTGTTACTATACTGATTACGTAACTCGTGTTGCTTGTAATGCATTACCCCCAACACTGCATATGAGTCCCTGAAAAGATGGATCTCAAAATCATACGGTCATTGCTGGAAAGGGTTCAAATACACAAAAATACTGGAAACCCAAAGAATTCAGGACTGTTTAGGACAAACTTGGGACTCATAAACAACTATGACTAATTAAAAAAAACACAGCTGTGGGTCATTCAGGTAACAACATATCATTTTGAACAGGGTCATTTTTATAACTTTAACTATTATTTTCTTTTGTGGACTATATGTATACACATTTACGGGAAATGTCTTATCCAGGTCAGTACTAAATAAACAATAACATGCAATTTGTATAATCCTTTTTTTTTTTTTTTTTAAATAATTAACATTTTGCTGATTCTGAAAGGGGGATGGATGTAAACATTTGAGCTCAACTTTATGGGTAATGAATTCAGCTGATGTGCATCTTGTTTGTGTGTATATCAGGGTTGTGCATCCTTCACAACTGAACTAAAAATCTGTTTAATGAATGATGCACAAAATCTGATTCAATTCCTGAATCTAAATCTATAGTTGCATTTTTTGAGTGAAAAAAGCAACGTTCTGTTTTGGCTTGTTTTAAACCTTGTGTGTCAATTTATAAAAGTTTAACAGAGGTCCTTAAAGGCCAAAAACATCATAAATAGTCCTAAAAATATGATATATGAACATTTTTACAGGTTTTATTGATATTGACAGCTTTTTTTTTTTTTTTAACCAAAACTAGTCCTGATTATAACTACTAAAAATGCATTAATTTTCAGGATTTTAACCCTTTTTTTTTTTTTTTTGCATAATGCAACCGTAGGTTTTTTTTATATTATATATATATATATATATATATAATATCCCTATATATTAAATTATTTTTATGGGGGATTATTACAGTTTTGGATATGTCAGTGATTATAAACAATATTAATTGTGATGCATTATTATTTTTGTGCAAAAAAAAAGAAAAAAAAAAAAAAAGAAGAAAAATTAAATAGTAAGCATTTAAAGACTTTTCATCTTTATTAACAAACAACGCAAGATTCTATGCTTAAATGGCACTGGGATTAAATATGTGTAACTACCCTAGTAAAATGTAATAGACTTAAAATGCATTTATTGTATACTAAGTATAGTACAGTGGGCTAAGTATCACTCGAGACTTACTGATTTAAAAATTGCAATGGAACTTTATTTAGAGTACGACTTTACATTTCGTAATATAAAGCCTAAAATATGTTTTAATCTCACTATTGATGAGGATTGTATTAGTCTTTAAATGCAAGATATTTAAAGTGTAAACTTAGCACAATCAAATATATTTAAGCATATCTTTAGTTGTACTTCTGCAAAATTAAAGTGCAAAATTTAGTAGATTTTAAGTATATCAGTTTAGTATACTAAAAGTACAATTGCAGGGTATTTGATTTAAGTTTGATCATATGTGACACTGGATGACAAAAAGTCTTAAGTTGCACGGGTATATTTGCGGCAATAGCCAAAAATACATTGTATGGGTCAAAATCGATTTTACTTTTATGCCAAAAATCATTAGGATATTAAGTAAAGATCATGTTCCATGAAGATATTTCGTACATTTCCTACTGTAAATATATCAAAACTTAATTTTTGATTAGTAATATGCATTGCTAAGAACTTCATTTGGACAACTTTAAAGGCGATTTTCTCAATATTTAGATGTTTTTGCACCCTCAGATTCCAGATTTTCAAATAGTTGTATCTCGGCCAAATATTGTCCTATCCTAACAAACCAAACATCAATGGAAAGTTTATTTATTCAACTTTCAGATAAAGTATAAATCTCAATTTTGAAAAATTGACACTTAAGACTGGTTTTGTGGTCCAGGGTCACATATGTAAATATATTTGTAGTATACTTAGCATTAAATAAATGTATTTTAAAAGCATTATTTATATTTATAGGGTATTTTTGTATCTAGTTTTTAATATATATATATATATACATACACACACTACCGTTCAAAAGTTTGGGGTCAGTAAATATTTATTCATTCTTTTTTTGAATGAATAAATTGTTACATTAATAAAAAGTGACATAATAGATTTACATTGCTAGAAAAGTTTTATAGTTTGAATAAATATTGTTCTTGAAAGAAAAAAATACAGGTTCAAAAAAAAAAAAAAAAAAACATTGGCAGCACAACTGTTTCCAAAACATTCTACTAATAATTGAGAATATCAGAATGATTTCTGAGAGATCATGTGGCACTTAAGCCTGGGAAACAGCTGATGAAAAATCAGCATTGCATCACAGGAATAAATTATATTTTAAAGTATATGAAAATGAAAACCATTATTTTCTATTGTAATAACATTTTGTAATATTACAGTTTATTTTCTGTATTTTTGATAAAATAAATACAGCCTTGACTTCATAAAAAAAAATTGCAAGTCTTACTGACCCCAAACTTTTGAACGGTAGTGTATATATATATATATATATAAGTGTGAAATATTAAAATTCCAATAAAAACAGACATTTTGGGCTGAATTTACTGCATGCAAAATTCTAAAAATAACATGCATTTTGGTAAAAAAAAAAGGGGGTTGTAAACTTTTGACCTCAACTGTAGAGTTGCATGCACATGTCAAAACTAAAAGCACGCCGCTCAGCCCTGGTCGGCAGCTGTTTCTGTACTAGGGACGCAGTGGGCTACTACAGCTACTACAGTACATAGACCACTCACTCTGCAGCACGGATATGGTGGCTTGCGTTCGGATCCAGGTGATGGCCGGGTTTTGGCGAAGGTCGTTGCGTCGCGGGTCGTTGCTGGCCCGGCACTCGTAGATCCCGGCGTCCTCCAGCGTGAGGCGGGAGATGGCCAGCACGCTCACAAAGTTGGTGCCGTACGCGGTGTTGATGGACACCCGGCGCTTGCGGGCGCCGTCCCACAGCTGCTTGAAGGAGTCCGCCCTGTTAATGTCGGCGTACCACCATTGGATCTCCGGCACGGGGTTACCGACCACGTCGCAGTACAGCTCAAAGGCGTCTCCTGTGAGCTTTGTCTCTGACATTGGCGACTTCACAAACCCAGCTGGAGAGGAAGAGGGAGCCATGGAGGGGAAGAAGTGCGAAGGAAACGGGGAGAAGAGGGATGTGCGAGAGAAAACCAAAGCGTCGGATCAGTCGGAAAACACAACAGAAGAATGATCCAAATGCAAATCAAGAAGAAACCAGCCATGAGTGAAAAAACAGTTGGAAAATAGAAGACAGAATTAAAGAACATCAGTGAGGAACAGATTCATGAACCCTTCATGTGAGATCACATTATAATGTGACCATCTTTGATTTTTGTAAAGGAATAGTTGATTAAACATTTGGCATTATTTACTCACTAGGAGAACAGCATACAGGTTTGAGGGAACGTTCAAGGGAAAACATTTGCACATCAAGGAATATATTCAGTCTGGAAGGACGTTGCATTATGCTTCACATTGGCAGGATAATTTAGCGATGCTCAAGGAAACAGCGAGTCTCTCTTTAGCATGTATTCGGTGGCATTTTTCACTGTCTTTTTGTTGGGTAGAAAATACAGCATGGATAAATGATTATGTTGAGTAAAAGCTTTCACTTTATTATCAGTGTTCATGTTTTGCCTGATAAAATTCTGGCAACACTGCTAAATAAAAATATATATAAATAAATTGTAAAAATTATTATTAAACAGCATTTTTGTCTTTACTAATATGTCTTCTATTAAAATCCATCTAAAAATCCTTAAAAACTATTTAGTTGTTTTGAATTGTTTTCTGGCCGCATTTCTGCAAAATAATAAAATAAAATAAAATAAAAATAAGTAGCAGGTAGTCAGAAGAAATGCTTTTACTATAAGATTTATTTATTATTTTTTTTAATTTATAACTTTTGCCTGAATAAATTATTGGCAGCACTGTAAACTAAACTAAACTAAACTAAAATAAAATAGCACCAAAAAAATAAAAATAATGTTATTATTATTATTATTAAACATTTTTGCCTTTTCCATTAAAATCCATCAAAAAGTCCTTAAAAACAGGAAATAACTTGAGAAACAAATTGCTTAAAACATTTTCCGAAAGCCATTTTTTTTAGCAACAATTATTCTTTTCTTAACCTGCATTTTGTTTTTACAAATATGTTTTTCATGAAATCCATCTAAAAATCCTTAAAAACTATTTACTTGACTTGTCTTCCGGTAGCATTACACTAAACTAAACTAAACTAAACTAAACTAAAATAAAATAAAATAAAATAAAATAAAATAAAATAAAATAAAATAAAATAAAATAAAATAAAATAAAATAAAATAAAATAAAATAAAATAAAATTTATTTTTTTTTAGAATAAATGCTTTTCCTTTAGGATCATTTTTCATTTATAGCTTTTGCCTGAATAAATTGTTTTCTGGCAGCACTGCAAACTGCAATTAATCAAATAAAATAAAATAAAAATAATGTTATTATTATTATTATTATTATTATTATTATTTATTATTATATTAAACAACATTTTGCCTTTACCAATATGTCTTCCATTAAACTTAAGACTTGAGAAACTTGAGAAACAAAATAACTTAAAACATTTTCAGAAAGCCAATTTTTTGGCAACATTGCATAATTATTTTCTTAACCAGCAATTTGTTTTTACAAATATGTTTTCCATTAAAGTCCATCTAAAAATTATTAAAAACAATTTACTTGAGTAGCAAAACTGAAAACACAGATTGGATAAAGTAATGCAGAATTGATTCTTTAACATTAAGATAATTTTTCATACTTTTTTTCATGCATATTTTTGCCTGATTAATTAGCTTTCTGGTATAATAATAATAATAATAATAATATATTAAGATTCTACTTAGATTTGATTTCTTAGATTTTTTTTTGACTGCATAAATTGCATAAATCTTAAACATTAAATTATATATAACATTTCATCAATGAGGGAGAAAAAATACACTTAATTCAAGATATATTCTCTGAAAGCATGTCTACATGTTTACACAATTCTGCTTCTCTAATAAATGTCTTTTTGCTCAGATATTTTGACCAGAAAACAAGATAGTGAGCCTTGAAATTCTGTGCGCTTAAGAAAAGATCCAGATGGCAATAACACCGGCGCATCCCTATTTATCCCGGGAAACGGCGAGATACGAAGAGATGATGCCCTTCGAGATGAAGTTATTATTGTAACGGATTACCAGGCCTGTAAATGAAATGATTCATGAAGGTTTGCTGGAGTTTACAGCGTCACGTCTCTCGCGGTAAGGGACAGAGCCCACGGATAGGTGAATTTGAACAGAAATATGCTTGCATCTCACATCGGATCTACTCGCAACTCAGTTCCTGTCGACCCCTGATGGTTTTACATGGTTCCTGTTTATCGTACCACTATCAGCTTGTCACGTGCATCCGTGAGATGTCAGAGTTGACTAATGCACAGGTGGCATGAGCCGCAAATGTGGAACCTTAGTCACACACAGTCTGGAGGAGATTCGCTCGCATCTCTACACACAAAAACCACATGAAAACACGCAAATGTGAGGTTGCATATCTGCTAAAACACCTATTCAGAGTAGTGTTGCATCTCGATACTACTACTGAACCAATACTACAACAACGACATGGAAAAGTAAATTAATAATAGATGATCCAAATGGAGGTTATAGTTATTTTATCTATTAAAAAAGAGCATTTCGTAACCCAAAAATCACATGCCAGTGCCACTATGCAGGATCATGGTGAGCAACTACTGAACCAACTTTGATAAGAGCTAAAAGGATGAAACCAAATCTTATTTCATGATATAGTCATTTTATTTCACAATGACAATATATATCATGATATAGTCAGTTTTTGTTATTTTATCTTTATGTTTTATGTTATTTTATTCATTATAAGAACACAGATGCAAGTAACAAACTAAAGGACAAATACAAAAAAAAAACAAAAAAAAAAAACAAAGACACAAATGAGATAAGGCCCTATGCGAATAATTTTCTGCATTCCATTTTAATAGTTTCATTAAAGCATGTCTAATTAATTTATAAAGATTAATTAGATTTTATAAATAATTATTTATTATGTATTTATTGTAGTTTTTTTTTTTTTTTTTTTCAGAAAAAAATATTAGCAAATTCATTTAAACTTTTGTATTTTTTTATTTTTTTTAATTAATGGTTACATTAAAAAATATGAATCAAAAAGTATGTCTAATTCGTTGAAATCATGAAACGTACATAATTTAACAGCAATTTTGTTTTAAGGCCCTCTAAAATACATTTGATTATTTTTCTCAAATTCAGTTTTATTTTGATAAAATTCTGTGAATCTGTTTTAATTTTCCACATTCCATTTTAATAGTTTCATAAAATTTTAATAATCAAAAGCATGTCTAATTAATTTATAAAGATTAATTAGATTTTATAAAGAAATATTTATTTATTTATTTATTTATTATTTTTTTATTTTTTTTGCTTTCATCACTATACATGTTTTTTTTTTTTCTTCAGAAAAAAAAAAATTAGCAAATTCATTTACATTTTTTTTTGTTTTTAATTTTTTAATTAATGGTTACATTAAAAAAATATTAATCAAAAAGCATGTCTAATTCGTTGAAATCATGAAACGTACATAATTTAACAGCAATTTCATTTTAAGGCCCTCAATACATTTTATTATTTTTTCTCAAATGTAATTTTATTTTGATCAATTTCTGTGAATCTGTTTTCATTTCCAAATTCCATTTTAATAGTTTCATTACATTTTAATAATCAAAAGCATGTCTAATTAATTTATAAAGATTAATTCGATTTTATAAAGAATTATTTATTATTAATTTATTTGATTTTTTTTGGCTTTCATCAATGTTTATCTTTCTTCAAAAAAAAAAAAAAAAAAAAAAAAAATTATATATATATATATATATATATATTTGCAAAATCAAGATCATAGTTTCCACAAAAACATGAACTGATAATAATCTGAAATGTTTCTTGAGCAGCAAATCAGCATATTAGAATGATTTCTGAACGATCATGTGACACTGAAGACGAGTAATGATGCTAAAAATTCAGCTGCGCATCACAGAAATAAATGACATTTTAACATATATTCACATAGGAAAGAGTTATTTTAAATCACAATAATATTTCACATTTTTACAGTTTCTACTGTATTTTTATTCAAATAAATGCAGCTTTAGTGAGCAAATAAGACTTTTTTCAAAAGCATTAAAACATTTTTTGCCGTCCTTTTCATCACTCTTTATCTGTACTTTCCATTCATTAATAAATACCTTTATAGTACTGGTATATCATGCAACATTCAGAAGTCCTTCTGTCAGAGTGTTTCACTTTTAAATAAATGTGAATAGATCTCACTAGTCTTTTTCTGAGGAGAAACATCTGAGGAGCTGGAGACTTCAGTAAGACAGAAAACCACATTACTGTCTAGAAAAATCAACTACTGGTCGTTCTTTCCTCTGGGTATAGATATGAAATACCACATTGACATGATGACGGTGCTTATAGTTTCTAAACTGCGGTTCAGTTTAACCTTGGTTTGTGATGAATGCCACCCGTGACGCTAGGCTAGGCTTGCCTCCAAGTACTTGCGACTGCTCAAGATGGGACTCAATCATCCCAGAGCGGCGTGAGCTCACAACGTGTCTCATTTTCAGAGCCGGCACAGATCTACAGTAGAGTCACATTTGGCCCGAGCTGGAACTCACAGGCAAATATCAATAAAATGTGTCAAAATGTGTTAGGCTTGGTGATTTATCTAATATCTATGATATAATATCATATACGCGACCAGAAATGAATGCTTTAATGCAGTAGGGACACATAAAGTGATCAAAAGTGACAGTAGGTCAATCCGTTTTTGTCAGATTTTTGATTTTGCTAATATTTTTTCTGAAGAAAGATAATCATGTATAGTGATGAAAGCCAAAGTATTAAGTATCATGGATGAATATTTGCTGAGTAATCCACTATTTTGTAGAGGGGGGTCAAAAAGGCAATTTTCACCTGAGATTCAGAGCCAAATTACAGGGGGATAAAAATGACTTTAGAAAGATTGCGGCATCATGATTTTATTTTTTCACAGAGATTGGTAGGTCTGTTCGTAAAATCTGTTATCTTTAGCAAGCTTTGTTGCATTATTTTCTAATGGTGGCCATTCAAAAATGGGGAAGGATCACTTTTCAAGTATTTTTCTCCAAAGTTTGCATGACTGTAACTCAAGAAGTCTGAAAGATATCATAATTCCCTTTTAGCCATTGGGTTTTTATAAACTTTACTTTTTGTATCTTTACTTTTAAGGCCCTACATGTTTTGGTTCCAGAGATATTAGAATTTCAATATGGCTCCAGGATAAATTGTCAAAATGCATTTTTTTTCTGAAAAAAGATAAACATGTATAGTGATGAAAGCCAAAGTATTAAATATCACGGATGAATATTTGCTGAGTAATCCACTATTTTGTAGAGGGGGGTCAAAAAGGCAATTTTCACCTGAGATTCAGAGCCAAATTACAGGGGGATAAAAATTACTTTAGTAAGATGGCAGCATCATGATTTTATTTTTACACAGAGATTGGTAGTTCTGCTAGTAAAATCTGTTATCTTTAGCAATCTTTGTTGCATTATGTTCTAATGGTGACCATTCAAAAATGGGCAAGGAGCACTTTTCAAGTGTTTTTCTCCAAAGTTTGCATGACTGTAACTCAAGAAGTCTTCAAGATATTATAGTGTCCTTTTAGATATTGGGTCTTAATAAACTTTCATCTTAGCATCTTGATTTTTCTGGTCCTACATGGTTCCGTTCCGGAGATATTGGAATTTCAATATAGCTCCAGGACAAATTGTTCAAATGTACACATTATTCCACTATTAGGCACTAAGGTACTGTATGCAGTTGTTTTAAAAGAAGGAAACAAGATACAGCTCAAATTTCAACATAATTTGTTCTTCAGAAATTCTTCTTTGAAAGAAAACAAGTCTTATATTTTACAAATTTACCATTTTATTTTTGACCATTGAAAATGTGAACATATTGAAATTCCAATATCTCTGTAGGGCCTTAAAAATAAAGATACCAAAAGGAAAGTTTATTTAGACGCAATGACTAAAAGGCCATTATGATATCTTTAAGACTTGTTAAGTTACAGCCATACAAACTTTGGAGAAAACGCTTGAAAAGTGCTCCTTCCCCATTTTTGAATGATTACCATAATGCAACAAAGATTGCTAAAGACAATGGATTTTACTAAAAGAACTACTAATCTCTCTGTTAAAACAACATCATGATGCTGCCATCTTACTAAAGTCATTTTTATCCACCTGTTATTTGGCTCTGAATCTCAGGTGACAGCCCTATTAGCCCTTTCATCACATAGCCCTATTAGCACTCTTTATCCGTACTTTCCATTCATCAATAAATCCTGATAAAATAAAATATATCATGGTTTCCACAAAAATATGAACTGATAATAATCTGAAATGTTTCTTGAGCAGCAAATCAGCATATTAGAATGATTTCTGAACAATCATGTGACACTGAAGATGAGTAATGTTGCTGAAAATTCAGCTGCACATCACAGAAATAAATTACATTTTAACATATATTCATATAGAAAAGAGCTATTTTAAATTACAATAATATTTCACATTTTTACTGTTTTCAGTGTATCTTTAATCAAACAAATACAGCCTTGTTGAGCAGATAAGTCTTTTTAAAAAATAAATAAATAAATAAACGTTAAAAGAATATTGCCGTCCTTTCATCACACAGCCCTATTACTGCTCTTTATCTGTATCTAAAAGGATACTTGGAAAATAATTTTCTCATTTTACACTCAAAAAACTGGCAAAGGAAACATTCTGGCAGGTCATTCAAGGAGACTGAGGTGGTTTTGTCATATAATCTCAGGATGACAAATGAACCGGCGCACAGAGGACGCCTAAGCTGTCTTTTAATCATCATTCTTACACACAAATAAAAGATGGATCAAGCTCAGCATGTTCATTTGTCTCCGTTCTGCAAAATGACACGACTAAAAGACAGAAATGTTTCACTAGCTTCTTTCCAGTCTTTAACATTCAATGTAAGGTCAAAGGGAACTCTTAATGCATGTTCGTGGTCTCATTGCGAGTGACTGATACTGATTTCAATGAGCGTTCAGGTGTTCAGAAACAGCGAGAGAGAGACTCTGAAGGAAGCCGGTGTCTGTGTGTGGAGCGAGCTATGAAAAGACACAATTTTCACTTAGTTGAATTCCCTGCCTGAGGCACGATCATGTGAACCATAATTATATTCTCTCGGAATAAAGACATCCGTGTCTGGAGTTTTCAGCCACCCTAACGAACAGATTGGGCTTTCACACTTTCTCTACTGGAGCGCGATTCTCCGCAAGCCTCTCCGGGAACTGAAACATCTGGATGGTGCGTACAGCGGTGCATAATGACATGCATTCATGAGGCTTTTCATTCGGGAAATTAACTTACAGCCATGGTGCTACTTCAGCATGTTAAAAGCGAAAGAGATCATGCAATAAGAAGGAATAGCTCACCAAAAAATAATACTTTCTGGCCATCCAAGATGTAGATTAGTTTGTTTCTTCATCAGATTTGGAGAAATGTGTCATTCCATCACTTGCTCACCAATGGATGCTTTGTAGTGAATGGGTGCCGTCAGAATGAGAGTCCAAACAGCTGATAAAAACACAATAATCCACACTCCAGTCCATCAGTGAACATCTTGAGAAGACAAAAGCTAAACAAATCCATCATTAAGACATTTTTAGCTAAAATAATTCAAGTCCATAATCCATAATCAAGTATCTTTCGTTATTATGAATTATGGACTCATATTTTAGTTAAAAACGTCTTAATGACTAATGATTTGTTTCAGCTTTTGTCTTCTCAAGATGTTAACTGATGTACTGGAGTGGCTCTTGTGGAATATTGTGATGTTTGGACTCTCATTCTGACGGCACCCATTCACTGCAGAGGATGCACTGGTGAGAAAGTAATGCTACATTTTTACAAATCTGATAGATGATTTTATTAACAGCATCTCTTGCCAAGATGTAGAGTTTGTTTCTTCTTTAAATTTGGAGAAATGTGTCATTCCATCACTGTCTCACCAATGGGTCCTCTGCAGTGAATGGGTGCCGTCAGAACGAGAGTCCAAACAGCTGATAAAAACATCACAATAATCCACAAGTAATTCACACCACTCCAGTCCATCAGTTAACATCTTGAGAAGACAAAAGCTAAAGCAAATCCATCATTAAGACATTTTTAGCTAAAATAATTCAAGTCCATAATCCATAATCAAGTATCTTTCGTTATTATGAATTATGGACTCATATTTTAGTTAAAAACGTCTTAATGACTAATGATTTGTTTCAGCTTTTGTCTTCTCAAGATGTTAACTTATGTGCTGGAGTGGCTCTTGTGGAATACTGTGATGTTTGGACTCTCATTCTGACGGCACCCATTCACTGCAGAGGATGCATTGGTGAGAAAGTAATGCTACATTTTTACAAATCTGATAGATGATTTTATTAACAGCATCTCTTGCCAAGATGTAGAGTTTGTTTCTTCTTTAAATTTTGAGAAATGTGTCATTCCATCACTGTCTCACCAATGGGTCCTCTGCAGTGAATGGGTGCCGTCAGAACGAGAGTCCAAACAGTTGATAAAAACATCACAATAATCCACAAGTAATTCACACCACTCCAGTCCATCAGTTAACATCTTGAGAAGACAAAGGCTAAAGCAAATCCATCATTAAGACATTTTTAACTAAAATGATTAAATAAAGTCCATAATCCATAATAAAGCATCTTTCATTATTATGGATTATGGACTCATTATTATGGATTATAGTTAAAAATGACTTAATGATGGATTTTTTTCAGCTTTTGCCTTCTCAAGATGTTAACTGATGGACTGGAGTGGCTCTCGTGAAACATTGTGATGTTTGGCACCCATTCACTGCAGAAGATCCACTGGTGATCAAGTGATGCTACATTTTTACAAATCTGATAGATGCTTTTAATAACAGCATCTCCTGTCAAGACGTAGAGGAGTTTGTTTCTTCATCAGATTTGTAGAAATGTATCAGTCCATCACTCTCACCAATGGATGCTTTGTAGTGGATGGGTGCCGTCAGAATGAGAGTCCATACAGCTGACAAAAACACAATAATCCACACTCCAGTCCAGCAATGAACATCTTGAGAAGACAAAAGCTGAAGCAAATCCATCATTAAAACATTTTTAGCTAAAATAATTCAGTAAAGTCCATAATCCATAATAAAATATCTTTTGTTATTAAGGATTATGGACTCATATTATAGTTAAAAATGACTTAATGACGGATTTGTTTCAGCTTTTGCCTTCTCAAGATGTTAACTGATGGACTGGAGTGGCTCTTGTGGAATATTGTGATGTTTAGACTCTCATTCTGATGGCACCCATTCACTGCAGAGGATCCATTGGTGATCAAGTGATGCTATATTTTTTTACAAATCTGATAGATGCTTTTATTAACAGCATCTCCTGCCAAGATGTAGAGTTTGTTTCTTCATCAGATTTGGAGAAATGTGTCATTCCATCACTCTCACCAGTGGATGCTCTGTAGTGAATGGGTGCCGTCAGGACGAGAGTCCAAACAGCTGATAAAAACATCACAATAATCTACAAGTAATTCACACCATTCCAGTCCATCAATTAACATCTTGAGAAGACAAAATCTCCTGTTGTCTCTCACATGAAAATCCAGCCAAATATTTGTTTAGAGCTGCTTGTAAACGGTGCAGATTTCTCTCCTGATTCAGAGCAGACCACTTTTTTTTTTTACAGGAGGAAGTGTTATTATAGATTATGGACTCATATTTTTGTTAAAAATGTCTTGATGGATTTGCTTTGTCTTCTCAAGACATTAATTAATGTACTGGAGTGGCACTTGTGGATTATTGTGATGTTTTTATCTCTCATTCTGATGGCACCCATTCACACCCATTGTCTCCAAATCTGATGAAGAAACAAACTCGTCTACATCTTGGATGGCTGAGGATGAGTACATTTATAGCAAATTTTCACTTTTTGGGTGAGCTATCCCTTTAAAGATGACTACATTTCAATACTCTGTTCAATATTGCAACGCAGCTCATTCTAAAATCATTAGACGATACTCTAATACTCTCATGTGACCTGCTACAATAGATGCTTTTATTAACAGCATCTCCTGCCAACTTAAAAAAAGGCGTTTAACGGTGGGATTTGGCAGCTTGAGTGTGTTAACGGGATCAGTTGAGTTTTTCACCTCTCCAGTGGGAATTACGGCTCCCTGGAGGACAATAAAACACCACGCAGACCCAAAAACACAAGCTACCGCTGCCACATTTCCACACACACGAGTGTTGAGTAGGTGGAGCGGGTCACGAGTGTCTGCCTGTCAATCTGTCTACTATATTAAACAATCATCAGTCATCCTGTGCTGCATTTATTTCATGCTTTTAGAGTCACGATGCATTGAATATCACGTCTTTTTCTCTTCCACGACAGTGTGAGATTTCTTCATCTGGTTTCTAAACACGTCACCCGTAAATTGCATATGGAGCATCTAACACAGGTGTTAAGAATGAGTCATTTTTTTCTGCGATAGAAACTCTTAACGGTTCGCGCAGGTGTTACATGAATTCTTGGTAAATCTCAGTGTTCTGAGTTAATGCCCTGCCATTGCAAAGAACAACATGTGCCCGTTTTCATACACGCCTCAACATGTCATGTGATTTCAAAAGATTACTGTGTATATATTACAAAAAACAGCCAAATCAGACGTTCATACAATTTTATATATATGAAGAGTTCAGATGCAAAAGCCTCTAAATCCATTTGACACATTTCTTCAAAAAAGGCATTTTTATCAGGCTCAGATGTATACGTTTCTATACAAGTACTGGTACTTCTGATTGAGCTGAGGGTGGGATTTTGGCGAGTTTGAAGTAAAAGTATATGATGAATGTATAATATGTGTCAAGAGCATTCACTCAGTATCATTATCTCATTTTTGACTGAGATGGCTTTTAGAGGGTTTTGCATCGGAACTCTTCATATATATATATATATATATATATGCACACACACACATACACATATACATAGTATTATTATTTTTTACCTAGAATCCTTATTTTAGTACAATTTTTTTCATTTTTTATACTATTGCATTTTTTCTTGTAACTTTATTTATTTTGTATTAATTGAAAATAAGCCAAATAAGTTACAAAAACGGACTTTTTTACCACAATAATATATATATATATATATATATATATATATGTATACCAATATATTTAAGCATTACTTACTTTATCACTTGACAGATTTTTATTTCTTTATTTCATATTAATTAAAAAATAAGTCACCTTAATCATAATTTTCTTAATTTACTATCTTAAGTTTATGCTTAAAATAAATAACGTTTTTTTTAATGCTTTGTCTTGTTTTAAAGATAAACACTTTGCATACATTATTTATTACTGAGCCACTTATTTATATTAATAGTGTACTTTTTCTTGTAACTTATTTATTATTAATTAATCATAACTGTCTCAATTTACTATATACTATATATATATATATATATATATATATATATATACACACACACACACACACACACACACACACACACACACACACACAATTTTAATTATTACTGAGCCCCTTACTTTAGTATTTTTTTAATAATATTTATATGTATATTTACTTTGATACATTATTCTATTTATTACTGAGCCACTTATTTCAGTACCCTTTTTTATTTTTAAACTAAGTGTATTTTTTCCTTGTAATTTATCTATTTATACATATTTATATGTATATTTATACATTATTCTATTACTGAGCCACATATTCTAGTACCTTTTTTATTTTTAAACTAAGTGTATTTTTTCCTTGTTATTTATTTATTTATATTTATACATTATTCTATTCATGACTGAGCCACTAATTTTAGTACCCTTTTTTTATTTTTAAGCTAATAAGTGTATTTTTTCCTTTCCATTTATTTTTAATTAATCATAATTGTCTCAATCTTTTTGTACTGAAGTGCATGCTTAAAATGAATAAAGTACATTTTTCTGACACTACTGGCAGACTTCTGCCTTGTTTTAACAATAAACTCGCTTCATTTTGACAGAAAACAAGATTTCATATCTCAACTCATTTTGCATTAATCAACATAGCATTTATATGAACATTACATCTGTAACTTCTTTGAAGTTCCCTCCATTTCCAACAACCCTCGCCAAGCTCATTTGAAAAGTATCAGCAGTGTGACAAATGAATTAAAACTACAAATATTTCAATTAATATGAGGTCAGAAAAAGCTGAATGCATAATAATTGCAAGAAAAATGATCACCACAGGACACATCAACCATAGACATAAACCAGATACGAGCATATCTGCCTTAAACAGGATTAATGCTGGAATTAGCATCAAAAAGCTGCATCTCACAACGACAATTCGACCAAAAATGAACATTCGGTTATCGTTTACTTGTATTTTCTCAAAAGGAGACGTCTCAATAGAAGATTTCATATGCAAACAAAATAAATCGTATCATAAAAGCTCTAATTTTGTGCTCCTCCAAAGAACAAAGGTGAGAAAACGATGACAGAATCTTCATTTGTGACTCAAGTATGCCTTGAAAACACCTTCAATCTCACGGCTGTCGGCCACGGATGTCACAGTAACTCGTGAGCTATTTATACTCCGAAGAGTGCCTTTATACGGTGAATTGTTCATGAGGCCAGATTAGACATGGTTCAAAGACGTATGCCACAATGAATAGCGCCTTTCCATCAGCCTGAGATTACAGTGTGGTTTTCTGCTTCTATTACAGACAACGACAAATGCAAACCGCCCCATAAAGCCGGTCCATTAAGAGTTACTGGATTCCCTTCCGCACAAAATAACTACAAAGCCACGGTTCTGTGCTCCTCGTGTCTGTTCTAATAATAGAAGCATGCAGCAGAATGAAGCAAAGCCATTTACAGTCCTGCAGATATCTGTTGCTGCTCGGTCAGGAGCGGCTCGAGGCGTTATATATGCAAGCTACACACTGTTTACATCTTCATTTCTGCCATCGGATTAATTCATTAACAGCGAGACGGGAAGGGAAGGCAGCAGATCGCCGCACAGATGCTGTGTGCAGATGCGAGAACGCAGAAACAAACAGAGCCGAACTGAGACTGGGATGAAACCAGTCCGGCTGCTGGGATTTGCGTCCAACAAATGAGGCTGCAGCGAGGTATTTCTGTGCCATTGGCATCACCTAATAGTCTTGCAAAAATAATGCAATGATAAAAACAGGTTTCCCAAACACTGTTGAACAGATACTGTAATCTCCAACTAAAACGCACACTATTGGTTGAGCAGCACTGACGTCTCAGGCTTTTCTTGATGCTCAACAAATACATCAGTCACCCTGAATATTCAGCTAGGATATGATTTGGTCTTGTTTTCCTATATATATATATATATATATATATGTGTAATATTATATATTTATTTTAACACATTTTTTACATTCATTTTTAAAAAAATTTTCCAATCCAAATATTTGTATACATTTATATTTTTTAAAAAACATTGTAACATTTTACATTCATAAATATATTCAATAATCATACATGTTTTTTTTTTCTATTTATTCTTTTTGTATTGTTTTTTTGTTGTTTGTTCTTGTTTTTTACTACAAATATCTATTTTTATATATTTATTTTTTAAAAACATTTCACATTTATGAATATTTGTAACAATCATGCTTGTCTTTTTATATATATTCTTTTTGCATTTTTGTCTTGTTTTCCAATACAAATGTCTATTTTTATATATTTATTTTTTAAAAACATTTCACATTCATGCATATTTGTAACAATCATACTTGTCTTTTTCTATTGACTCTTTAGTATTTTTGTCTCGCTTTCCAATACAAATATCTATTTTTATATATTTATATTTTTTGTCAAATATATTTTTTGAATATTTTTAACAATCATGCTTGTCTTTTTATATTTATTTATTATTTTGGGGATTTTTGTTATTTTCCAAGACAAATATCTTTTTTATATATATATTTATATTTTTAGAAAAATATTTTAACATTTTTAACAATCATACTTTTCTTTTTCTATTTACTCTTTTTTAAATTGTTTTATTTTCCAATACAAATATCTGTTTTTATACATTTATATTTTTTGAAAAGCATTTTAACATTTTACATTCATGAATACTTTTAACAATCATATTTGTCTTTTTCTATTTTTTTTCTTGTTTTCCAATACAAATATCTATTTTTATATATTTATATTTTTTGAAAAATATTTTAACATTTTTTACATATTTTATATTGATAAAAAATATTTTTATCAATCATACTTGTATTTTTCTATTTAATCTGCATTTACTTAGGATACAAAATGGTATCTGTCATTGGGTTATTTAAATTAAGAATATTTATTTGACCTCATTTTTAGTTTTTTTTTTTTTGTTTTTTTTTGGATGAATTTACCATAAAGTCAGACTTATGTCATTTTGCATCTTTGCAAATTTACATTTATGCATTCATATGCATGCATTTGACAGAGATTTTTATCCTAAATGACTTGCATTGCATTAAATGTTTACATTTTATTAATTCATGCATTGCATGGAAATCAACCAATGACCTTGACCATGCTAGTGCAATGCTCTGCTGTTAAAGGCACCTTGATTTAAGATGATTTAATGATATAATTTTAGATAATTGTATTGGAAAACAAGACAAACTGACTAAGAACACTTATATCACCAAATATGTCATGCCCACTGAATAATGCCAATGTTTACCCCTCAAACCTACAATAGTTATTCTACTAGCATTTGACTAGCCACACAGAGCATTTAACCCCTTTAACCCTTGTCAAAGGTACATGAGAGCACACAAATACTTCAGATTCATACTGCGTGCAAAAATGACAAAAACTGTCTGATTCAGATCTGACTGACCGTCTTTAAAAACACAAAAACACTTAAACTGATCGCTTTACATTTCACTCAGGTTGCCTCTTCCTTGCAAGTGGGCAGTTCTTAGCTAGAATAAGCTGACAACAGTCAAACGTCTGGCTATTAAATAATAAGCACTAAACTAATTCTACTTCACACAAGGTGCTTGTTCCTTTGGGGTTCTGAATTATTGCTTCGCTGGAATAATTCTAGGCATATTTTAATGATAAGATTTGAATATTAAGTCTTGAGTGGGCCTCAGCGGAGCTTGAATCCCAGAGCACAGCCCTGAGAAAGCAGACAGTGGAGCTCATGGTGCCTACAGAGGGTCTGGAATCTGTACAGTTGGGCTTTACAAAACAATAGCTGGATTAACCAGGAGAGACACTGACCTTGTGTGTGGACAAATCAAAGCAGAGCTTCACACACACACGCCGTACTATGGAAGCCTGTTTCTGCCACAGAATAAAAAATAAAAAAGGTAATTGCTACTTTTTGTTTCTCAAAATTGCATCATACAAACTCGCAATTTTGACTTCTTTCTTGGAATTGTGAGATATAAACTTGCAATTTCAAGTTATAAAGTCAGAATTACAAGATATAAGGTCACAATTTTGACTTTTTTCCCTCACAATTGTGTGATATAAGTTATAAAGTCTAATTTTGAGGGGGGAAAAGACTGATATATCTTCAGAACTGAGGGTTTTTATCTCACAATTCTGACTTAACTTGCAATTGCGTGTTATAAAGACTGAATTATAACTCTGGGGAAAAAAGTCCCAATTACAAGATATAAACTCACAATTATGAGAAAAAAAGTCAGAATTGTCAGTTTATATCAAGCAATTCTTAGAAACAGTCACAATTGCAAGATACAAAATCACAATTCTGAGAAAAAAGTCAGAATTATGAGTTTTTAATCTTGCAATTATATCACATAATTCTGACTTCATGTCTAAAAAGAGAGTCAGAATTGTGAGATAAAAAGCCACAATTTCATTTTTCTTTTATTCAGTGGCAGAAATTGGCTTCTATACTATACTGTCCAACATCATGAAACTTAAAGAATGTCTGTAACTAAGAGCTTAGCATGTTTATTACTCACTTGTTTTCTTTCCAAGTAATATTGAAACTAGCTGAAACCAAATATTTTCCTGTTTTTATTTCAGTTTACATTTATTTCAAGTTTCCCAAATATTTTTAATGGTTTTAGTCTTAGTTTTACTTAAAGAAGTAGTTCACTTCCAGAACAAAAATTTACAGATAATTTACCCATCTCTTGTCATCGAAGATGTTCATGGCTTTCTTTCTTCAGTGTTTTTTTGAGGAAAACATTTTAGGTTTTCTCTTCATATAGTGGACTTCTATGGTGCCCGCGAGTTTGAACGTCCAAAATGCAGTTTAAATGCAGCATCAAAGGGCTCCAAACGATCCCAGCCGAGGAATAAGGGTCTTATCTAGCAAAATGATTGGTCATTTTCTTAAATAAATTAATATTTATTCACTTTTTAAGCACAAATGCTTGTCTTGTCTAGCTCTGTGGTGTGCATGCATACTCTGTGCACTCCAGTTCAATACAGTTAGGGTATGTCAAAAAACTCCCATCCTATTTTCTCCTCTAACTTCAAAAATGTCCTACATTGCCGTTTTACCTTTTTTGTAAAAGGCGTTTGATCTTCTTAGCACGTTCACTTTGTAAACACTGAGGCGGTACTTCTGAAGCGATGTAGGATGATTTTGAAATTGGAGAAAATAAGATGGGAGTTTTTCAACATACCCTAACTGTCTTGAACCGGAGTACACAAGAGTACACATGCGCATCGCAGAGCTAGACAAAATGAGCATTTGAGATTAAAAAAATATATTCATTTTATTTCACTAGATAAGACCCTTATTCCACAGATGGGATCGTTTAGAGCCCTTTGAAGCTGCATTTAAACTGCATTTTGGAAGTTCAAACTCAGGCCACCATTGAAGTCCAATATTATGGAGAGAAATCCTGAAATGTTTGACTGAAGAAAGTCTTAAAAATCTTGGATGACAAGGGGGTGAGTAAAGTATCTGTAAATTATTGTTCTGGAAGTGAACTAATCCTTTAAGAACCCTATATTTAGACTCATAATAAATAGATCACACTGTGATGCTTTCAAAATATTAATCTGACATTTTGGGAAACCTGTTTGAAACTTATATATCTTTTTTTCCAATAATATGTGGTGCAGAAACTACACACTAAAAAAATAAAGGTTCCAAAAGGGTGTTTTTATGAAACATTTTTGGTTCTCTAAAGAACCTTTCAGTAACAAGTTCCTAAAAGAACCATTTCAAAGAACATTTTTCAACTATAAAGAACCTTTTCTGCATTTGAAAGGTTCCATGAATGTCCAAGGTTCCTCATAGAACCACTGATGCCAATAAAGAACCTTTATTTTTAAGAGTGTACCTGATTTGATCTTTAAAACTTTCATCCACATTAAAATATTCAGTGTTGGGGAAAGTTACTTTTAAAAGTAATGCATTACAATATTGCGTTACTCCCTAAAAAAGGAACTAATTACGTTACTTAGTTACTTTTTATGGAAAGTACTATTTAAATCTGGGAAGGGCTTGCTTGCTTGTTTTTAATATAAAAATGTTTGATTCTTAGCAAATGTAAAAGCCCTTTCACAACAAAATGAAATTAGGTGAATAATCCTAAGGCTAAAGGAAAATTAAATTGACGTCTGTACAGTAGAACTGTAGTAAAAGGAAGTTCAACACTCTTCAGCAATGAGGGGGAAAAAAGCACAAATGTTAAAAAATGCTTTTCTTGTGGGTCCATATTTTCAGCCAAAATATCTAAAAATTCTTACATCAAGAAGGATTTTCTAGACAAGTAAAAACTGTCTTGTTTTTTTTTTTCTGAAGTAAAAAAAGTACACAGCAAAAAAATGCTTTTCTTACTTTTTTTTTTTTGTCTTGTTTCCAGCTAAAATATCTACAATTTTAGGATAAAGTAAAACATTATTGTCTTGTTTTCAGACAAAATATGCTACAATTAAGTGAGTTTTTGCTTGAAACAAGCTAAATTATCTGCCAATGGGGTAAGCAAAATAAACTAGCTTTCTGCTTGAAATAAGATTCTTTATTGTTTTAAGCAAAAACTCACTTCATTTTGACTTTTTTTTTTTTTTCCTGAAAACAAGAATTTTCACTCATCTAGAAAATTCTTCTTGATTTAAGAATTCTAGATATTTTGGCTAGAAACAAGAAAAGCATTTTTTGCAGTGTATGGTTGAACTGGATCAACAAAGGTCAGCTGCAAAGTCATTGGTTAATAAACTGGGATTATAATACATAAAAAGTAACTCAGATATTATCTTGGAAATGAAAAAAGTAATGCGTTACTTTACTAGTTACTTCAAAAAAGTAATATTATTATGTAACTTCTGTAATGCGTTACCCCCAACACTGAAAATATCTCAGGATTTAATCAAATTTTCATTAGCCCACGAAGTGCATTTCTAGTCAGCTAAACATTTTACGCTCCCAAAACCTGCTTCTGCCCATATCACGTTTGATATTTACATTTACCAGATGCTTTTTCTAACACAAAACTGGCTGATGCTTAGCTGTTGTTTTCCTTCCCCCTTTCCTTTTTTTGCATCCTGAGGAGGGAATACCCTGGCCTTGTTTGTCTGCAGGTGATGTATCTGCCCTCTCCTGGTCACAGCTGTGACACTCCAGCATGTAAAGTCAGAGACATGCCTTCAGGGACACGCACTCATTATTTACCCCTTACAAGAGACATCGCTTTCCACTTCAAAAGCGCAAGCACTCACGTATAACTCACAATGCATACTAGTTCAGACAAAAACCTGGTTCTAAATTAGCAACTTTCAACCTCAGGACGTTACATAATGTTTGGGCTTCTCCTCAGATGCGCGATCTCCTCGTCGCAGGTGTAAAGATGTGAATGTCAGAAGGGTGAGTGTAAACAACACGGATTACTCTGGAGAATAGCATTAGGAAAACACCCCTTATTTAAGGGAGTATTCTTTAAATAAGCCGTGATTCTGCTTAAACAGTTGTGATATAGCCAATACGATCAACTAATTCCCACTTGTTCTGCGCGCAAATCTCCTCTCCAGCCTGTGCGCTCCACAAATCAGCCCGACTGTAATGCAGCGGGGTGTCTGTCATCATAAAGATGGCATCGACCTCTAAAGCAGATTACACACAGATCCCGGACGAGCGCGTCCCGTCATCCTTACCGTTCTGAGATGAGACGTATGGGAGCATCACGTTCCCGTGGACGAGGAGCAGCGCGAGCATCCCCGTGTAGGACAGCATCCTGCGGGGAGGACGGAGACGGGACACGGCGAGCAGGTGATGGACGCGGAGCGGCTTCAGCCGCAGAGGATGGCGGAGGAGGAGCGCGGACGGCGGACGGCGAGAAACGCGACAGGCGTTGCGCGGCTCTGCTGCATGGAGGACGGATGAGGATGAGGATGATGCTGTCCGGCGCTCAGGGATGCGGATGCTGCTGCTGCTGCTGGAGATGATGATGATGATGGGCCATCGGAGTGTCCGTCATCGCGGAGAACCTTCAGCTGTCAGTGCGCGCACCCCGCGGCTCATTCGCGCGCATCATCAGCTGTCGGTGCGCGCTCCCGCCCGCGGGGGCCTCGAGCGCGTCGCTTATGCGCAGGGGCCGCGCAGCCGAGTCAATCACTGTGGAAATCAAGTATAGAGTACAGTAACACTGAAAATAGTACAATGAAAACATATTTTTAGTATTTAAACAGAATTCTGCTTATCAAGCATGCATTTATTTGATCCAAAGTACAGGAAAAGCACTAATATTTTTACCATTTAAATAACTGCTTTCTATTTGAATATATTTAAAAATGAAATTTATTCCTGTGATCAAAGCTGAATTTGCAGCATCATTACTCCAGTCTGTAGTTCTTCTAATATGCTCATTTACTGCTTAAGAAACATTATTAGCAATATTTAAAACGGAGTACCTTTTCAGGATTCTTTGATGATTAGAAACATCCAAAGATCAGCATTTACCTAAACTTACCTTGTACACTATACCATTCAAAAGCTTAGAGTCAGAATTGTATAGAAATTACTACTTTCATTTAGAAATGATGCTTTGCATTGATCAAAATGGACAATAAATACATTTAGATATCAGATAAATGCTGTTTTTTTTTTAACTTTCTATTCATCAGATGAACCTGAAAAAAATCCACTCAGCTGTTTTCGACATCATAATAATAATAAATGTTTTTTGAGCAGCAAATCAGAATATTATAATGATTCCTGAAGAATCATCTGACACAGAAAACTGGAGTAATGATGCTGAAAATACAGCTTTGATCACATAAATAAATTATATTTTAAAATATATTTAAATAGAAAGCAATTATTTTAAATGGTAAAAATATGTCAAAGTTTTAAAGTTTAAATGCAGGCATGGTGAGCAGTAGAGACTTTTTAAAAAAAAAAAAAAAAAACATTTAAAATCATAATCAATAATTCAAGTACTTTTGACTGGTAGCATATATTGAGAAATAAAGGGGTCGGGAATAATTGTCACACTTTTAGTTGTACTCCAATTAATAGGCTATTACTTTTCTGTAGGTTGTTTCTGCAATGTAATTACATTTTTAAAACATTTTTTTTAAAGTAATTAACACTCCTAAAATGTATTCACCACATCTTTAACTTAGGGGGAAAAATATATTTAAATTATTTTATTTTTTTTCTGTACAACATGCTAAATTATGAAACTGAACAATTATGCAAAAAATGCAAAAAGTAACCTACAAAAGTCTCTAACCGTTGTTTTGGACAAAATACATTCTAATGAATACAACATTTAAAACGCTGCATTAAAAACCTTGCCCCAAGCTGACATTTACAAGAACACTTCTGTCCTTGAACAGAGTTCAAGTCTGCTTTTATTATATAGTGACTCTTGTCTTAATGCCATTGAGGTTTTATTGTGTAAAGCAACAAATGTTGCAGAAATATATTTGAATTTTTGTTCGAAGTACAGAATTTACAATAAATAAATCCTATTTTGAACCACACAGATTTTTTTTTTTTACTTTAAAACGAACGTCAGTCAGAGACTGCTAATATATTTCACAAATAATTACAGAGAAACTACAAGTAACACACTGAATTAAATGTAAATATTTTGAAGTAGAAAGACTCAAATAAGATTAACACATTTATACAGTGATACAAGGTGTGTTTGAATCTAACAGAAGAACTGCTGAACAAAACAAGCATTTATGACTCCAAACCTTTACTTTACAGAGATATATATATAACTTGTGACAACTAGCCCCGACCTCCTTATACCATGATACTGAATGAGTATGCATGGTCCATGTACAATTCACAAGATGCTGCAAATCAAGTACTTGTGCATGGTTTTGTCTTGTCTCAAGGGTTCCAGAGAATATTTATCTAGGGCACCACAGAGATTTCCTACAAGAAATGTTATCCACGTTAGCGTGGGCTTGTCATTAACACACAGTCAGTCAGGATTAACAGAAGGCAGAAGGAGCTGAACACAGTCATGACCTCTGTCTGCATCCGCTCACATTCACACATCGCCATCTCATGGATCAACTGAGAAATACAGTTGCTTTAATTATTTGCTTTTATTATTGCTCATCTTCCTTTATAACTTTTAAATTTAATGAAACAAAGCATTGGGGTTTTAAATAAAACTGAACATATTATGACATCAAACATGTTTTATGATCCGCTTTTGATTAAACGTTCTATTTATTAAAAATAATGTATGCACTTCTTTTTTACCATTTTAAAATGCTGGGCTGCTTTTACACTCTACACTGAAAATAATCTTGTGTAGGATTTACTTTAAAACTACTTTCACTCAGAAATTGCTAGTAAATTCAACAAATAATAAAGACACTCCAAGTCATCCATTAAAGCAATTCAAATGCAAGCACACTTTATATTTTTTTAAACAATTCAAGCATTTAAGCAAAAGTTCATAAGAAGCAAACATTAAGCTTGTTTTGCTGTATTTGAATTATTATTGCTCATTTTCCTCTAACTCCATTCAATTTGATGACACAAAATATTGTGCTATTAAATAAAAATGTACATTATCGAGTTGATAAACTATTGGACTTGGTTGAATTTACATACACTTTGTGCAATCTGCAAAATGTTCATTATTTTACCAAAATAAGAAGAATCATACAAAATGCATGTTACCTTTTATTTAGTACTGACCTGAATAAGACATTATTAGAATAAGACCGTTACATAACAGAAAATAATAGTTGAATTTTTAAAAATAACCCAGTTTGTAATACTGTGTTGTCACCTGAATAATCCACAGCTGTTTTTGTTTGTTTGTTTAGTTTAGTGATAGTTGTTCATGAGTCCCTTGTTTGTCCTGAACAGTTAAACTGTCTGCTGTTCTTCAGAAAAATCCTTCAGGTCCCACAATTTTTTTGTTTGTTTTTTCCCATTAATTCTGAGTATTTGAACCCTTTCCAACAATGACTGTATGATTTTGAGATCCATCTTTTCACACTGAGGGACTCATATGTAACTATTACAGAAGGTTCAAATGCTCACTGATGCTCTACAAGAAAAAACATGCATCAAGAGCCAGGGGGTGAAAACTTTTGAAAAGAAGGGATTTTTCTTATTTTGCCTAAATATCTTCTTTTTCATTTAGTACTGCCATTCAGAAGCTACTTACATGTTTCCCAGAAGACAAAATAAGTTACATTTACCCTGATCTTTAAAATCCAAAAGTTTTCAGGCTCTTAACAAATCGTTTTCCCTTCTGGAGCATCAGTGAGTGTTTGAACCTTCTGTAATAGTTGCATATGAGTCCCTCAGTTGTCCTCAGTGTGAAAAGATGGATCTCAAAATCACAGTCATTGTTGGAAAGGGTTCAAACACACAAAAATGCTGGAAAACCAAGAATTTGTGGGACCTGAAGGATTTTTCTGAAAAACAGCAAGCAGTTTAACTGTTCAGGACAAACACGAGACTCATGATCAACTATCACAAAAAAAAAAAAAAAAAAAAAAAACAGCCGTGAATCAATGCAAATGTATGTGTTTTTATAAATTCAACTATTATTTTTTCTTGTAGATTATATGTAAACGTCTTTTATGTGAAACATCTTAATCAGGTCAGTACTAAATAAAAACTGCCACAAATTTTGTATGATCCCCTTTTTTTGGTAAAATAATTTACATTTTGCAGATTCTGCAAGGTGTATGTAAGCTTTTGACTTCAACTGTACTTCTCAAAGCATAAAACATGTTTTGTGAAGAAATTCACAATATCAACACTATATGTGACCCTGGACCACAAAACCACTCATAAGTTTTATTTTTTTAAAAAATTGAGATTTATACATTGTCTGGAAGCTAAATAAACTTTCCATTTATATATGGTTTGTTAGGATAGGATAATATTTGGTCGAGGTAGAACTATTTAATAATCTAAAATCTGAGGGTGCCAAAAAAAAAAAAAAAAAAAGCCTTTAAAAGATGTCCAAATTAAGTTCTTAGCCATGCATATTACTAATCAAAAATTAAGTTTTTATATATTTGCGGTATAAAATGTACAAAATATCTTCATGGAACATGATCTTTTACTTAACATCCTAATGATTTTTGGCATCAAAGAAAAATGGATAATTTTGACCCATACAATGTATTTGTGGCTATTGCTACAAATATACCCATGCTACTTAAGGCTGATTTTGTGGCCCAGGGTCACATATTTGTTTACACATTCAGATTTTTCGTTTGAGGGATTTTAGACTTAATGTATTAGGGTCATAGGGATTGTGTCGTGTCCTGCTCGTGTTTGCATATCTAATGATAGTTTTCCCAGGAGTAAAGGCCATCCTAAACAATGCTCATGAGTTAAGAAAGATTCTGATGACACAGCATGTAGAGATCTGCAGTCATGCCGATTTTCCCTCCACTTTACTCAAGCACGTCAATGAAAGAAACATTTAAACGGAAGCCACACCCGCCGCCCGCCTCGAGCCAATGACCCGCAGCCGAGAGCCGACGGACGACACACCCACCTTCGTCCCGAGCCAATGGGAACGTAAAGGTCAGGAGGGGGGGGAAACTTGCCCCGGGATCAATTCGTCTCGCATCAGTGACCTTCTGCAAATGTGTGCGAGGAATTTCGCCAGCTCTCCTCTGACTCTCAGGTGTTGTTAGTATGGGAAGTCGACAACAATGGCTCACGAGACTGAAGAATGAGCTGAGCAACAGTCCTCTGGTGTCCAACGTGGCCTTCGGCTTCATCCTGATGGGATTGGAGAAGCTGGTGGAGCTGGAGTTTGAGTGTCCGTGTAATCCGGCCTGGAACGGCCTGTTTTCCTCCACGTTCTTCATCATTCCCGCCGTCATGGCCTTCGCGCTCATGATGATCATTCAGGGATGCAGGTGTGACGTCTGGTGCAGGAGGACCGTGTCCCTGTCCAGCTTCGTTCCCGCCGTGGTCTGGCTGATCCTCCTCTTCCTGGACGGTCAGTATTTCGCCTGCGCGATGACAGACTGGCACGGCAGGTTTGTGATCGTGGACAAAGCAGCGCCGCAGAAATGGTGCGAACCCATTCAAGAGGAGAGCGTCACTCCTCAGGAACTCATGCTGCGCTCACAGCGACTGTTTGTGGAGTCTCAGGTGAGATCCAGCGCTTTTCTTGTGTCTTCACGCATCAGTAGGCCTCCTGGTAACTCAATGTAACTTTCAAATGACACCGATACATTTTTAGAACACTGCAGATGAAGTGATACATTTTTAGAACTCTACAGATACATTGATACATTTGTGGAATTTTGAGAACATTCATAGAACTTTGATATTGTCATTAGAAACATTTATAGATTTGTTCCATTGTTGACTAGATTCAGGCCACTAATCAAACTTTTACATTACATTTACTTCTTTTGTAACCTAAGAATTCATGTTTTGTTCATCTATGATCATTTAATGTGTGAATAAAAACATGTCTAGGTCACATTTCACCTCAGAATTAATTAAAAACAACATACTTTTTGTTAACTGAAACAAAAAAAACAAAAAAAGTTACTTGACATAAAATAAATGTTAACGGAAATACATTTCTCATTTCAACTGAGTTTAACTTGATATACTAATATAACTAAAACTAAAAGTGAAAAAAAAAGTAAATTAAATTACTTAAAACAAAAATGACCAAAATTGTAACAAAAATGAAAATTATAAAATAAAACTGATTGAAAATATAGTAGTATCAAAATTATACTAAAATAACAATGTTATAGACAAATAGTTTATTTTTAAGAGTATAAATGTGCTTTGTTTTGTTCAATAAAGTGTAATGCAACTACTAATATATATATGTTGCATATATCATTTTTAATGGATTTTATATATATATATATATATAATATATATATATATATACTGCCATAATGTATGAACACTTACACTTTTTTAATGCAATATAACAGTTTATTACAGTAATAAGAAAATGGAAGGAAATGTGCAACGCAATTAAAAATAAATAAATAAATACATAAAAATATACACATTTTCAAAAACGCCTTTTTGCAACTCACTTTTTTTGTTTTTGTGATTCACTCATTGTACTATGATACAAATTTCTAGTACTTATTAATCAAGGTAAGCAGTCAGCCACTTAAATATGTATGAAAACATTACTGCAATCTATTAAAATTGTATTTAATATGCATTTTTAAATGTATAAAATGTTTTTTAAAATTCAAAAATCAAAACATATATTTTTTATATATGTACCAAAAATACTGCCATAATGTATGAATTAACAATGCATTACATTAGTAAGAAATTGAGGGAAATGTGCTTTATTGTCATTAACAATAACACAATGCAAAACAAACAAAAAACAAATATACATATTTTCAAAAAAGTCTTTTTAACATTTGTTTTTTTTTTTTGCAGACACATTCCAAAGTTGTTGTTTTTTTTTTGACTCAGTTTACCATGATACAAATGTCTAGTACTCTTTAAACATCTAGGTGAGCAGTCAGGCCCTTAAATATGTATGAAAACAATATTACAAATCAATTAAAAATAATATATACTAAGCATTTTTAAATGTTAAAAAAACAAAAACAAAAACAAAAAAGTTATAATGGTTTTCAATTAAAATCAATTTTTTTTTTAATGTACCAAAAATACTGGCATAATGTATGAATACTTTAGATTTTAAGTGCAATATAACAATTTATTACATAACTAAGAAATTGAGGAAAATATGCTTTATCGTCATTAAAAATTACACAATGCGAAACAAAAAAAGCCTAAATATATATATATATTTTTTTTTTTTTGCTTTTACTACTATATATTACTATTATACACATTTTTCATATTTCCTGTTACAGACGTGCTCTGTTTTTCTCTCTCATGAACAGGTGATCGGCTTAGTGCTGCTCATTTTTATCTGTTTCGGACTGGTCGTGTATGTGATCAGAGAAAGCTGCCAGCAGGAGCTGGAAACTCAAGATGCCAACGTGGCAGAGATGACGCTCTACAGCTCCAGCTGATAGACACCATTCCTCACCCAACTGCAGAAAAACACGCCATCTTCAGTTACGCTTTACATTGCGGTGTTCATGCATTACTGCAGCGAGTGACACACGAGAACGACAAATGATGAACGACGTGCTTACGATTCACCCAAAATGGAAGATTCAGTCATCACTTATTCCCCCTCATGTTGTTCCAGACTTGACTATGATTTTCTTTCTTCTATGGAAGAAAAAAGGACAAGCTCTGAAGCCTGTGCTGATTGCTCTTTTCACTGCGGTTGAATGAATGAGGACTGAAACGGTCTCCAAAACTGGTCTGAAAGATTCATCTACCAATCAGATCTGATTACAAATGCTAATGGGGGGGGGGGGAATGGTCTGTAAAACTTTAAGCGCTTTTTTTGGTGCTTTTGTGACAATTTTAAAGCTTGACATTTGGAAAAGAGTAAACATATTTAAAAAAAAAAATCCTTAAAGGCACAAAGCTTTAGATCAACAAGAGGGTGAATCAATGATATCATAAAAGTTCATTTTGGGGGAACTAATACTTCACAGGATTATTTCAGCTTAAGGTAAACTCTGTTGACAGCATGTGTGATCGATTAACACAAAAAAGTCATTTAAACTCCTATGCATTTTCTATACATCTTCATACAGAACAAATAATGTATTTTACAATAATATATATATATATATATATATATATATATATATTTTTTTTTTTTTTTGCATTGAAAAATTACGCCAATGAAGTACTATAATGCAAAAAAAAAAAAAAAGTATAAAAATACAGCGTATTAAAAAGTCTATACACTGTAAAAAAATAAAAACCACAATTTGTTGAGTCAACTTAAAATAATTTGTTACCCTGCTGCCTTAAAATTAAAAGTTGAATTAACTCAAATATCTAAGTTGTCACTTAGTACAACTTAAAATTTTAAGTTTAATGTTAAGGCAGCCGGGTAACAAATTATTTTAAGTTGACAATTTTTTTATATTTTTTTTTACACAGTGCATCCTATACATTTTAAATGCATAAATAGGGGTGTGACGATGACACTTATCCCACGAGACAAGACTTTTTAAAATAAATTCTCACTTATGGAATATATAAAGAAAAATAGTATTTTATTCAACTGAAAAACACAAAAGATGCAAAAAGTACTTTAATGCAAAAAATAAATTTTATACAGATTTTTTAATGTTTTTGTATCCTATACATTTTAAATGTATAAAAAAAATACTAAAATGTTTTAATTATGTAATAATAATAATAATAATAATAACAATAATAATAAAGTACAATAAATACTACCTTTTTGCATTTATTTATTTCAAAATTTCATTTTTTATTTGTTTCGTTGTTCATCTTAAGTTAATCAACAACATCACAGACGCTGTCAACTGGGATATATGGAGCAACCTGAAGTGAAAACATATTTGGTTAGTCCGATTACTGCTGTAATTCATTATATTTACATATAAAACTTGTCAAATGTTACCCTGGACCACAAAACCTCTTCTTACGTCTTAAGTAGCACAGACATATTATATAATATATATTTCTTTTATGCCAAAAAATTATTTGGATATTAAGTAAAGATGTTTCATAAAGATATTTTGTAGATTCTCTAGCCTAAATATATCAAAATAAAATTAATAATGATTAATAATTTTAATTAATATAATAATGATTAATTTGATTAATAATATGCATTGCTAAAAACTTCACTTAGACAATTTTCTCAAAATGTAGATTTTATTTAATAAAAAAAAAAAAAAAAATTCCCTTATGACTGGTTTTGTGGTCCAAGGTCACAAATGTGCAATTTTTTTTTACATTTATGGGCATTTTATTCTGCGTAATTTGAGCACAGTAATGTAAAGTGGTACCCAATCTAAAGAGTTTTCTATAAATGACAGGTTCCATTAGTCAGGACTGATGATTATCACCATGACTAATGGTCCTTTCCCACAAATTACTTTCATGAATGGACATTTACGTTCAACCATCACTGTCTAATTGAAGTTCAAGCACGGAGGGAAACACAAACAGCAGCTGACAGTGTGTTGCGTTTGACTGACATGATTATTGCTGTTATTAAGTGCCTGATTTACAACTGTTTTAGAAAGTACGGGTAATTTTACAACCACAATTCATGCATCACATTCAGCATAAACAACAATTATGAGAAACTGAACAATCCATATCAATGGACTACAACCACAATCAAAATATTAAGTGTTTACTTTACAATCTTTCTGAAAAGCATTGCGTTTCAAGTCAAACTTGCTTTTATTTTTTATTTGCATGTTATTTTATTTTTATACTACAGTATATCAGAGTAAGTTCCTGCATTTTCATTTTACACTGGACTCTATGTATAAATCTGTAGACGTTATCTTTTGTATGAGGAGTGTTAACTGCATGCACAAAATAATAAAAGGACAACATTCAGCGCTTCGTCATGTGCAAAACTCTTTAATTGACTGTGAACCAGACTTATGTTGCATTTAAAAGCTCTGTTATCCTTAGAATCAGCTGTAATTGCTTTGAAGACACGGTGTGGTGATTAAACGCTGTTGGATATTAAAGCGCTTTTAGTCATTACAGACAGTAACAGCAGCATAAGTAGGTTGAGTGTCACCTCTATTAAACCAGAGTCCCGCAGGTCAGTGTAATACATCAGCGTAATTACAGACGGGACAAACCCTCCTTTTAATGATGTGCTAATGGTTTCTGGAAGGGATAATAGTGGAAGAAAGCATTTCGATCTTAAAGTCGACATGAAACCAAATTGACTCTATTTACTTTTTGAATACATTTCTCTGGTCTTAATGTGAACGGTTCATGTTAAAGTCGATATGAAAGTCTTCATTACATATTACATTTTAACGGAAGTACACATTTCCAGTCAAAAGACTTTGAACTGTAAGATTTTTAATGTTTTTTTAAAGAAGTCTCTTCTGCTCACCAAGCATGCATTTATTTGATCCAAAGTACAGCAAAAACAATAAAATGTTGAAATATTTTTAGTATTTAAAAGAACAGTTTTCTATTTGAATACAAATTTAAAATCAAATTTATTCTTGATTTCAAAACTGAATTTTTAGCAACATTACTCCAGTCACACGATCCTTCAGACATCATTCTAATATTCACTGTTTAAAAAACATTTATTAATATTATTATGATAAAATAGCTGAGTATACTTTTTTCAGGTTTCTTTGATGAATAGAAAATTCAGAAGAACAGCATTTATCTGAAATAGAAATCTTTTGGAACATTTTACATGTTTTTGTCATCTCTTCTGACCAATTTAAAGCATCCTTAATAAATATTTCTATTGCTATTATCCCGCTTTCTATGCATCAAAAAATCCTGAAAAAAAGGTACTGTTTTTAATATTGATGATAATAATATTCTGAAATGTTTCTTGAACAGCAGATCAGCATATTAAAATGATTTCTGAAGGATCATGTGACACTGAAGACTGGAGTAATGATGCTGAAAATTTAGCTGTGATCGAAGGAATAAATTACATTTTAAAATATATTCAATTAGAAAGCAGCTATTTTAATTAGTAAAAATATTTCACAATATTACTACTTTTGGAGGCTGTGTGAGCAGAATAGAATTGATTTAGAAAATCATTCACTACATTTTTTGGAACTTTTATTAGCTGTTAATCTAGAGTTAAAGTCAAAAGTTTATGAATGTGAATTATTTTACCAATATATATATATATTTTTTTTTTTAGTACTGACCTGAATAAGATAATTTGCATAAAAAAATATTCATGTCAGCACAAAATACAACACAATAATTAACTTTTTAAAGACTCTGCAAGGTGTATGTAAACTTTTGACCTCAACTCTAGATTCAAAAACTATAGTGAAGTGAATTTCCAGCATTTAAAAACTATTTTCTACTACTGATTATATTTAAATTTCAGTTAGTGTGAAAATTAATCCTTTTTTTGGTAAATGTTACATTTTGATATTAAAATATCAAGTTTTTATTTCTATATTATACAATAATAACATGGCCTATCCTGGTGATAAATAAAAACACATAAAATATATACATTGATACATATACCATGATTAAATTTTTAATGATCACCAAGATTGTTAAAAAAAGAGTTTTCAGTGTTTCAGTTCTGACCTTAATGGTTCATTGGTGACCATTTAATCTACTTTTGCCCGTTTTCTTTTTGCACATAACCTGCAGCACAAACATCTGATTACTTTAAATACAATAAAAACTGTACAAGACACAATCAACACCAAGAACACTACAACATCAACACTATAGTACGAGTACCAGGGCATTTTATAAGACTCAGTGCGCAGGTGAGCAGCGCCTCCGTGTCTCATAACAAACTCAATCCAGAAGAGGGCGCTGTCTAACGGATTCACTGGTGTGTCTCTATGGAGCCTAGACAGTTTCTCCATGTTCTTTCTGTAGGACGGCTCTGTGAGCACTTCCTCTAAGGCATTTTTAAATACATTTCTATCTATGGAGGCAATGTCCATGACTTTAGCGACCCCTCTGTGTCTCATTTTTGAAAGGTTATCATCCTGATCGAAAACCAGCGGCAATCCGACCATAGGAACGGCGTGATAAATAGCTTCAAAAATACCATTAGTGCCTCCGTGAGACACAAAAACTTTAGTTTTTGCATGCCCTAAGAGATCATTCTGTGGCATCCAGTTAACTAGTAAAGTGTTGTTGCCTAAAGTAGATGGTCGGTCTCCTGTGTATCTCCAAATCACTTTTTGTTTAAGCTGAGCAAACGCAGACGCTATTTCATCGGCTATATCAAGTGGAAGTTGGCCGACTAGTGTTCCTAAAGACATAATAATGACGCCATGCTCTCCGGAGCTTTGTACGAAATCCTCCAGATCCCTCGGTAGCTCCTTAGCAGGCTTGCATTGGAAACCTCCAACGTAAATGACATTTGGCATAGTCGGGCGAGGAAATTCAAAGACAAAATCGACCCTCATTAGCCAAATATCAGCGGCTTGAAATAACTCCAAATAGTGCAAACCAGAACCAAAATATCTCTCGCACAAAGCGCTGTAATGAGGACCAACGATGCGCTTGTAGAGGAAAAGCCGAACGGTGTAAAACAACACGTTGTACGTTCTCTGGAAAAAACTCATGTTGTCGGTCAGCTGCGAAAGCGGGAAAGGAACGTAAGACAGAGGAGACGGTGCGATCGTGAAATGCGCTTCTCCATGCACAGTCCATCGGACGTTAAAAACGAGAGGTAATTTCAGATAATGTGAGAGAACAACACCTCCTCCGTTTGCTGGATCGGTCAACATCAAGTCAAAGTTAGCCCGTTTGATTTGTCCCAACAGCTCAGGATCTTTCTCGATAATATAGATCACCATTTCGCAAATCTTCCTGTGCATTTCGGAGAATTTCTCCTTGAGCTCCATGTCCAATCTGAACCTGGTCCACGCAGATTGCCGCTGCCGCCGGATCTGCAGCTGCCTCGAAACAAAACTGCTGTAAAACTCATCATCTCCACCCAGTGAAAACGGCACGGTCATTGAGGCGTAGTGAGGCGACTTCTCTGTGATGTACCAGCTGTCAAGAGCCCTTATCACGGTGATCTGATGACCCCTGGAGTGAAGCTCCCGGAGCAAAATGTTCATGTTAACCCAGTGACTGGCTTCGTGCGGAAACACCAGGATTTTCCCGCAATGCACTGGGAAGGTCAGGGTAAGAATGATGCTTGAGACAGTAAAGATAAAATCCATCTTATATGAGGACCACAAACGTCTGAAAGACATAAACAAACAACTGATGATGTTCATCATTTATTTATGAGGCACTTTTTTGCTCTTGAAAGTACTGCAAGTCTGTGGGAGTCCTGTGTGTTTGAACAGTTTTAAACTGAAAAGACTGTAAAAGATGTAAAGACTATAAACACTACAAAAAATGCTTTTCTTACTTAGAATTTGTGTCTCGTTTCCAGCCAAAATATCTAAAAATTCTTAACTCAAGAAGGAAAATTGTCTTGTTTTGAGAAAAAAAAAAAAAATTAAAATTAAGAGAGTTTTTGCTTGAAACAAAACACATTTTCATCTTGAAATAATATTAAGTTGCTTACCTCATTGGCAGATATTTTGCTTGTTTTAAACAACAACTCACTCAATTATGACCTGAAAACAAGACAATAATTTGTGCTTAGTCTGGAATATACTTCTTGATTTAAGAATTTTTAGATATTTTGGCTGGAAACAAGACAAAATATCCAAGTAATAATTAAGAAAAGCATTTGATTGGCCAAGTTAGAAACTATAAATTGTCATATTAAAGGTTTAATGCGGCATCTGTCTAAATTTAAGAGTATTATCATTCCAAAATTTCCATAGCCCTTTAAATCCAAGATGCACAGCACAATTTTCCATTACAAAATAATTCATCTATTTGACACCCGGTGCTGTAGTTTTTCTGCCTGGTTAATTGTTGATATGCTTCTGCATGAAAAAGGAAACAAAACGGTCACATCTTTGCACAAACTTCATGCGTCTCACCAGGAAACTTTATAGGATTTGATATGGTTTTGAGAGGTTGCAACAAGTAGGGGTGTGCAATATTGACCAAAAATAATATCTCAATATTTTCTGGGATATATTTTAGATTTTATATACATATAGCACATATATATAGCACACCCTAGCTCCAATTTTCCTTTTCAGAAAATTGTATTTGTTTTATAAAACTGACTTTTTTTTTAAAAGGTTTAAAGTGGCAGAATTATACTTTTAGGCGCAATAATCAACTCACATACTCACAACTCACGTTTTAATAAGCCTACTTTTTTTTTTCCATTACAAAATAATTAATCTATTTCACACTCAGTGCTGTAGTTTTTCAGCCTGGTTAATTGTCAGTGTGTTTCTGCATGAAAAGAAAAAAAAACTATATTCACCAGGCTGTGTTCTGACATGCTGTTCTTGCATAACCTTCATGTGTGTCACCGGGAAGCATTAAAGGATTTATACAGTTTTGAGTGGCTGCAAGTTCCTTTTTAGAACATAATACTATTTTTATATAACTGACTACTTTATATAACATTTTCCCCCTTCAACAAACATTTAGTTAACTACACAATAACATGAAGTAAAAAAAAAAAAAAATCGAATAATATGATCTAGTCGCAAAGGCGTAGGTTTGTTTTAGACATTGGTGGGGACATAAACGTGGGTACGTGTCTTTAAACACAAATCACTTTATATTAATAGTAATCGATTTGGATCCAGGATGATTCTGAAAGAGTACTCTGCTGTTGCTGTAGTTACAAACACAGCTTTCACGCACATCTGATTTACAGATAAACTGCATGCTCTTATTTCAGCTTGATTTGTACATTATTGTTAATGTTCCTAATGACTTTATCAAATCCTGGAAGATTGTGTATCTTTCTGTTCAACCATTTTCTGTCAATTCTGTCGATGCTTAGGTCAATTCTAACGTAGACTATCTAAATTCTTAGGTAATCTCATTGGTTTCAGATGCGTCCGTAATTACAAAAACATATAGGCCTACATATATTTATTTTTTTGAGCAAAATTATTGCTAGGGACAGTTTGGCAGTAGCTGGATATTGGGAGGGACACGTCCCGTCCCGTCCCCCTGTCCCCCCCCAATTATACACCCCTGTCTAGTGGTATCAAAGCACACACACACACAAACTATATATGTGTGTGTGTGTGTGTGTGTGTGTGTGTGTGTGTGTGTGTGTGTGTGTGTTTTGATACCACTAGATCATACAATTTGATCTCACTTTCACAGCTTTCAGTAGTGTTGAGGTACTTGGACTTGAGTCCGGCCTTAAGTACAGTTTTTACTGGACTTGGACTTGTCAAGGTCTCTGATGCATTTTTTCTCTGACTTGACTAAGACTCAAGCCTTTCGGATGAAGTCCGACACTGTTGACAGAAATGTCACTGGCAATACACTTGATGCAATACCACGAAAGTGATATTCAGCATTTGCATGTGTTTTTAATTCTTGTCCAGTAATCAAAAGCCAATGAATATCTCTACTTCTGCGCTGACAGAGCGCGCATCTCAGTCAGTGGTCGGTTTTGCAGTCAGATGCAGATGAAACATATGACTAGTGATCGACCAATACTGATTTATAACCGATATGCAGAACCGATATTCATTTACTATAAAGTAAATAAATGACTGAGAGAAGGCTCTACTGATGAACATCTTTTATTTGGATGGGTCCTACACGCCTAACACAAATTCTACCATTTGACTGTTTAGGAGTTTTTTGAAGAATTTCGGGCCTAATACTTTCCTATAATAATAAAGTATTCAAAATTTAAAAAATTATTAAAAACAAAAAAAGAAAGAAGTGTTCCACCTACTTTTTAAAACACAGTCATGCCACTGGTGACACCAGTGGTTCAATAGTCATGTTATGAAGCTACAAGAATACTTTTTATTTTTGTAACATTTCTGGACCTTAAATGTGGTAGCAGAATTGCTGTCTATGGAGGGTCAGAGAGCTCTTGGATTTCATCAAAAATATCTTAATTTGTGCTCTGATATGAGCAAAGGTCTCACATGTTTGGAGGTTTTATATTGTTGTTTTTGAAAATAAATTTTGCTCTAGTTTATTGCAAACCCTGTGTTGAACGCTGTGGAAAGCCACGAGGGTGAGTAATACAGTTGTGCTCAAAAGTTTACATACCCCTTGCAGAATATGCAAAATGTTAATTATTTAACCAAAATAAGAGGGATCATATAAAATGCATGTTATTTTTTATTTAGTACTGACCTAAATAAGATATTTTACATAAAAGACTTTTACATATACTCCACAACAAAAAACAATAGTTGAATTTATAAAAATTACCCTGTTCAAAAGTTTGCATCCCCTTGACTCTTAATACTGTGTTGTCACCTGAATAACCCACAGCTGTGTTTTTTGTTTAGTGATAGTTGTTCATGAGTGCCTTGTTTGTCCTGAACAGTTAAACTGTCTGCTGTTCTTCAGAAAAATCCTTCAGGTCCCACAAATTCTTTGGTTTTCTAGCATTTTTGTGTATTTGAACTCTTTCCAACAATGACTGTATGATTTTGAGATCCATCTTTTCACACTGAGGACAACTGAGGGACTCATATGCAACTATTACAGAAGATTCAAACACTCACTGATGCTCCAGAAGGAAAAAAAAAACATGCATTAGGAGCCGGGGGGTGAAAACTTGCAAATGCAGTTTCAAGCTGACTTTAAGAGAAATAATTCACATGAATACTGTTCTGCATCTGCTAATGTACTAAAAGCACTAAATGTATAAAAAATAAAATTTGCTCTGGGAACATGATCGCCATGTATTTCAAGGTCCATTTAAAGCATTTTTATCCTTCTATCCCAATAATTAATGCTAAAACTAAAACATCTTGGCGATGCGTCAAAGAGTCCTGTTGAATTTTATCTAGACTGCAAGTTTAGCCTTGGTCTAAACAACCACAACCTCATATCAGAAGTACTGCACTTGTGTAATCAGCCATTCAGAAACAAAACAACTAACTGAAAGCACTTCCTTTTGGGCTGTGAGGCATATTTTAAGCAAAAGCAGTGCAAATATATCTGAACTTACAAAGACAAAATCAAGCAGCAAGTCAAAGATCCGCACCCTGGATTGAAATTTTTCAGATGGGTTTTGCCCTGGAGTATCTTTACACCTTCTGCAGTACAAATGTTCCTATGACGCATTGCAAAACAATACAAGATGTTCCCAACAGTGTACTTTTGTCGGTTTCAGGACATGTCTTGTCTTTACAGTGGAGTTTTATATTAGTCATCAATCTATAATCATTAAACACTGTGTTCAGTCGAGTGCACTACACACACACCTCTACTGAATTACAGTTTCTCTGAATTGCTAAAACACAATTTTTAATTTGAAACCATCACTCATTTTCTCAAAACCTTAAACACAAATCCAAATGTTCAAACTAAATTCACAGAACTCCTGACTCTTCTGGCAAAATCAAACATTCGCTTCAAAACCATCTCACCCGTACTCAAAATCAAACAAAGCTTTTAAATCATACACACATTAGTCAATAATACGCACTACAGGTCATTCATTAGACACTACATCAGAAATAGTAATTATTTTGCAATAAAAAAAGATACATAAACACACTCAACACACATAATTTTGGTGAATATACAAAAATATAAATAAAGGAAAAATACAAACACATATGTATATATCCATGAGTACCAAAGACGTCACTTCCGCTGTGCTCGCCGCCATATTTGTGTCCGATATGACAACAGATGCAGCGCATCTAAATGAGATTTAATAGTATATTGAAATAAGAAATTGCTTTTAACTACCACTTCCCACACTGAGTCTTAGACTTGATTGTAAGTTTAGGGCAGAAAGTGTAAATGATTGTTAACCTAGTCGCTGGATGAAGGCTTTAAGATCTTAAAGAATACTATGCCAGCTGGTGGGACTGGCACTAATTCCCTTACAGTCCGTGCTTTGATTTTGGCAAATTAGTTTTGGCGAATGCAAAAAAAAAAGAAAATAAATACAATAAAATTATAATATATATATATATATATATATATATATATATATATATATATATATATATATATATATATATATGTGTGAGCATGAGCCCAACATCCAGCAAGCCAAGAAAACATGGATATATACCTGAGAGAAGACGTTTTTCAACTCTTGTGTATTCTTAAACCTGGATCTCATTATTACAGCACAAGTTTAAACACCAAAAGCATGTGAATTTACTGATGTTTCAGACGTTCTCTGATATGCTTTCAAGTTTTATGCCATACATATGTTTGTAGGCTATGTAATTTCACAGTATATCCACCTCCTAAAATATTACACCACTTGTGCAGCCAGTCACAATTCACAAAAGTACATTTTGCCTTTTTTTAGTACATAAATAGTTTTAGCAAAATGAATATGATTATTTTTGAGAACCTTTGATCAGATTGGACTTAGGAGTTGACCGGTTTAAAATAATGTAATCGCAAAAAAACAGCTTCTTTTCATTTTTTAGGACATTGTTTTTGTTATAAATGTACTGATTCACATTAGTAGTCAATAATTATTATTGCACTATTCTGCCTCTCCAGACATGCTCTTGCACCCCAGACCGACTCCGGTTGCATTCATTCACATGGTAGTGTGATGTATATAACGTTAGTGTAATTTCTATTCACCCAGACACTGACGCTGTGACGCTGAGTCCCGGCAACATGTCAGAAGTGGCGGTACGAAGAAGAAGACTATATGCATACCGGCCCAGTTGTAACGGCTATCAGAATAATATATCCCTTTCATATTATAACCTTGTTCTGAAACTTCTGGGAGTGTTTTGCTGATCTTCTTCTTGTATCTTGACTGAAACAGGTAGCGCGGACACAAAAATGGCGGCGATAAAACACAGTGACGTCACATGGTCCATATGAATACATATATGAGTTCAGATGCAAAACCAGCTAAAAGCCATCTCGGTCAAAAATTAGATAATAATACTGAGTGAATGCTCTCGATACATAGTATACATCCAAATAATACTTTTACTTCAAACTCACTAAAATCCCACCCTCAGTCCAATCAGAAGTACCAGTACTTACACAGAAACCTATACATCTGAGACTGATAAAACGGCATTTTTTAAAGGAATATATATATTAGTTTTTGACAAACAGACATCTGTGTATATTTTTGAGTGTGTCTATGTTAATGTATCTTTATATATGTATGTATGTGTATATATATATATATATATATATATATATATATATATATATATATTACATTTAGTCATTTGGCAGACGCTTTTATCCAAAGCGTATATATATATATATATATATATATATATATATATATATATATACTACCGTTCAAAAGTTTGGGGTCAGTAAATTTTTATTCTTTCTTTTTTTTTTTTTTTAAATGAATACTTTTATTCACCAAGGATAAGTAAAATTAATAAAAAACAAAAAATGATAGCAGATTTAAATTGTTGTATTTTGAATAAATGCTTTTTTAACTTGTTATTCTTCAAACAATCCTGAAAAAAAGAACCACAGGTTCCAAAAAATATTTGGCAGCACAACATTGATAATTCTAATAATAAATCAGCATATTAGAATGATTTCTGAAGGATCATGTGACGCTTAAGACTGGAGTAATGGCTGATGAAAATTCAGATTTGCATCAAAGGAATAAATTATATTTTGAAGTATATTGAAGTAAAAAACATTATTTTATATTGTAATAACATTTTGCAATATTACTGTATTTTTTCTGTATTTTTGATCAAATAAATGCTGCCTTGATGAGCATAAGAGACTTCTTTAAAAACCATTAAAAAACTTACTGATCCCAAACTTTTGAACACCAGTATATATTGTAAAAAAAAAAAAAAAAAGGATCACATCTTAGAGCTAGGTCAGAGTCAGAGAACTTCATCTACATCAGCAAAAACCTTCTGGTTTGGTAATCTTAGAGATCTACATAAGAATATGTTACAATTGCCAAAATACAGTGGATCAAAAAAAAATCTTTCATTATTCCTTTGAACTTTCATACTGATTATTGTGGCACCAGAGAATCTGCTCAAATTTGGCTGAACTTTTTTTCTGCCACTGTCATTCAATGCACAAGAATATGGTCTATCACAGTAGCTCTAATTTCATCTGAAAAGACTGTTGTTGGTTTTGTTCTTCCTTGTCCTGCTTTTCCAACACCTCATATTTGCACTCTTCTGTATACCTCTCAGATTGAGGGATACACCTGTGCCATCTGTGCACTTTGAACTGGCATATATTTTGTATGTTTAAATATTTAGAAACAAGTGTGAAGAATTTTGAATTATTGTGTGTAAAAGATGACAGCCGTGTTGCAGTTGTGCTTAACTTTTGCTTTCTTGTGTTTAGGGGTTTGCTTCACAAGTTCATCACAGAGCAAACTGTGTCTTAGTGGCTGATAATGTGTTTAGAGTTTTGCAAAAAGAGTGGATGAGATCTGCAAACAGTGTCTAAACTGCCTGAACTTGTTTAAGGTTTTTGCAGAAAGAGTGATTTATTTGACAAATTGGTTTAGACAATTGAGAATTTGGTTTAGAGAATGGGGTTTAGTGTTTTAGCAAATGTGAAAAACTGTAATCCTATTGATCTAAAAATATACAATTATATATTGTTGCTTTTGACAATAAATGTTGTTCTAGTTTATTGCAAACCCTTTGTCGAACCCTGTGCACACACTTACAAAAATGTTAAATAATTCTATTTACTGTCAGTAAATTAAAAATGCTATTTAAGTAAATAAATAAATAGACAAATACATATAAATAAACTGTTGTATTTTACAATTATAACTGTAGTAGGCCTACTTATTGCTACCATGTACATTTTTTTGTTACATTCATAGCGCTATTCGACAGACATAATGATAAAGGAAGTTAGAATTGTAACAGAAAAGGTGAATTCTATTTCCGCAATCAAAGTATCAGCTTTCTTACCGTTATTGTCGCCACAAGTGTTTGTTTTCGGAGGGAAAACACTATGCATTTTATAGTGTGTTCATCTGAACAGAGCTAAATACAACTATAAAACGACAATGCACACAAACAACGACAGGATCCTGTTTGCTGCGGCTGACAACATGGAAGCTCATTTCAGATGGCGCAATAAATGTTTAGGCTAAATAATTTTCACTGTCTGAAACTAAGCGTGTCCACCCTTGGTTGTGTGTACAAGCTGTTATGGTTCTTAACAAATGACATAAATGAACTTACCAGCTGAACAGAGAGTGACAGCAGTTTAGCGGTGAGCTTCGTGAGACACGCTTCTATGTTTTTGTGGGCGGAGGCGGAGCTCATGAATATTAATTACGTCATGTCCATGATGGTTGGACACTTTCTGTGAGCGTCAATACAAGCGTCATTACTATTCATGAGCAATGTATTTCTTTGAATAAAGTCATCGTTATTTATATGGCGCTTTGTAGAATACAGATTGATGGTATAAAATAGCGTTTCAATAATGCAAACAAAATAAAAAAAAAATAATTAAAGTTGAATTTCCAGAATCATTACTCCAGTCTTCAGTGTCACATGATCCTTCAAAAATCATTCTAATATACTAATTTATTATCAGTTGCGTTGCTTAATATTTTTGTTTGTTTGTTTTTGGACCTGTGATACTTTTTCTGGATTTTTTTTTTTTAATCAATAAAAGGTTAAAAAAAGAACAGCATTTATTTAAAATAGAAAGGTTTTCTAACAATATACACTACTGTTCAAAAGTTTGGGGTCAGTACATTTTTATTCTTTATTTTTTTTATTTTTTATTTTTTATTTTTTTTTGAAAGAAAGAAATTAATACTTTTATTCACCAAGGATGTGTTAAATTAATAAAAAGTGACAGCATAGATTTACATTGTTAAAAAAGATTTATATTTTGAATAAATGCTTTTCTTTTTTAGCTTGTTATTCATCAAAGAATCCTGAAAAAAGAATCACAGGTTGCAAAAAAATATTTGGCAGCACAACTGTTTCCAACATTGATAATTCTAATAATAAATCAAGATAGTAGAATGATTTCTGCTGATGAAAATTAAGCTTTGCATCACAGGAATAAATTATATTGTAAAGTATATTAAAATAATAACCATCATTTTATATCGTAATAACATTTTGCAATATTACTGTTATTTTCTGTATTTCTGATCAAATAAATGCAGCCTTGATGCGCAGAAGAGACTTCTTTAAAAAACATTAAATGAGAGGCTGTGTCCAAATTTTTGACTGGTAGTGTATAAAAGTGACAAATGTTTTAGTGATGTTTTGAAATAGAAAGTCTTAACAGTATTCTGAATGAGGAATTATTTTAGATTCATTATTTTAAGGTTTTAGAAGTTTCCTTGTGTTTGTGCTAGTTTTCATTTTTGGTTTTATTATGTAGGCTACTTCTGAAGTGTCTAAAATTAGATTTGTATTTGTTTGTTTGTGCATTCTCTTCTCCAAAATAAAATCTAATACAATGATATATTAGAGTAGTATTTATTGGATCTGAATTGAGCACAATAAAACTAACCTGATATACCCTTATAACAGGCAGGTTGTTGTAATGTTTTGCAAATATATGCGATTTATGGCTGAAAATAGAATGTTAAAAACATAAATAAATAAATAAATAATGATGTCTGTTTTCAATAAAAAAGTCAAATATGTGACTAAAAAGTCATATGTGTTAAATGTACTGTATCTTTTTCCAGGCTAGTAATGGTGGTAATGTTAATAGATGGTTTGTTTCTATTAAACAAAGAAACAAACAAACCTATCTGGAGAATTTCACTGGAGTTTTTGTGAGCCACCAACTCGAGTCCCTGGTTTTTACTTTAAAACATGTGGAATATGGTACAGATGTTAATTTTTAATCATTGTCAACTCATTAATGTTTTTCCTTTAACTTCTACCATGTACTCTACACAGCTATCTGAGCAAGGCCTCTGAATCTCATGACGAACCTCCAGAAGAGGGCGCTGTCTAATGGATTTAATGGTGTGTCTAAACAGACTGGACCGTTTTTATAGGACATTTCCTGTGTTTCAAAGCAGATTTTTTGCTGTGTCGTCCTAAATAGTATTTGAAAATAGAATTTGATTCCAGTTGTTAAAACCTAAATGTGCCAGTCGTAAATTCAGTTTCCAACTTAAATATTTTAAACATTGCATCAACTAAAGAAATCTATATTCATTATAAAATGCCTTCTGTTCTATTGTATGTATTTTGTGCAAATGCTCAAATTCTGCATGTAAAATGTTCTTACAGTTTGACTTTTTTGTTTGCACATGATGTGTTACCCTAACAAACAAAACTGCATAAAGATCTCAAATGGCAAAAATGGCTTTTATTTGTGTATTTTTTTTTTTTTTTTTTACTGATTCAACAGGTGAACACAAAACCACAAAAACATACATTATAAAAGTTCAGTGAAGATTTTGGTTGAGACAGTTTACCCTGTACTGCCATGAAAAGTTGATGTATTTACAGGTTTTTAGATTTTTTTTTTTTAATTCAGATTCCTTTTTCCCCCAATTTTTTTTTTTCAAGACTTAAAATATAAAATTTAATATAAGGTTAAAATATAAGGTTTATATGGAACTTGATTTAAAACACACCCTGAGAAACATGCTAGAATAAAATGTGTGACAGCTGTCAGATTATACAGTAGTCTTAAATGTGGCAGAGATTAAAAACACAAGATATTTATATTTGGCCTGTTTTAAATCTGGATGATTTGAAGAGATGAAGAGATCTTGAGGCTTTGTCAGGTTCTCGTCAGCTGAAAACATGGCATCTGTGAACGAAATAAAATAAAATACAGCTGTTATATGATCTCATATATATCTTTTTTATGGATCATATCATATCACACATGAACATAAGCATTGTTATATTGGAATATATTTCCTACATTTTGTTAATTCAAAACAAAAGTTATGCTCGGTTTAGAACAATGTTTCAAAAATTGTTAATGTGACGTTGTGTAACGTAGACTTTGTGTCTTTTACATATTTGTTGTATCAACATTTTAAGGTTTACTATAACCAGGGTGCGATTTGTGAAAAAGAAGAGGGAAAACTTTTTTTTTTTTAAACTTTTTTCTCTCTCCATAGGCGGAGATTGTCTCAACTCCAGTAAGGCTATAGCCTAATTAACCCTAGTGCAATCTGTTAACAACGCATATTATAAACCCGTCTTTTTAAGCAAGTACCACATAATCAGTGTCATGTCATGAAATGTTTTTAATACGACGGAAACTTTGTCTAACGTGATCACAATTTAATAAAAACATTGTAAGTTGGGCCTATTAGGCTATGTCATAATTTTATTTCCACTGTTAATCAAACAACGAGTAAATTAAATAGAGAAAGCGAGCAAAGCACACAATATCAACGGCGCTTGAATGAATCAGTTATCACTCCGTTGCAAAATTTGTCACTGTTTCGAAGCGCTCCAATCGGATGGCGTATTGTGAATCATTTGATTCGAAACGAAAATTCAAAGCGCGTATCTCGAATCATTTGATTCAGAACAAGAATTCAAAGCGTGCATCGCGAATCATTTGATTCAGAACAAGAATTCAAAACGCGTATCTCGAATCAATTTGATTCACAACACGAATTCAAAGCGCGTATCTTGAATCATTTGATTCAGAACAATAATTCAGAATGCGTATCGCGAATCAATTTGATTCACAACAAGAATGCAAAGTGCGTATCTCGAATCATTTGATTCATAACAAGAATTCAAAGCGCGTATCTCGAATCATTTGATTCAGAACAAGAATTCAAAGCGTGCATCGCGAATCATTTGATTCAGAACAAGAATTCAAAACGCGTATCTCGAATCAATTTGATTCACAACACGAATTCAAAGCGCGTATCTTGAATCATTTGATTCAGAACAATAATTCAGAATGCGTATCGCGAATCAGTTTGATTCACAACAAGAATGCAAAGTGCGTATCTCGAATCATTTGATTCATAACAAGAATTCAAAGCGCGTATCTCGAATCATTTGATTCAGAACAAGAATTCAAAGTGTGCATCGCGAATCATTTGATTCAGAACAAGAATTCAAAACGCGTATCTCGAATCAATTTGATTCACAACACGAATTCAAAGCGCGTATCTTGAATCATTTGATTCAGAACAATAATTCAGAATGCGTATCGCGAATCAATTTGATTCACAACAAGAATGCAAAGTGCGTATCTCGAATCATTTGATTCATAACAAGAATTCAAAGCGCGTATCTCGAATCATTTGATTCAGAACAAGAATTCAAAGTGTGCATCGCGAATCATTTGATTTAGATCGGGACTTTGAAGTGGTGGAGTGGTGAATGTTTTTATCCCCACTGAGGATAAAAATAATTCGTTAGAGGCAGGGAAATGAAATTCGATCGGAGTGAAAGGGGTTTCCCAAACCCGATCACTTTCTTCAGCATTCATGTAAACACTACATTCAGATTCATCAGTCGAAATGAATTCAGTCAGATTGAAACAAAAGTTGTGCATTTAAACAACACTGAGTAAGGTAGAAAACACATATATTATAGATATATTGAAATATCCACTGGTCTAAAAATATGCAGATCTTGATGCTTTCCTTCTTGAGGAAAACATGTTGTCTGTTTGGAAGAGATGAAAGAAATAAACGTTTATTACTCTATATCCACACTCTCATATGTCTATTATTACAGATCAGAGACAGAACAGCTGTTATGATGAATTACAGCTTGTGCACTCAAATAGTGTATATTCACATGGATATGTTTAGCCTATATCTAGGAAAGTCTGAGAAAGGCACATGATATAATTCAGCTAAATTTGCATGATTTGTTACAAATCTCTGGAACAAACACTAACACAACATGAATAGATGAAATGAAAGAAAAAACAAACAGTGTCTAAAACACGTTTCCTTCATTTCATTCAATCATAAGTTTTAAAGAGAGTTTAATATGAAGTAACAAATAACCAAACAGACACTCAATTCACATTTGTCTTTTAGAAATGATTCATTTATGACATTTGAACCATTTATTTGCTTGTAAATGTGATTGTATTGAATGAATGTAACTAGTACCTTGTGTTTTAAGAAGGCTTTCTCTAATTTTGTTGTTGTCTCAGTCTTCTGTTTTCTAATTCGAGATCTCGTACTCTTTCTTCCAGATCTTGTATTGTTAATAATTTTGACCCATACCATGTATTTTTCACATATGCCACAGTACGTGTGATACTGCATGATTCTACAGGTCTTTTTTACATGGGTTATTCTAAACCCAGGCTGACAGAATCCCTGTGATATTTTTTCCATGTTTCACACAGTCAGTATCCTGGGTTAAGAATGAATCCTGGAATCATGTTTATAAATTCATAAACTCTATTCCACAAATTGTAGTCAAATCATATATGATTTAAATGACTTGACAGAATTTTCTAAAGTAAGCTTTGCACAGGATTCTAAATGATACTAGAAAAATTAAGACCTATTAATAATAAGCATTGCATTGTTTTACAAACTTTAATTCAATTGTCCCCATTTCTTTTTTTATCCACAAGCCACAGCTAAGTCACACACAAAATCACATACAATCAAAGATATATAGCTAAAAGAAGAAAGCATGTTAAAGTATCCTGAAAATCCTCAATAGTCATTCTGTTCTCATGTGTTTTTTTTTTTTTTTTTTTATCAAACCACATTTAATTAAATGTAAATCTGATGCAGCAGGTTTGACATTGAACTGACTTCATCAGTCCTGTGGTATTTTACTTTAAACATGCATCATTCAGGCATAAAATGAAAGTCATCTGACACAACCAGATCTACAACATACCTAACAATTTCCGCCTTTAAATGAAAATAAAACCTCATTCACAAAGGCTATTTCAGCATTTCAGAGAAGAGCAGAATCACAACAGAACTGAAGGTTAAAAATCAATTTGCCATAAGTCAACACAAATCATAGTATACAATGGAAAGTTTAATGTTAAATTAGAATAATACAGTACGGTGAAATGCAGATAAGAAATAATTTATTTTTAATACATACTTGAAAAAAATCTTTCTATTTTTTTCAGCTAATTTCTCTAGATGCAAATAAACAAATACAATTGGTAAGCACAATTAAGAATGAAAAACTTTTCCACACTGTAACAAAAAATCCACAGAATTTACTGTAAAAAAAGCATTTACTGTAGCATTTTTACAGTTTTTTTTTTTTTTTTTTACAGTCAAACAGCACTAATAATAGAGCACCACACCCTAATGAAGACTGAGCAAACACTCTAAAATGACTCAAGCCAAATGACTCAAAGGCTATCTTATCACTGCAACATTTTCAAATGATTGTTTACACGTATACAGTATGCAAACATGAACAGTTGGTATCTACTGGAACGGGGAAAGATGAGAATCTACAAAACGGTTTACCGTTAAGATTACACTTCAGTAACATTTCAAGTCAATCCAGTCTGACAGGAATGGTATCAGATATTTGGCTTCATGTTTCACTCAAATCATGTACAAACACTTTAGGATACAAATCAAAAGATTATTGTCTCTAACTGTAACACAGGGATTCATTACTACAGTCAGGATTTCTGTTTTTGAATTTCTTGTAACACTTTAGATTACAAATGCTATTTAACTTGTTGTTTATTAGCATGCATATTACTATCAATTTGTCTGTTTATCAGAACTTATAAAGCACATATTTAGCATGATCATATTTTAGATTCCCCATACCCAAACATAACTACTACAACAGCTACCCTACTTACTATCAATCAACAGTAATTAAGAGCTTATTAAGGGAAAACTCTACTGTTAGCAGTGAGTATGTGTTCCCTTATCTAAGATGAATGTTTGTCCTCCCTTCTCAGTTTACTGCTATTCCACTAATTTGAAATCATATGAGATTTAAATGATATGACAGAACTTTCTGTCAAAGTAAATAATATTTTGCACAGCATGATTCTAAAAGATGCTAGAAATGTCAGACCTTTAAAAAGAAGGATTGCATTGTATTACAAACTTGCAATTTTAATTCAGGCTAAACAAAGTTCAGAGCTGCTTATAAGAATCAAACTCAAAACTGAAGAACAAAATGTTACACAGCAGCTACATGGAAACATAAATGATCCTGTAATTCATCTCCAATATGGTTTACAATGGAAGTCGAACAGCATATATCATGTGACTGATTTCCCTTTATAAATTGAAATATCAAAGATACTTATTTAGATAAGTTAAAGTCTAATATGTGTATCGTCGTCGTCATCATCATCTTATCAGGATGTCTAGCAGCTGATGGGACTTGCTTTTGCAATTTTCCACAGCGATATCATTGTGAAACATATTTTGAATCTTCAAACTGAAATAATATCAAACGAGTTCTATGTATCTTAACACAGTACTCCATTGTTAGTCTTTTAATTTCATTACTATCTATGAATGTCATTCTTACTTTATAAAGATAATCACAAGAAAATCACAATTCTACATATTGTTATATGTCATTGTTTTATAAGTGACAAAGTGTGTTTGTTGGGTGACACAATTTGCTAGTGTTACAGAAAAATTAGTTGAAGTGTTTTGGTAGTTTTAGTGCATTTTGAATATAAAGTACACTGAAAGAGTTATGAGAAAATCAATAACTAAAAAACAACAATGCAAACGGGCACAAAACCATCAATATGAGCAATGCACCCTCATGAAGACAAGAGAAGTCAAATGACTTAATGACCTAACACTATTCTTAGCACTGCAACATTCATCTTGATTTACATGTATGTAAACACGCACAGCCATTGTCCACTGGAATGAGGAATGTCCAGAAATGTTTTGCTTTTTCAGCTTAAACTATATACAATCACTTTAAAGTAAAAATAAAAATAAAAATATTGTCTTGTTGAACTGCATTCCTACATTTACATTTTATAAATGTATAAAGAAAAATCAGATGTTTCATAAAAAAGCATTGCATTGACTTACAAACTTGCCAGAAGTGTACACAATATAATGCAAATGAATTGAGTAAAGCTCTTTTAATTCAGACTAAAAGTTCAGTGCTGCTTTTTATTAAGGACATTAAAGTCCGAAAATGTAAAAAAAAAAAAAAAAAAGGCTGCTGCGTGAAAGCATAAATTATCAGTTAATTAACTTGCTAATTATTTTTAGCAAAACAGCAGCTACCATGTGCTGATTTCCCTTTATAGAGTGACATATCAAAGATACAAATTTTATTTTGTTACTAAAGTCTAATATGTTGAGGAAAGGAGTGTCATCATCATCATCATCAACTCTTCAGAGTTTCTGGCTGCTGATAGGACTGAAGGATTTGGATGTTTCATCTGCCATGAAGGCTTCGATTTCCTCCACAGTTCCTCCACAGACGTCACATTGGTATCATCCTCAATACCCGGATAGAGCCCGGATAGCTCAGTCGGTAGAGCATCAGTCAGTAGAGCATCAGACTTTTAATCTGAGGGTCCAGGGTTCAAGTCCCTGTTCGGGCGACGCGCCGTCTTCTTTGCACAACATCAGAAAGATCAGGCCCTTTCTAACAGTGCAGGCTACACAACTTCTTGTCCAGGCCCTTGTCATCTCCAGACTGGACTACTGCAATGCTCTTTTGACTGGTCTTCCATCATGCACAATCAAACCTCTACAAATGATTCAGAATGCAGCAGCACGGCTGGTCTTCAACGAGCCCAAAAGAGCCCACGTTACACCTCTCTTTATCTCCTTGCACTGGCTCCCAATTGCGGCTCGTATCAAGTTCAAGACTCTGATGCTTGCATATAGGACAACCACAGCTGCTGCACCTGCTTATCTGCACTCGCTATTGCAAATCTACACCCCCTCCAGAACTCTGAGATCTGCTAGTGAGCGACGCCTTGTGGTACCATCACAGAGAGGTGCTAAATCACTATCCAGAACATTCTCTTTTACTGTTCCTGGCTGGTGGAACGATCTTCCTACCCCTATCCGGAATGCTGATTCCCTGACAAGCTTCAAGCGACAGCTTAAAACTCATCTCTTTCAACTCTATTTGCTGTTACCATAAAAAAAAAAAAAAAAAAAAAAAAAATTATTAATCTCTTTATTCCTTCCCTTTCTAGCTTGTACTTGTCTGAAGCACCACTCGAAATCTGGTATTATAGCACTGCCTGTGTCTGTTTGTCTCCTTAAGAAGAATCGCTCTATGTTCTCCCAACTGTATGTCGCTTTGGACAAAAGCGTCTGCCAAATGCATAAATGTAAATGTAAATGTAATACACACGAGAGAGAAAGAAACACAGAGATCAGTATTCTTATAGAAAAACAAAATCTTTTAGAAAAGCATATTTATAATATCTGAAACAAAAATTCTGAACTCTTGATTATAACGTTTTTATGAAGATAAGTCTATACTAGCTTTGCACACCTCAATTGGAGAATATTTGCCCATTCTTCCTTGCAGAATTGCTCAAGTTTAGTCAAATTCTGTGGTGAGAGGCAATGGACTGCTCTCTTCAAATCCATCCACAGATTTTGGATTAGATTTAAGTCAGAGCTCTGACTTTGTCACTCAATGACATTTGCCTTGCATTCTTAAGCCATTTCATTGTTGTTTTGGCAGTATGTTTAAGGTCATTGTTGTGCTGGAAGGTGAATGACTTGCCAATCTTCAGCTGTTTTCCTCAAGAATTTGGATGTACTTGGCAGCATCCATTTTCCCTTCAATCCTGACCAATATGCCAGTCCCAGCTGAATAGAAACACAGCCCCACAACATAATGCTGCCACCACCATGATTCACAGTAGGTATGGTGTGTTTTGGATGGTGTGCCCTGTTTGCTTTTTTGCCAAACATAGCTCTTGGAGTTCAGTCCACAATGGTCAATTTTGGTCTCATCAGACCATAGCACCTTTTGCCAGAAGGTATCAGACTCTTCCAAATGTGCTTTTGCATAGCGCAAACGAGAAAGGCTTCTTTCTTGCCACCCTGCCAAACAGGCCAGCTTTGTGTAAAGCTTGGGAGATAGTTGTCACAGGCACTGTACTGTAAACATGAATATTCTGTAAAATTCTAGGTACTACCAGCATCATACTTTTTTCATGAAGAAATTTTACGAAAGAAATTACTGTATAACCACTGTATTTTTTACATTAAAATTCTTAATTACATATTTGTTCAGTCAGTGTCATTGATCTGGTGAATCTAGCAGATTACCTGTTTAAATTATGACTCTTAATTAATCAATCATGAATCAATCAATCAATCAATCAATCAATCAATCCATTGGGATTTTGTATTCTTGATGACACCTTCCTATTTGTCCTAAACATATTTTTTGGCCTCTAACTGTACAGAAATAAAAGGTCTCTTCTTCACTCTAATTTATGCATTTTCTGTCAGGGCTTGTAAAAGCAGTTTATAATACAGGGTTGCAAAAATAGTAAGTGTGAAACATTTCTTTACCCTGGATTATACTAAAGTGGGGTTTAAAAGACAATGGCTCATGTTGTGAAAATCACTTATGGGTGTCATGAAATTGCCATTACAAAACCTTTACAAAATGGTCTGCAAACTAAAGTGAACAAATATGCATAATCACCGAAAATGCATATTTAAAAGAAGAAAGCATGTTAAAGTATTTTGACTATCCTCAATAATCATCCTGTTCCCATGTGTTTTTCAGTCATTTATTTAATTAAATGCAAATCTGGTGCAGCAGGTTTAACACTGAACTAGATTTATGATTCCTGTGGTTTAACTGCAGATTCATTCAGGGGCGAAAAACAATAACTGCATTTACTATCTCTGATTGTAAATGCAGAATTGTTAAAAAAATAATAATAATAAAATAAATAAATAAATAAATAAATAAATAAATAAATTAATTAATTAATTAATTCAGAGAAGAAATGAAGGTTTATAATAGCAGAATCACAACTGAACAGCTGGAAACAAACTAAAGAAGCACTAAATGATGAAGTGTGTACATGAGACAAGACCTAAATCTCAGCTAAACTGGTGCAGTTACAAACAGCAAAATCAAACTGATGAAGTGACTGTTTTCCTGCTAACAACAGAGGACTCATGAGACTATGAACACCAACACTGAGTTAACAGTGTTACTGGAACAATCCAAGACCCCCTCTAAATAATCCCAACACAAACAAACATTACATTTATTCATTTTGGACCTGCTTTTATCTAAACTGACTTAACAAATGTACAAATTTGTCATAAGGCAATACAGTATACCATGCAAAGTTCAATGTATGATTTAGAATAATACATAAAGCTAGAGCAGATAATGATGCAGATAAGAAAATAATTAATTCTTAATACATAGTGTAATGGACCGGCCCTGCGTCCCATTGTGCACACTATCCACCCTATCTGCCCTAAATAGTGGCCTAATGGTTTGGGAGTCGGTTGCGAGTCCAAGTCCCAGGTCCGGCAGGGATTGTTGGTGGGGGGAGTGAATGATCAGCGCTCTCTCCACCCTCAATACCAAGACTGAGGTGAGACCCTTGAGCAAGGCACTGAACCCCCAACTGCTCCCCGGGCGCCGCAGCGATAATAATATGGCTGCCCACTGCTCCGGGTGTGTGTTAACTACTGTGTGTGTGCACTTGGATGGGTTAAATGAAGAGCACAAATTACACACAGGTAAGACATAAGAGTAATCCATAAAACAGACGAGGGTCGATCAGCAGTGAACGAATCAAGGCACGAAAATAACTAACTATAGATAAATAGAACTATAGATTAAATAACTTAGAACTAGAAACTAGGATATGGCTCCGTAAACATGCTAGCACAAGGTGAGCACTAAATGCAATGCAATACTCAGCCTGGAAGAGTGGGAAGGACCTCGTATTTAAACAGTTGGTGATTGGATACAGCTGTGTGTAATCAGTGAGGTGGAGCATGGGAAATGTAGTCCAGGGTGTGAATGTCAATATAATTGCGAGGCAACCTCGCAATTATATTAACCTGGTGGCAAGCAGACTGAAAAACCAGGCCAGAATCGTGACATAGCCCCTCCCCAAGGAGCGGCTTCCAGACGTTGTAAATGATATACAATCCAGGAGAGTGGTGGGGCAGAGGCGGAACATGGCGAGGGCTGAAGGGCCAGGTCCCTGTGGACATGGAGGACCTGGGAACTGAGGCAGGACCAGCAGAGCAGAGAGCCAGGGCTGAGCAGGAGCCCACCAAGCTGGAGCAGACGACCACCAGGCCAGAGCAGAAGATCTCCATGGTGGATCAGACAGAGCAAGAGCCAACCAGGGCAGATCAGATGGAACTGAAACACAGAACAGAGAGAAAGACACAATGGGACAGACAAAGAGTTGGTGGTGGTGGTTAGGGCTGTGCTGATTTTCAGACGCGATATCATGCGCATCTCGTCAGTAATGCCGGTTCTCTGATTAGTTGTAAATCTCATTCACCTGTTCATTCATGCAGCCGCGTTTACTACACAGAGCCGTAGTTCACTGACAAGCTACGCAAGTATCGCCTTCAGTATCGCAGGCGATACATATCGATTCTGCACGTGAAACTGCGTAGCTTGTAAGCGAACTACGGCTCTGTGTAGTAAACGCAGCTGCATGAATGAACAGGTGAGTAAGATTTATGGCTAATCAGAGAACCGGCATTACTGACGAGACACGCATTATAATTCGCGTCCGAATATCGGCACAGCCCTAGTGGTGGTGTACATGGCCCAGACCCTCCAAAATGCGACTCCCATTATGGGAAGCATGGCAAACAGACAAATCAGTTCAGGAACTGAAGAGGTAAGATGAGTTGGTTTAGGGGTATTGGTTGAGCGTGCAGGCACCAGCGATGCAGAAGAGAGGGCGTGACTTGGCTCCAGACAAACAGATGAGACATGACTTGACTCTGGAAGACCACCTGAGACGAGACAAGACTTAGGACGAACAGCGGTTATGTAAAGAGGCTCTGGAAGGTCAGCAGTGGTGTGACGAGACTCAGGAGCAATGGTTGTGGCGTGACTTGACTCTGGTAAATCCGAGTAGTTAGCAAAGGCTAGGTATTCCCAAATATAGCCCTCAGGTGATCGTGTGCCTAAACGCAATGCAATACTCAGCCCGGAACAGTAGGAAGGGCCTTGTATTTAAATAGTTTGTGATTGGATACAGCTGTCTGTAACCAGTGAGGTGGAGCATGGGAAATGTCCAGGGTGTAATGCAACAATCTGTGAATGTCAAGGTGACCTCTTGTGGCAAGAGGACTGAAAAACATAGGCCCGAATCATGACACATAGGAATTATAGTAAGTGCTTTTAACTCTTATAAACGAAAAGTCAGTTTGCTGTGAGGTGGCAAGCCTGGTGAGTTTGAGGCAGTCTTTCTCTTTCGTTGTAATAAATTTAAAGTTAGAGGAAAAATACTTCAAAAGCATCTGTTTTCTCCACTCATTTCTCTATGTGCAAACAAACATGTTGTTATGAGGTACATGTAAGCACAATTAAGAATGCAATCTGTTTCTACAGCACTGATGTTAGAGCGCGTCACCCACATGAAGACTGAGCAAATTCTCTGTGCAGTATCCTTGTGATTTACTGGAAAGAAGTTCATTTGGCCCTTTACTTGTCACCCCCATTTTTGAACATAAACTTGGAAGTGCACTATCCAAACATAAAATGTTATAATTCTTGAACAAATACATTTTCTAATATGATTTTGAAGTACCATTCCCATGGTTAATGCAATGTCAGATTTTAAAATGGGTTTCAAAGGATGAATTTTGAGGCTTTCAATTGATATATAATTTATGATCTTTTCTAAAGCATGATAGGGAAACAAAAAAGACTTTGTGACAAAAGTCAGAACTCCTGTTATGATGTAGATTTTTGAGGTGCACTCTTGTCATAAATTAATCTATTACTGTTTCTACATAAAAAAAATAAAAAAAACACAGTGGTTAAATATCTATTTAGGAGTTTTTCCAACAATATATAGTTTGTCATAGTTAGAATAGGATTTAATTGTAATATAGTGAAGTAAACGTACGGGTGGCAGTTAAAAGGTTAAGGAAAGCAAAACAATTCAACAGCTATTTTAGTACTGTAACACTTGTTTTACACGTATGCAGTGTGCAAACAAGTACAGCTACTATTTTCTGGAATGGGTAAAGATGAGAATCTCCAAAACTATTTGCAAAGATTCCACTTCAGTAACATTTCAATCATTCCATTCTGACAGTAATGTATCAGACATTCTGTTCCGTTGGCTCAAATCATGCAACACATTAAGATAAAAAAAAACTAAATGGAATTATCTTGTATCACAGCATTTTACTCTTACAGGTGCTGGTCATATAATTAGAATATCATCAAAAAGTTGATTTATTTCACTAATTCCATTCAAAAGTGAAACTTGTATAGTATATTCATTCATTACACACAGACTGATATATTTCAAATGTTTATTTCTTTTAATTTTGATGATTATAACGGACAACTAATGAAAATCCCAAATCCAGTGTCTCAGAAAATTAGAATATTACTTAAGACCAATACAAAGAAAGGGTTTTTAGAAATCTTGGCCAACTGAAAAGTATTAACATGAAAAGTATGAGCATGTACAGCACTCAATACTTAGTTGGGGCTCCTTTTGCCTGAATTACTGCAGCAATGCGGCGTGGCATGGAGTCGATCAGTCTGTGGCACTGCTCAGGTGTTTTGAGAGCCCAGGTTGCTCTGATAGTGGCCTTCAGCTCTTCTGCATTGTTGGGTCTGGCATATCGCATCTTCCTCTTCACAATACCCCATAGATTTTCTATGGGGTTAAGGTCAGGCGTGTTTGCTGGCCAATTAAGAACAGGGATACCATGGTCCTTAAACCGGGTACTGGTAGCTTTGGCACTGTGCGCAGGTGCCAAGTCCTGTTGGAAAATGAAATCTGCATCTCCATAAAGTTGGTCAGCAGCAGGAAGCATGAAGTGCTCTGAAACTTCCTGGTATACGGCTGCGCTGACCTGACACCAGCAGATGACATGGCACCCCAAACCATCACTGACTGTGGAAACTTTACACTGGACCTCAAGCAACGTGGATTCTGTGCCTCTCCTCTCTTCCTCCAGATTCTGGGACCCTGATTTCCAAAGGAAATGCTAAATTTACTTTCATCAGAGAACATAACTTTGGACCACTCAGCAGCAGTCCTGTCCTTTTTGTCTTTAGCCCAGGCGAGACACTTCTGACGCTGTCTGTTGTTAAAGAGTGGCTTGACACAAGGAATGCGACAGCTAAAACCCATGTCTTGCATATGTCTGTGCGTAGTGGTTCTTGAAGCACTGACTCCAGCTGCAGTCCACTCTTTGTGAATCTCCCCCACATTTCTGAATGGGTTTTGTTTCACAGTCCTCTCCAGGGTGCGGTTATCACTATTGCTTTTACACTTTTTTTCTACCACATCTTTACCTTCCCTTCACCTCTCTATTAATGTGCTTGGACACAGAGCTCTGTGAACAGCCAGCCTCTTTTGCAATGACCTTTTGTGTCTTGCCCTCCTTGTGCAAGGTGTCAATGGCCGTTTTTTGGACAACTGTCAAGTCAGCAGTCTTCCCCATGATTGTGTAGCCTACAGAACTAGACTGAGAGACCATTTAGAGGCCTTTGCAGATGTTTTGAGTTAATTAGCTGATTAGAGTGTGGCACCAGGTGTCTTCAACATTGAACCTTTTCACAATATTCTAATTTTCTGAGATACTGAATTTGGGATTTTCATTAGTTGTCAGTTATAATCATCAAAATTAAAAGAAATAAACATTTGAAATATATCAGCCTGTGTGTAATGAATGAATATTATATACGAGTTTCACTTTTTGAATGGAATTAGTGAAATAAATCAACTTTTTGATGATATTCTAATTATATGACCAGCACCTGTATGTTCCACCACTTACATTTATCTTAATCTTGTAAGATGTTTAACAAGCAAAGTTGTCTACATTTTAGACTAAGTTATCCGTTAAGGTTTCTATAACAAATCACTGTCATTTGTAAATAAACTAAATGGTTACACACAAATAATATTACAATAAATTACCTCAACGGCAGTAATTGTTGTTTCAGTTGCTGTGACATGAATTTTTCTGTTAGCAATATAAGACAATCAGCACTGCATGAACAAACAAATTTGCGTTGGCTAAACAAAGTATCTTTACTGAGAAAAACAAAAGTCTTACTGCATCAAGTTGCCCTATTATTATTATCATTATTATTATTTTTATCGTTTCTCAACTATTTATTTATTTGTTTTTTACAGTGTACCAACCCAGTAAAAAACAAAGTGAACGTGCAAAAAGTTGGAAGTTGGAAAAGAAAATGAGATGGGAGTTTTTCAACATACCCTAACTGTCCTGAAACTGTACACAGAGCTAGACAAGTATATAAATTGTAATAATAAAAATAAATAAATAAATAAAAATAATAAATATTTTTCAGCTGGGATTGATTAGAACCCTTTGAAGCTGCATTTAAACTGCATTTTGGAAATTCAAACTCACCATAGAACCATAGAAGTCCACTATATGGAGAGAAATCCTGAAATAATTTCTTTACGACCGAAGAGAGAAAGACATGAATATTTTGGATGACAAGGAGGTGAGTAAATTATCTGTAAATTTTTGTTCTGGAAGTGAACTTCTTTAATTAAGCCTCATCTTGCCATCACTAATAACCAGATAGCACACTCAGAATTCCAATGCAGCAGCAGCAGCAACAACAACAACAACATCAACAACACACACACACACACACACACACACAAAAACAACTTCATAATGAAAGGGTGAATACACAGGATTATATAGTTATAATGTTAAGGAGGTAAATGGAAAACAGCTGAATGGAACATAACAAGGCTGTGCAATGGTTTATGGGAAATGCAGTCAATGATGACATTACATCATAGTGGTTATCATAGACACTCCGGCAGGCAAGTGTGACACATGGGCTACTGTCATGTGTAAACATGATCTCTGTGTAGAAGAGATAAAACATTTAACTGCTGTAATCATCATGATAATAATGTCTGTTATTATAGAGTCAATCAGTTTTCAGGAAAACAGAACAGCTCTTGTTAAATGTTGAATTCTTGCATGCACATGAAAAAAAAAATTGGGCAAAAAACACACACACACACACACACACACACACACACATATATATATATATATATATTTTTTTTTTTTTTTTGGCTTTTTTTTGCATTGTTTTTTTCTTGTTGCATTTTGTTACTTTGTAAAGTTATGTTGGGGTTAGTTGACATCACTCTTTTAATCACTATTATAATCGATATATTTTCAACTGTTTGTACAATTTTAGCTGTTTTATATTTAGTTTTGTACCTTGTATCTTCAGTATTCCTTACATTTTTCAGTACTTCTTACATTTTTTTTTTTTTTTTTTTGTCAGTTTTGTTGACTGTTGCTTTGTCCACATGATTGTAAAAGCATGGTACTTCAATATATACCACTGTAAATAATTGCTATTTTCATCTATCATGGCAACAATCCAAAGCACTCCAAAAGGGTACCATGGTAATACCAGTTTACTCTATAGGGCTTTTCTAGGTCAACAGAATAATCTTTTTCCATGTTTCACACTGTTCAGTCTTTATCCTGGGTTAATCCTTGTGCAACCTTATGGACATTTTTGTTTTTTCAGTTTTTATAATTTTGCCTGTGTTAAAGCCAGCTGCATACATTTTGGCACAGGTGTGTATTTGTATTGGAATTTTAATATCTTACCCTCATTTCCTTTAATAAATCTCTTTTATACTAGGTACAAAGGACCTTAAAGACAAAAATGTCCTCAATGAAACCCATGAAAACTCCAATTTTTAATGGCAGGGACGTTTAACACAATGCAATATTTGTTAATAGGCTTTCATTCTATTGGCAAGGCTTCAAAATTAAATTTTTTTACTATTTTTTACTAGATGGTGCTTTTTTTTTTTTTCAAGTTTGGCATATAAAGCAAATACTTGCTTTATCCCTGATCTGCTTATGCATATTATAGCAGCTATAATTGTGTTGGTATGGATGTGTAATGACGGATCGGGAGGCGTTGGATCCATGCGCAATGGTTTATTAGACAGAATCGTAGTAAGACAGGCAGAGTAAACAACGGCAGACGAGAATGGCAGAGAGAATATCAGAGAATAACCAGAGTCCATGCAAAATAGTCCGGGGCAGGCAGCGAGCGAGAATAATCCAAAAGGCAAGCGGGGTCGGGGCAACCAGAGAGGGATCGTATGAGGTAAGCAGTCCAGTTCGGTACACAAAGATCAGTAACAAGGAAAAACGCTCGGAATTGCTGGCTAGGCTAGACAAAACTTCGCAACAAGGAAGTGGAAACGGCCGCTATTTATGTCCGGGTCGGCCGACCTCGACCGGGCGGGGTTCAACCCTAGCACGGGATCCTGGGTAATGAAGTCCGAATGAAACTAGTACTCGGGGGAGTTCTCCCGCTGACGGCGATCGGAGGGATCCACAGAGACCGGATTCGTGACAGAGCCCCCCCCCTGGGAGCGACTCCCGGCGCGAGAAGGCCTGGTTAAACGTGGTCTGCCTCGACGTCGAGGGGCTGGTCGATCTGGGTGAAGTTGGTGGAAGTCTGCTACCAGAGATGGGTCAAGGATGTCGTTAGCCTGGACCCAGGACCTTTCCTCGGGGCCGTAGCCTTCCCAGTCGACCAAGTACTGTAGTGAGCCCCCCCGGCGTCGAGAGTCCAGGATTTCGTGCACCTGGTAGACCTCCTCGCCATCCACCAGAATAGGAGGGGGGCCTGCCGGACCGGTCCCCTCTAGGTTCTCCACTCCTTTCGGATCGTCAGCGGGCTTAAACAGGGAAACATGAAAGGTGGGTGAGGTTCTGTAATTTGGTGGTAGTTTTAATCTAAAGGAAACTGGAGTGATCTGTTTAACTATCTGGAAAGGACCCACGTACCTAGGGTTGAGTTTCTTGCACGGCAGCCGGAGGCGAAGATCCCGGGTTGAGAGCCAAACCCACTTTCCTGGGGCGTAGGGAGGAGGTCGGATGCGGAGTCGGTCAGCCTGATTCTGGGTACGTCGAACAGCTCGTTGAAGATGAATGTGGGCCGAGTTCCAGGTCTCCTCGCTTCTCTGCATCCAGGAATTGACAGCAGGCAAGTTGGTGGGTTCCCCTGACCATGGGAAGAGGGGAGGTTGGAAACCTAAGACACACTGGAAAGGAGTGAGGTTAGTGGAAGGTTTGCGAAGTGAGTTCTGTGCATACTCGGCCCACATGATGAAGCGACTCCAGTCGGTCTGGTGATTGTGGCAGTAAGTTCGGAGGTAGCGTGAAAGTTCCTGATTTAGGCGTTCCGTCTGACCATTGGACTGCGGATGGTACCCAGAGGACAGGCTGACATTGATTCCGAGCAGTTTGCAGAAGGAGGTCCACACACGAGAGGTAAACTGGGGCCCGCGGTCGGAGACTATGTCTTCGGGTAACCCATAAAACCGGAAGACGGCGTTGCACAAGGCCTCAGCGGTTTCCATGGCCGTGGGTAGTTTAGGTAGGGGAATGATGCGACATGACTTGGAGAAACGATCCACGACGGTGAGAATGGTGGTGTAGCCCTGGGAGGAGGGTAGGTCCGTGACAAAGTCGATGGAGATGTGTGACCATGGATGTTGTGGTATGGGGAGAGGCTGTAACAGACCCGCTGGGTGATGATGAGGGACCTTGGAGATGTTGCAGCTGTTGCACTTGCGGATGAAATTAATAGTATCGGACCGCATTGTGGGCCACCAGAAGCGTGAGGAGAGCAGGTGCATAGTGGCATTGATACCGGGGTGACCTGAGCTGGGAGAGGAGTGTACTTGGGTGAGGACCCGGGGTCGGAGAGAAAGAGGCACGTAGGTGCGGTCCTGAGGGCAGTTGGGAGGTGTGGGTTCCTGAATTTGCGCCTCGTTAATCTCCGTCATGATGTCCCAGAGTACGGGTGCGATAATCATGGAGGTGGGTAGTATCGGCTCAGAGGAAGGGGGTTCCAGGTTCCCCTCTGAAATGCGGGACAGAGCGTCAGCCTTGGTGTTCAGAGAACCTGGTCTGTAGGTCACCTTGAAGTCGAACCGGGTAAAGAAAAGCGCCCAGCGGGCCTGCCGGTGATTTAAACGTTTGGCCGAGCGGAGGTATTCTAGGTTGCGATGGTCTGTTAGCACTGTGAATGGTAGACGGGACCCCTCCAGCCAGTGACGCCACTCCTCCAACGCCGACTTAATAGCCAGCAGCTCTCGATTGCCCACATCGTAGTTCTGTTCAGCCGGGGTGAGTTTGTGTGAGAAGAAAGCACACGGAAATAATTTGGGGGGTTCACCATGACGTTGGGACAATACCGCCCCAATTCCTGAGCTGGAGGCGTCGACCTCAACGGTGAATTCTTTCTCTGGATCTGGGTGATGGAGAATTGGGGCTGTGGAGAATCTTTGTTTTAGGTCTTGGAAGGCCTGTATGGCGGGAGGTGTCCAAGTGAGACGGTGGTTGCCGATCTTGACCATGGAGGTAAGTGGTGCAGCTACAGAACTGAAATGGCGAATGAATCTGCGGTAAAAGTTGGCGAAACCCAGGAAGCGTTGTAGTTCCCGGAGAGTTGAGGGACGGGGCCAGTTGCGAACAGCTTCCACCTTGTGATCATCCATCGCCACACCCTCGGAACTGATCACATAGCCCAGAAAAGAGATCTGTGTTTGGTGAAAGTCACACTTCTCAATTTTGGCATACAGCTGATGACTGATTAGTCTCTGCAGGACAGCTCTGACGTGTTTGATGTGCTCGGACAGGGAGTCTGAATAGATTAGGATATCGTCAATATACACAATCACCCAACGGTTTAGCATGTCCCTGAAGATCTCATTCACGAAGGCCTGGAAACAAGATGGACTGTTGGACAGGCCAAAGGGCATAACAGAGTATTCGTAGTGGCCAGAGGTCGTGGAGAAGGCCGTCTTCCACTCGTCCCCCTCTCGGATCCGAATGAGGTTGTAAGCGCTCCTGAGATCCAGCTTGGTGAAAATCTTGGCGGTGCGTAGCTGTTCTAAGGCCGAGGGGACCAGGGGAAGTGGGTATCGGAACTTTATGGTGATGTCGTTGAGAGCCCGGTAATCGATACATGGCCGGAGACCGCCATCTTTCTTCTTAACAAAGAAGAACCCTGCCGACGCGGGTGATGTGGAAGGTCGAATGAATCCCTTGGCCAGTTCCTCTTGAATATACTGTTTCATGGCCTCGGATTCAGGCTGTGACAAGGGAAAGATACGGCCCCTGGGTGGAGTGGCACCGGGAATGAGGTCGATGGCGCAATCCCCTGGACGATGTGGGGGTAGTTTGGTGGCCAGGGTCTTACTGAAGGCCTGACTCAGGTCCTGGTACTCGACTGGGAGGGCTACCTCTCTCGTGTGTGGTCGGGGTTCCTCGGAGACGTGTGTGGACGTAGACTGGTGAGTGGGTGTGGCCCCCTTGGAGGAGAGACAGTTCTTTTGGCAGTAGGAGGACCAGCGGGAAATCTTATGAAGAGACCAGGAGATGGTGGGATTGTGTAGACGTAACCATGGCAGGCCGAGAATGATGGGAGTCTGGGGGGAGGTTATGATGTAGAATCTGATGGTTTCTGAGTGATGGTTGATCCGTAACTGGAGGTCCGTGGTGGTGGAAGAAACCTGTCCAGTGCCGAGGGGTCGCCCATCTACTGCTGCCACTGTGAAATGAGGAGCACATGGGAGCTGAGGCACGTTCAAGTTCATGGCAAGGGCAGCATCAATAAAATTCCCCGCAGCCCCTGAGTCAATCAGGGCAGTGACCTGATTAACTCTATCTTTGATGATCAATTCGGCAGTTATGGTGAAATCAGAATGACAAGAGTTAGGACTCACCGAGTTAGGCCGTCGTGGGGGTCGTGATGGGCAGGCTAGCCGCACGTGGCCGTTCGGGACACCATACAGCGGTCGCCCAGTCCAGGGCACGGCCCGTGAGAAGTGAGCAGACGAAAGCTATCCGGCTATTATCTGTTGGGTACATGGTGGGCTGTTGTTCCATAAAAAGTGAGCATTGTAACAGAAAACCCTTACATTTGGCCGGATTACCGTCGAACTTCTCCGGGAGGGCAAGCCGTGGGCTATTCGGGGCGGCTGCGGTGGTGAGATTGGGCGGTGGCGGAGCAGACACAGGTTGAGGAGGGCTGGGGTTTAACACGGTCTGTAAGGATTGAAGAGACTTTACCAGTTCCTCTGTCAGGTGAGTGAGCCGCGTGATCTGCTGTTGGTGGGCCGCGAGCATCGAAGCCTGTGCCGTGAGCTCCGTGCTTAGCTGGTAAACCATCGCTGGATCCGGGTGCGGCGAAGTTTTCTGTAATGACGGATCGGGAGGCGTTGGATCCATGCGCAATGGTTTATTAGACAGAATCGTAGTAAGACAGGCAGAGTAAACAACGGCAGACGAGAATGGCAGAGAGAATATCAGAGAATAACCAGAGTCCATGCAAAATAGTCCGGGGCAGGCAGCGAGCGAGAATAATCCAAAAGGCAAGCGGGGTCGGGGCAACCAGAGAGGGATCGTATGAGGTAAGCAGTCCAGTTCGGTACACAAAGATCAGTAACAAGGAAAAACGCTCGGAATTGCTGGCTAGGCTAGACAAAACTTCGCAACAAGGAAGTGGAAACGGCCGCTATTTATGTCCGGGTCGGCCGACCTCGACCGGGCGGGGTTCAACCCTAGCACGGGATCCTGGGTAATGAAGTCCGAATGAAACTAGTACTCGGGGGAGTTCTCCCGCTGACGGCGATCGGAGGGATCCACAGAGACCGGATTCGTGACAGGATGTCAGAGTGTGGTTTTCTCATGTTTGCACTATAGTTTTCATCATGTAGGCTACTTATTAAGTGTCATAGATTTTCAGAAGAGGGCGCTCTCTAATGCATTTAATGCTGTGTCTACAGAGACTGGGCTGTATTTATAGAACGGCAGTTCCTGTGTTTCAAAAATTCTGATTTTTGCTTGTCCTCATCATAAATAGTATTCAAAAATAGAATTTAATTCCAGTTACAAAAATGTTCCAGTCGTAATTTCAGTTTCCAAATTCAATATTTTAAACATTGGATCAACTAAAGAAATCTATATTCATTATAAAAGAAGTGCAAAAACAAGGAAATCACATCCAAGCCATACCCTCTTTGAACTTTTGCCATCTGGCCGGCAATACAGAGCCCCAAATACTAGGACATCCAAGCACAAAAACATCCCCCCCCCCCCCCCCCAGGCAATCCACCTTATGAACAGCTAAATGTTCATCCCATTGTGCAATAAAAATATGTGCAATAATCTTATATTTAATTGTTACATCCTAATACATCCCTGCATCTCTTTCCATTCTATCATTTAGCACAACTGCTAATAACATACCACTTATGTATTTCTCAATTTATACTATATATTTTTGTCTATTTATTTATACATATGTGTATTTTCTATTCTCATCCTATTTGTATTGTCTCTGGTAGCTAATGACACAAAAACAAATTTCTTGTATGTGCAAGCATACTTGGCAATAAAGCTCTTTCTGATTCTGATAATGCTTTCTGTTCTATTCTATTTTATGTATTTTTTTAAGGACTGTTTAATTTTTCCACGACTGTGGGAATCCTGGTTTTGTGAGACTTTGTGCAAATGCTCAAATTCTGCATGTAAAATATGTTCTTACAGTTTCTTTTCTTTTCTTTTTTTTTTCTTTTTATTTATTTTTTTTTTGCACATGAATTGTGTTACCCTAACAAAAGAAACTGCATAAAGAACTCAAATGACTAAAATGGCTTTTTATTTCTCATTTATTTTTTTAAGTGATTAAACAGGTGAACACAAAACCACACAAACATATAAGTGGCATCTGCCATGAAAGGTTAATATGTATTACCAGTGTAGTAACAGAAAATGTAGATTAGATTTTTTTTTTTTTTCAATGTAAATCAAGACTTTTAGGGTAATATATAAATGTATACATATAAATATAAGGTTTAAATGGAAATTGATTTAAAAATTTAGAATAATGTGTGACAGCTGTGCGTCAGATTATACAGTTGTCTTAAATGTTGCATAGATTAGAAACACAAGATATTCAAATTTGGTCTGCTGTAAATCTGGTGAAGAGTTGGAGATCTTGAGCTCTTTTCAGGTTTCTGTCAGATGAAAACATGGCATCTGTGGGAATGAGATCAAACAATAAACTGTTATTATATTTATGATGTCAAATGTGTATTCTCTTTGTTTATGGTACAACCCTAACTCTAGACTCTAAACTCTAGATTGTAACGTATAGAGTAATGAAAATATTCAGAGAAAGAATAAAAACAGAAGAGCTGTTGTTACAGTGAATCACAAACCCGCACATGGATGTAAGCATTGTTAAGTAATATATTTCCTACAGTCTGTTAATTCATGACTTAAAGTTATGTTAGTGTTAGCACAGTGTAAAACAGCTTTTAAAAAACAGTTGTAGGATAGAAGTTTGATAAATTTGACATCTTGAACCATTTGTAAACTATTTGCTGTATTGAAAGATTTTGTACCTTATGTTTCAGGCTTCAGTGCTTCTTTAATTTAGTCAGTGCTTTTGAAGTCTTAAGTTTTCTAATTGGTGCTCCAGAGGTTGTTCGTTTGCTTCCTGATCTTGAATTCTTATATTAGCTTGAATTAGTTCTTCCAGATGTTTTATTCTTGCTTCATGATCTTGTGATTTTGCTTCTTGATTTCGAATTCTTGCCTCCTGATCTCGTATTAATGTTCTCAGATCTTCAGTTTCTTGGACATCGTCATGCCTTTCCTCGAAACCTCCATTAATCTCTTGCAGATGGCCTGGAAAAGCTCTACAGAAGTTTTGCAGGTCATTCGAATTACCAGAAACATTAATCACATCTCGGACTGGCAGTGAAGCTCGTCTGTTAGTTTGCTGAACAGTGAGGTTTGCGTTTTCGATTAATGTCGACCACCGATCTGGATGTTTAGTGGGTCTGAAGAGCAGAAGATGTAGATTTGTCTCATTTGGTGGATGAACTGGTCTATACACTCTGAAGAGAACATCAGGATTTCTATTCAGCTGAATGTCTCTGTGTGTTTTTCGTTGCTCATCATTCCAGCCTGTAACATCTGTCCCATCGTAAATGTCTCTGACCACTGCTATTTTTTCTGCCATTTTTGGTGAGTGAAGGTTGTGAAGGTCCTGTTTAAAACCTCTTGTTAAGCACTACGCGCTTATAAACCCTTGTGATTGTGCAAGGCAAACAAAGGATGATTCAGTCCAGTGATTCGCTGCCAAGATGAACACGTGTCTAGTGACCGTTTTTTTCCACATGGCTCTGAAATCATTATACAGTGCATAATAGCAGTGCTTTACAGGCAACTTCAGGAAACCAGGCAGGGGATCAAAGCCATAACACAGGTAACCAGCAGTGATGTTACTCCTGATACCATGGTGCTTTAATACATCAGTATCTTATTTAGCAAGTTTGAATACCCTGGGTATCACATGGTGGCCCCAAAATTAAAACAGTTTCAGATTGTTCTCTGTTCTTAACAATATGAGAGCCTAAGTGTGCTTTAAACATCATAAATTTGAAAGTTTAATCTCAAATTTAGAACCTAGTGAGAGATATGTAAGCAGAAGTGAATCTGCTTTTCTTATGTATGCAATGTATTTTACAGTTGAAGACAAAATTAGTAGCCCCCCTGTAAAACACTTTCCCAAGTGATGTTTAACAGAGCAAGAGAATGTTTTCACATTATTTCCTAGTTTTTCTTCTTCTAGAGAAAGTCTGATTTCTTATAGTTGCTTGAATAAAAGAATGAAAAAATAAATAAATAAAAAACTGCTAAGGTCAATATTATTAGCCCCCTTAAAAAATTATTAGTTTGATTAGCTATAGAACAAACCACTGTTGTCCAATGACTTGTCAAATTAACCTAATTTGCCTGATTAACCTAATTAACCTAGATAAGCCTTTAAATTGCTCTTTAAGCTGAGGATTAGTATCTTGCAAAACAACTAGTAAAAAATATGCACTGTCATCATGGCAAAGACAAAAGAAATTAGTTTGGACTTGAGAGAAAGAATCGTTAATGTTCATAAAGATGGAGAAGGATACACACGTTTATCAAAGCGTTTTCAAGTGTCAAGAACTGCAGTGAGATGCATTATCAAGAAGTTTAAAGAGACCAACACAGTGGAGAACAAGACAGGCAAATGATTTCAAAAACTTTGGAAAGAAAACTCGTGAGAGAGGTTTCTAAAGACCCAAGAACAACTGCCAAGACACTAGTGAATGAAACAGCCAAGTCTGGAATTGATGTCTCAACGAAGACAGTCACTAGAGCCCTGCACAGGAATGAACTGCGAGGTTGCCGACCAAGAAAGACTCCACTTCTGAAGAAGAGACACCTCCAAGCTAGAATGAAGTTTGCTAAGGACAACCTGGGGGAATGTGATGCATACTGGAAATGTGTCATTTGGTCAGATGAGACAAAACTAGAGCTTTTTGGCCATAGAGATGTTGCCTATGTTTGGAGAAAGAAGGGAACAGCATTCCCACAGTGAAACATGGTGGTGGGAGTATAATGCTGTGGGGATGTTTCAGTGCATTTGGAACTGGGAATCTCATCAGGGTTGAAGGAAACATGAAAAAGGAAGACTATAAGAAGATTTTGAAAGACAATCTCAGACAGTCTGCAAGAAAACTTGATTTGGGTCGACATTTTGTCTCCCAGCATGATAACGACCCAAAGCATACCTCACTTCTGGTGAAGAAATACCTCCAAATGAGCAAAGTGGGTGTAATTGACTGGCCTGCACAAAGCCCAGACTTGAATCCAATAGAAAATCTGTGGGGCACACTAAAGTCCAGAGTTTGTTCCAGAAGACCAACAAATCTGGAGGAGCTTGAGAGATTTGCTAAGGAAGAATGGGCTGTCATTCCTCAGGAGACATGCTTGAAACTTGCTGAGAACTACAGCAAATGACTAAAGGCTGTTATCAAGCAAAAGATACACTACTGACTATTAACATCAGAGGGATGATCATTTTTAGTTAGGACTTTTTAAAATTCTTGGTTATACATTTATTTCTATTTGTATTACCCTAAAAGCTTCCTGAATAAAGTATTATGTTTAAAAATGCTGTGTTGATAAAATCGTCTTTCTGTTAAACAACACTTGGGAGTTATTTGAAAAATAATGAAATATTTTATAAGGGGCTAATAATTCTGTCTTCAACTGTATGTATGCAAGAAAGTGGCTAACTACTGAAATGGGGCAAGATGAAAATCTCCTTATCTTAAAACTTATCTGCCAAGATTACACTTCAGTAACATTTCAAAACAGCAATACAATCCATCAGTAATAGTACTTTTTTTTCTTTATCTCAAAAACATGTAACACAAAATCAGGCTGATGAACACCTTCGGGATGCTCTTTTATACGGGCAATACTAATGAAAATCTCAATATTTCCAATCAGCCATAAAATCTGACCTGCAACCGGAGACACTCACAAAAGTAAGGTTAGGAGGGACTGTCTCATTGAGGGTGGGAGTCCAGGATCCAATTCATTGACTGGAAGTGATTTATTTTTAAGTGAACGTATGTTTTTAAAAGGCTAACTTATCAGTATTAGTTTTTGGCCCCACTGCAATCTTAGTTTGATGCAGGCTTTCAATTAGATGGGTTAAATGTAACTAAGAGAACTAAAGAATTTCATATGTGGTCTGCTTTAAAGCTGGTCTAAAGCTGCAGATTGTGAGGGCTTCATAGTGTTATGAACTGCTCCAAGACTTGGGTTGAAGGTACAAATGCAACTTTATTAAGGGTAACCCACAAGTAGCAGGCAAAGGGTCAGAATCTCAGGGCAAACAATCCAAACAATAGAGTATAAAACACAGGCAAAGAAAACAGGAAAGCAGGCAGGGGATCAAAACCATAACACAGGTAACCAGATGTTACTCTAGATACCAAGGCTTTAAAGCTTGCATCAAGAATGTCAGGTACTGCCAGTCAGAGCTCTGCATCAAGGCTTGTATTGTTTTTATTGAAGTAACGTCACTGATGAAGTTTAAAGCCTTGTTTAATAGCAGTGCTTCAAGAAGAGGTTCACTTTTGTTGAGAAATATTATAAACTTCCAGTTGGAGCTCCGCTTCGAGGCTTGTATTGTTTTAGTGAAGTGACGTCACCGATAAGGTTCAAAGCAGTGATACAAGTTCAAAGCCAAGATACAACTATTTAAAAATCTAGAATCTGAGGGTGCGAAAAAATATAAATATTGAATAAACATCGCCTTTAAAATTGTCCAAATGAAGTTCTAGCAATGCGTATTACTTATAAAAAAAATAAGTTTTGGTATATTTACAGTAAGAAATTTACAAAATATCTTCACAGCACATGATATTTACTTAACATCCTACTGAATTTTGGCATAAAAGAAAAATCAATCATTTTGACCCATACAATGTATTTTTGGCTATTGCTACAAATATACCCCAGCGACTTATGACTGGTTTTGTGGTCCAGGGTCACATATATGAAGCCTTTTTGAACCATGTAGCACACATTTTGGGACTGTCACACTCCTTTTCTGCACCTTATTTACATTGAACAGGCGTGCATTTCCCAAAAGTATCATTAGCCATCTATGGTTCCACTGAACTCTATTTGTAACAACTGAACTTGTAACCAGAGTGAGCTAATGATGTTTTCGGGAAACACACCACAGCAGATGTTCCTAGCGTGCATTTCAAGCCCTGAGAAATGAATCACTCCTAGAACATCTAGTTGGTAGGATGGGAAGCTTCAAAGTTTAATCAAGCCTCATCTTGCCATCACTAATAACCAGAGAGGACGCTCAGAAATGCAGTGCAACAAAATAAAAACTTTACAATGAGAAATGATCTTTGTGTAGTAGAGATAAAACATTAAACTGCTGTAATATCCAATATATGTCTGTTATTATCTAGTAAACATAACGAATCCCCCTAGAATCGACCTTGAAATCACCTCCTGGAATGCAATTCAAGAGAAGAAGACACATAGCGCTTCAGAGCAAATGCAGCAGAATCTGAGCGGCGTTTGGATGAATATGTAAATATATATTGCACGTTTTTCTCTCAGTAATGAAATAAACACACACACACATACAAAAAAAAAAAAAAAAAACAGCAGTGTGAAAAGCAGCAGTTAAAAATGCATCTGATTACAACGATGTGGATGTTTGCACAAGCTCTGCAGTTCAGTAACGTTAACTTACTCCAGTAATGTCCAGCCACATCATGTTTATTTATATAGTCCATTATGCAATAGATAGCCAAACAGCAAAACCTGTCACTTTCTGTTAGAATTACAACTTGATTTCCTGTTATAAAGCGGCTCTTCAGTGTGGAGCTAGCTAATGAGAAAATATTTTTATTAGTGGGAAACATATAATTTAATTAAAGTGATAGTGTGATTTACAGAGATCAAAACTTGATCTAGCTCAGGACTGTTTTGATTATTATAAGCCTAAAAGGTATTTTAAGACATTATGTTTTGAATAAAATAGTTTATCCAAAAAACAGAGCATCTCATCACTTACCTTTATTTTGACTTGCAAAAGGAGATGTTAGGCAGAATGATGTGTATAAGACAGTTTCTCTGTCTGTCATCTCATTTTGAGTGCCAAATACATCTATTTGTATAATGATCTGGTAACACTTTACAATAAGGTGTAATTTGTTAACATTAGCTAATGTATTAATTAAAATGAATGAACAATGAACAGTACATTTATTACATTTATGTATTATTCTTCGTTAAGGTTGGTTAATAAAAATAAAGCTGTTTGTTGTTTGTTGTTCGTTGTTAGTTCACAATGCATTTGCCAAATGCACAACTTGTGATTTTTCTAAATGCATTAGTAAATGTTGAAATTAACATTAACTAAGATTAATAAATGCTCTAAAAGTTGTTCATTCTTAGTTCATATTAACTAATGAACCTTATTGTAAAGTATTACCAATTAATTGTATAATAATTGTAATTACATAATATGTTTTCTAAAGCTGAAGTGACCTTTATTTATGTTAGAAAATGTGTAACATAATATTTTTACTAATTGCAAAAGATGAATAATCAAAGTCTACAGATTAATCAGTGAAATAATCGACGATTAGTCGATTAATCGTTCTAATAATCGTTAGATTAATCGATTATCAAAATAATCGCTTGTTGCAGCCCTATTTGCAAAAGACCACTAAAAAAAGAGGCGAATCCCAACACCGTTGTCAACAACATTATAGTCGGGATCATTAAAAGTTACGCCGCCTACACAAATAACGGGAGTCACTAAAGAGACATGCTTAGCTGCTTTGCTAGCGTTAGCCTACCTTACAGTGCATAATATATTCACTTACCGCATAAACAGAGTAAGAAGAGATTGCTGAGGATGATGACGAAGGATTTACAGATCCTCTGACAAGCATCTGACCATGTAAAATGTGTAGTAAGAACTGCTGCGTGACCCTTTCAAATAAGGTAATAAAAGTCCTTTTCATTCTAGGGACAAAACTGAACCTCCACTGGCTTCCTGTGTCCATTCATATTACTTATAAAATCTTTTAAATATGCCTGAGAGATTCACACACCGGTTTGTTATTGTGGTGACATTTCCATAACCCTAAACATGAAAAAAAATAAACACTCCTGCATTTTGTTAATTCATGAAGTTATGTCGGGGTTAGTTGACATCACTATTTGAATCATTTTTTTTTGCTGTTTCATATTTAATGTTGTACCTAGTAGTAATTTTTTGGTCAATTTGGTTGACTGTTGGTCAAAACATTTTTTTTTAGTAATTAGCTTCACTGTGAAAACAGTGTAGTAGCAGTGTCAGTGTAAAATGTCTTTTACATATTTGTTGTTAGTCAAGATTTTAAGGTTTTTACAGAGATTGGCTTTTGTCAAATGTGTGACTGCTTTAAATTTGGTCAAAACTTGAAGTCTTCATGAGCTCCCATCAGCTGTAAACATGGAGACAAAACAAATAAACTGCTGTTACATTCGTGATCTCATTATAAAGTCTTCTTTAAGGCACATGATGTAAGTTTTTCCAGAATTTCATTTAACTTTATGAAAATACTGATCATCTGAGCACTTTCTCATTTTTGTTAATGTTTATTCAGTAAAGTTCTGCTGGGAGAGACGGGCTGGTTGGCAACATTTTCATTAATATTTCTGGTGAAACAAACACTAATAAAACACAAATAGATGAAAGAAAAAACAGAAACAGTCTCAAACATTGTTAATTAGTGATTATAGTCAAAAAGTGTAAGAATAGCTTGTTCTTATTCTTATAATTGACACTATTTGTATACAATATTTGACATTATAAAAAGAATGTGATTGTTTTGAATATTGTGCCTCTTATTTTAGCACTTTTCTTTAATCGTCACTTCTGTCTGAGTCTTTAGATCAGGGCCAAAATCTTGCAGATTTTCTGTTTTTCCTTCAACTTCATCTGTTTTGTATTCCAAATCTCTTTTTTGTCTTCACATGCATTGGAAACATCTTAAAATACGCCGTCTTTTTTGCACATAAAGATAAGAGTAATAAATTATTCGTAACTGTAAAGGGTCTGTAAACTGTACTTTAATTTGTGTGCACTCACAACATCAGCAAAACGTTTTTTTTATGAAATAAAGAAAACAAAGAGGATGTGCTTTCTGCCGTCTCGGAACAGGGGTGCTTCCAAAACTCAGCGAATAGCCTACTTGCCTTACAGACAAGATAAATGAATCTATAGAATGCTTTGAATTGCTACTTAAAAACAAAATCATTTAAATCGAAAACAAAAACTCTTTTATTAATATTTAATCCGTAAATGTGCAGTTATCTCTAAAGGCGCGTCCAATGAGGAAATGGTGTGTCAGGATTATTAACTTTATCTTTTCGACACTCACTCTGAAAACATTACTTTATTAATAAATAATACAAATATTCCCTTTACTATTTCATCTTGACACATTCTTGGTAATTACTATAGTTACTATAAAACTATAGTTTCTTCATTAAGTAACTCTGACATCATGAATATCGATTATTTTCTTAGCACGCCCACATTTTTTTTTTTTTTTTTTCACTTTCATATTGGTCTAGCCCCCCCTTAGCCCCGGTAGAGAAAAAATTCTGTTTGAGGCTCAGTTTGTAGTTACAAGTCTCATGGGAGGCAGTTGTAACAATAAATTCTCTTTTTTTATTAGTTACAATACAAAGCAGTTAATGCAAAACTCTAAACAGCAATACTGGAGATGTTAAGTGGCCTTTTATAGAGTATCATGTGTCCTACACACTTAATGCAGGCAGCATCTAAAGAGTGGTTTACTCCTCAGACCTTTTTTATACTTCTTTTTGAAGAATTCCAGTTAAATATCAACTTCTGACAGATGCCCTTCCTGTGTCACTTAAATGCTGCTGCCTGCATCTTGCACTATTCCTTTTCTTCACCAGTCTTTGTCATCTCCGTTTGATGTTGCAACATGCTTTCTTCTCCACTGTATAGCCTCTTGTTAAGCTTTGTGATTGACTATATAGCATCAAATTCAGACACCTTACTTTCAAAACTGCTACTTATTCATCAAAGCAAGTATTGCAAGTGCATGCATTTTAGCATGACATTATTAGCAGGCCTTACAAGCCTGTTTTGGATTGACTGATTGGAGTATTTTCGAAGCTGCTGCCACAGACCTGGACGAGCTCACAGAGACTGTTACCTCATACATCAGTTTCTGTGAGGATATATGCATTCCTACCAGAACTTATCTAACATTCAGCAATGATAAGCCATGGTTTACAGCAAAACTCAGACATCTTCGTCAGGCCAAAGAGGATGCCTACAGGAAAGGGGATAGAGCTGTGTACAATCAGGCCAGGAACACACTGAATAAGGAGATTAGAGTGGCTAAAAGGACCTATGCAAAAAGGTTAGAAGATCAGTTCATTTCTAACGACCCATCTTCAGTGTGGACCGGTCTGAAAGCCATCACAAATTACAAGACACCATCCCCAAACACTGAGGCGAATCAACGACTTTCTGAAGACCTGAATGAGTTTTATTGTAGATTTGAAAGCCCCCACACCTGCTCAGACGATCTCTTCTCACAACCATCAACACCTCCAGCAACCCCCCTCTCCCCCCTCCTGCCTTACAATTAACTGAAAACGACGTGTGCCAGGTCTTCAGGAAAAAAAAAGGAAAAAAGGCATCAGGTCCAGACGGTGTGTCACCAGTCTGTCTGAAAACCTGTGCTGATGAGCTGGCCCCCATTTTCTCACAAATTTTCAACAAATCTCTTGCATTGTGTGAAGTCCCTGCCTGCCACCATCATCCCCATTCCCAAGAAACCCAAGATAACAGGACTTAACGACTACAGACCTGTGGCGCTAACGTCTGTCGTCATGAAGTCGTTTGAGAAACTGGTTCTGGCCTATCTGAAGGACATTACTGGACCCTTACTGGACCCCCTGCAGTTTGCTTACCGAGCAAACAGATCTGTGGATGATGCTGTAAACATGGCTTTGCACTTCATTCTGCAACATCTGGACAGGCCACGGTCTTACGTGAGGATCCTGTTTGTGGACTTCAGTTCAGCTTTCAATACCATCATTCCTACACTCCTCCAAACCAAACTGAACCAGCCCTCTGTTCCCAGCCCTCTCTGTCAATGGATCAACAGCTTTCTGACAGATAGGCAACAGCAGGTGAGAATGGGGAAATTCATGTCCAGCAGTCGCACTATCAGCACCGGCGCCCCTCAGGGTTGTGTTCTCTCCCCTCTGCTCTTCTCCCTCTACACCAATGACTGCACCTCTAAAGACTCCTCTGTCAAGCTCCTGAAGTTTGCGGATGACACCACACTTATCGGCCTCATTCAGGGCGGTGATGAGTCTGCCTACAGACAGGAGGTAAAAGAGCTGGCTGTCTGGTGCAGTCATAACAACCTGGAGCTCAACACGCTCAAAACAGTAGAGATGATAGTGGACTTCAGGAGGAACCCCCTGCACTTTCCCTACTCACCATCATGGACAGCACTGTGGCTACAGTGGAGACATTTAAGTTCCTGGGATCTTTCATCTCCCAGGACATGAAGTGGGACACTCACATTGACTCCATTGTAAAAAAGGCCCAACAAAGATTGTACTTCCTTCGCCAGCAGAAGAAGTTCAACCTACCACAGGAGCTGTTAAAGCAGTTCTACTCAGCTGTCATCGAGTCTGTTCTGTGCACATCAATAACTGTCTGGTTTGTCTCAGCTACAAAATCAGACATCAGAAGATTACAGAGAACAGTTCGGACTGCAGAGAGGATTATTGGTGCTCCCCTGCCCACCCTTCAAGATCTGTATACATCCAGAGTGAAGAAAAGAGCTCAGAAAATCACCCTGGATCCCTCACATCCAAGCCATTCACTCTTTGAACCTTTGCCATCTGGCCGACGTTACAGAGCCCCTAACACCAGGACAACCAGGCACAAGAACAGTTTTTTCCCCCAGGCAATCCGACTTATGAACAGCTAAATGTTCACCCCGTTGTGCAATAAAAATATGTGCAATAACTTTCATCAAGCATCAACAGCACAACTGTATATGCCACTTATTTCTTAATTCATTTTTCTATATAAATATTTTTTGTGTCTATTTATATTTATATTTACATATTTATATTTTCTATTCTCTATTACCTTTTTTTTTTTTTTTTTATTATTATTATTATTTTTTTTTTATTGTCTGTGTTGTTGTCTATGTACCCTGGAAGCTAATGTCACAAAAACAAATTCCTTGTATGCGCAAGCATACTTGGCAATAAAGCTCTTTCTGATTCTGATTCTGATTCTGATTGAAACAGGTCAGTATCAACATCTATATCCAAAACACACTGTATTCACACACTGTAAAGCCCATGAAGAATTCACTAGACCTACTAATCAGTATAAGGTTGTTTTGATACTGCTTGCAGAATCTTTCCCAATCATTAGAGTTAAAAATGATGTGGGCCTGTTATACCAACTCTATTAATCATTGTACCTAAGGTACAGTGGTGCTTGGGTGTTAAAGTCAATGTTGTTTGTATACCAATTGGCCCAAGCCATTATGAAAGTTAGAGGGAAGTAGGGGTGCAGCTGAATATTAAAATGATGGGACAAGTTAGCTATTAGAAAGCTTATATTCGCTATGTGTGTTAGCAAGCTTGGGTCAATTGGTACACTGTAAAAAAACAAAAAACAATTTGTTGAGTCAACTTAAAATAATTTGTTACCATGCGTGACATCTTAGACATTCAAGTTGACTAAACTAAAACATTAGTAAACTTAAGAGGAGTGTTACTCAGCTGCCTTAAAGTTTTAAGTTGAATCATCTAGTAAAATGTAACATTTCAAGTTGACTAAACATTTTTCAAGTTGACTGAACTTAAAATCTTAAGGCAGCCAGGTAACTTATTTTAAAATTATTTTAAGTTGACTCAACAAATGTGATGCGATCTGGGAAAACCCGTCTAATGTCGTGCTGGGATTTTTCGGTTTTCAGGAAATTCGAAAAATAGGTTGAATGTAATTTTTTGCCAAAATTAGTTTTTTATTAAATTATTATCCTATAACATCTTGTCTATCATCTCTGAAAATATCTTGGAAAAACTCACTTGTTTAGTGCAGTAAAATTGCGATTTATTGCAGCAAGCAGAAATGACTGTCTTTTGTCTAATGTTAAGAATGTGCTGCGGAGGTGCTTTCTCTAAACACTACAAAAACAGTTAACCTATCAAAATAAACCACTGTGCAAAGTATTTATTTATTTATTTATTTATTTTTTGATGTCATGAGATGGCGGAGCGCTAGAGATCAACGCAGTCAGAAGAAGCTGCTCACTCAGATGATCTAACTTGCCTCAATCTGCTCAATCCTGATGATGTCAGTGCCCTAAACAATGTTATAATGTGCTATTTCACATCCAGAGATGAGGATTATGATATATGTTATGCCTAAAAAAGGAAAATTTTCACCATGTGTTGGGTTTTCCCATATTGTTTTTTTACAGTGTATTCGTCCACTTTGATAGTAGTTATCAGAGTAATATGACTTGTTGCATTCTACTTTTGTGTCCTTAAACAAAAACACTTTTTTTTGGGTCGACGGCTTCTAAAAGATTTTCAGATGATGATGATGTGTGTTGTCTCTATAGTTCAGAGATGTAAAATGGAAAAATGCATATTAATTAATATATTACTTCTCTGAAACTTTGGGCAAAAGTGCAAATTCTGAATGTAAAACACTCTTACAAGGTTTTGTTGACATAGATTGTGTCACTTTATTAAAAGGTATTACATAAGAAACTTGTAGGCATAAACATAATATAAGCACAACTACAAAATAGACTAGGAAAAGTTGTCCAAGGGTATAGGTTACATAAGGTTAATGGGACTTGTAACAGAGAACATGTCTTTTAGATATTTGTTGTATAAGATTTTAAGGTTTACTGTATAAAGTTTATACAGAAATTGTATATACGGATTGAAAGGGGTGATTTGTTCCTTTTTCTAATCCGTAAACACTCGAACAATTTAAAAAACCGTAACTGAAAGGACTGCGCATGTGCAATGACGCAGAAAAGCCGCGCACATCAACCCGATCACTTTCTTCAGCATTCATGTGAACACTACATTCAGATTCATCAGTCGAAATGAATTCAGTCCGATTGAAACAAAAGTTGTGCGTGTAAACAGCTCTGAGTAAGGTAGAAAACAGGAATGATATATTGAAATATCCACTGGTCTAAAAAGATGCAGATCTTGATGTATTTTCTTTCTTGAGGAAAACATGTTGTCTGTTTGGAAGAGATGAAAGAAATAAATGTTTATTACTGTATATCCACACTCTCATATGTCTATTATTACAGAGCAGAGACAGAACAGCTGTTATTAGATGATAAATTACAACCTGTGCACTCAAATATATTCATATGAATAGGTTATGTTTAGTAGCCTATATCTAGGATTGTCTGAGAAAGGCACATGATGTAATTCAGCTAAATTTGCATGATTTGTTACAAATCTCTGGAACAAACACTAACACAACACAAATAGATGAAATGAAAGAAACAAACACGTTTCCTTCATTTCATTCATTCATAAGTTTTAAAAAGTGTTTAATATGAAGTAACAAATAACCAAACAGACACTCAACTCACATTTGTCTGATAGAAATGATTCATTTATGACATTTTGAACCATTTCTACAATATTTGCTTGTAAATGTGATTGTATTGAATGGATGTAACTTGTACCTTGTGGTTTAAGAAGCCTTTCTCTAATTGTGTTGTTGTCTCAGTCTTCTGTTTTCTAATTCGAGATCTCGTACTCTTTCTTCCAGATCTTGTATTGTCGCTCTACTATCTTTTATTGTTTCTTCCAGATTTTGTATTGTTGCTCTATTATTTTCTATTGTTTCTTCAAGATCATCTATTCTTGCTCTAAGATTTTCATTTGTTTCTTCAAGATCATCTATTGTTGCTCTAAGATTTTCATTTTCCTGGACATGGGCATTAAACTCCAGCAGATTGTCTGGAAAGTCATCACAGAATGTTTTCAGCTCATTTCGATTACCAGACAGATTCATCACGTGCCGAATGGGCTGGTTAACAGTATGTTTGAAAGTCCACTGAGCAGAGATTTTGCCATAATTATTCCTGATTGTATTTATCCACCAGCCGTCATCTGAGGGTCTGAAGAGCAGAACATGCAGACGCTCTTGACAATAAATTCTGAAGAGAACGTTTGGATTTTCAATCAGCTGTGTCTCTCTGTGTCTCTTTTGTTCTATTTCAGTCATGTTTTCAACATCCAGTCCTTCATACATGTCTCTAACAGTTCCCATTTCTTCCACAGCCTTGTGAGATGTGGTCTTCTGCTCAGTGTGAGAGATTCTCTTGCAATTGCGCAAGCCAAAGTGACGAAGACAGGAACTTGCTCAGCCCACCGCATATTTGCCAAGAGTCCATATGTTTGTGTTTTCCAAAAGGAGTCGTTAAAACTGCAACTAAACAAACCTCAAAGCACAAAGCTTACAGTCTCAATCAAACAGCTTTTGTTTTTGTAGTAACATTACAGTCAAATGCAAAGATTTGTTAACAGGACAACAAAAGAGAAAAAGGCAAAAGTGAGGAGAATTGGCTTGGGAGGAACAAAAACTACAGAGGAAATAGAGAAACAGTGTTTGCCAGGAAAAATGAGTCACATTTGACCTTGTGTTCATGTCATTTCTAAAGAGCACAAAGACAAATAGGCAATTTTTGATTATGATATAATTATTGTTTATAGTAGCTTTTATATAACTATGTATGGTTTATTGTTTTTATTCAGTACACAGTAACATCATACAACAGTAAAGTAAAGACAATGATATAAATAACACACTGTGTATTGATGTATTTTACAACACCAGTGTTGGGGAAAGTTACTTTTAAAAGTAATTCATTACAATATTGCGTTACTCCCTAAAAAGGTAACTAATTATGCTACTTAGTTATGCTACTTAGTACTTAGTAATGTGTTACATTACCTTTGCATTACTTTTGCGTTACTTTTTAAATCTGGGCAGGGCTTGCATGTTCGTTTTTAATATAAAAACGTTGGACTCTTTGCAAATGTAAAAGTCCTTTCACACCAAAATGAAATGAAGTGAATAAGGCTAAGGATAAAGGAAAATTAAATTCACGTCTGTGCAGTAGAACTGTAGGAAAAGGAAGTTCAACACTCTTCAGCAATGAGAAAAATTAAGCACAAATGTTAGTTAATATAAAGTAAATTTAGTTTTTTAGTACAGTGCAAAAAATGCTTACTTAGATATTTTGTCTTTTTTCTAGCCAAAATATTAAAAAAAAATAATTCTTAAATCAAGAAGAATTTAAAAATTATTGTCTTGTTTTTTTTTTTTTTTTTCTGAAAACAAGTCAAAATGAAGTGTTTTTGTTTGAAACAAGCAAAATAATCTGCCAATGGGGTAAGCAAAATACTCTTGTTTTCTGTTTGAAAATAAGATTTTTTTGCTTATCCCATTGGCAGATTATTTTGTTTGTTAGGGTTAGGGTTAAGCAAAAACTCACTTAATTTTGACTTGTTTTTTTTTTTCTGAAAACAAGAAAATAATTTTTATTTAAATCCTTCTTGATTTAAGAATTGTTAGATATTTTGGCTGGAAACAAGACCTAAGTAAGAACAGTATTTTTGCAGTGTACTGTTGAATTGGATCAACAAAGGTCAGCAGCAAAGTCATTGGTTAATAAAATGGGATTAAATACATAAAGAAAACAAAAAGTAACTCAGATATGTTCTTGGAAATTAAAAAGTAATGTGTTACTTTACTAGTTACTTGAAAAAAGGGTTACACTTTATTTTGATAGTCCACTTTAGACATTCTACTAACTATAAGTAACTTTGTAGCTACATGTCAACTACTTGTCAACTACATATCAACTAAATCTCATTATTTGCAACTACATGTCCCCTAACTCTCAGAGTAGACTTTAGGGTTAGTTTAGGGTAGGTTTAGGGTTAGTTGAATAAGTTGACAAAGAAAGTATTAGAAGATATTAAGCAGACAGTCTACTAGTACTCTACTAACTGCTAGTTGACATTTTGTTGCAAAGTTAATTACTGTTAGTAGAATATCTAAAGTGGACTATCAAAATAAAGTGTTGCCGAAAAAAGTAATATTATTATGTAACTTGCGTTACTTGTAATGTGTTACCCAAAACACTGAGTAGCACTGATCTGGATTCACCAGCAGTAATAAATTCAGTGACATTGCAGTTTTAGTGATGTCTAAAGATGAAGAAAATACATTTTTTAATACATTTTTTTGAAGGAGCTTTTTAACATTAACCTATTAATATCAATTTTAAGGAATCTGTGTTCTTGTGTTTGTTCCTTTTGTCATCATGAGATTTATAATGTAATGTACTTATGAAGTGCATCTACTCAATCAGTCATTATACTTTTAATATACTATTACATTTAGAGTTTAGTTGTTAGCAAGTCATTTTCTAACAATTCTTCAGTCATTCTCAACAAGCAAAAGAGACCGGGCCCCTGGGGCTGTGTGACAAACTAGTGTAATATTGACTTTAAAACAAGTTTTAGTCAGAATTTGTGTCTCATGACAAACTCAGTCCAGAGGAGGGCGCTGTTTAATGGAGTTAATGCTGTGTCTCTATGGAGACTAGAGAGTTTGTGTATTGTTTTAACATTGTTGGGGGCTCGTCCGGGATACTAATAAATTATTCTGGTTTTTATTGTCCTGGTTTAATGCAGACCAGTTCGTGGCATTTCTGCTTTCGCGCTTGTGTGTGCTGATAGCTTGCGCTTATAGTGCGGCGTTTTGTGTGTGGTAGATATGGCCAGTTTTGATTTGAAAGGATTTGTGGAAACACCTTTGTTAGAGCAATTGGACACTTGTAAGAAGGATGATTTATTTGCAATAGCAAGTCATTTTCAGATCACCGTTAATAAACAGTCGCGTAAGGCCGAGATTAAGTCTATCGTACTTGACCGATTGGTGGAGATGAATGTACTCGGTTTGCCAGCGCAGGCTGATACAGTGTTGGGTGCTGTGCCTGTGGGTGCGTCTGCTACGGGTGAGAATGAGAGCGAGGAGGAGTCGATGCCTGGGGCGGAGGCTGAGGCCGATGTTAGGGCGAGGTTACCTCCTTTTGAACCATTCTCACCAGAGTCTATAAGCTCAAAAGGGGAAACGAGACTTAAAGTCCGTTTGGCCCGTTTGCAACTGGAAGCGCAAGAGAAAGCGCAAACTCGGCAGGCGGAGCTGGATTTGCGATTACAGATCCGCAAACTTGAGATCGAGGCGGAGAAGCAGGTTAAAATGCGACAGCTGGAGCTTGACGCAATGAGAATTGTGGGGGGTTCAACTACGCCACCGGATCTCCCTCGAGTTGTCACCGCTGCCGTGGGTACTTCACCCCATTTGTCTTCCACTCCCACTGTTTCTCCTGTGTCTGTTCCATCTGTGGCAAACGAGTCATTCGATGTGACTAAATATATTGCGTTAGTGCCGCCTTTTCGTGAGACCGAGATAGATTTATATTTTAATGCATTTGAGCGCATTGCGACGTCTTTTCGTTGGCCATCTGAATTGTGGGCGTTGTTATTGCAATGTCGATTGAGTGGGAAAGCTTTAGAAGTTTTCTCTGCCCTTTCATTAGAGGATAGTTTGAACTATGAGATTGTGAAGTCCACCATATTACGTGCGTACGAACCAGAGGCATATCGACAGAAATTTAGAGGCCATAAAAAAAATCCTTCCCACACGTTTGTCGAATTCGCTAGGGAGAAGTCTCTCTTGTTTGATAAGTGGTGCACTGCAACTAAGTCAGAAGACTTCGATTCGTTACGAGAATTAATTTTACTTGAAGAATTTAAAGGGTGTTTGCCTGAACGCGTGGTTGTTTATTTAAATGAGCAGAAGGTTAGTTCGTTATCGCAGGCTGCCTTTTTAGCAGATGAGTTTGTGCTTACACATAAGGGTACATTCTCTGTGACGCGCTCTGAAAAGAGCGTAATCACTAGTTCTTCCCAAAATCAGACTTTTCGGACAAAGATAAACACATCGCAGTCAAAGGAGGTACGTGATTGTTTTTATTGTCACAAGCTCGGACACATTATTGCGGATTGTCCTGTGCTCAAGCGTAAGCAACAGGGTCAAAATTCTAAAAGTGTTGCATTATTGAAAACTGTGCCGTTGTCTGAGTTACTGACTTGCGCTGAGCTTGATAAAAGTTACAAGCCTTTTGTTATGACAGGGTTTGTTTCTTTGTCCGGTAAGGAAGAGGATCGGAAAGAAATTTCCATTCTCCGAGACACTGGAGCTATGCAGTCTATTATACTATCTAACATTCTGCCCTTTTCTGACGAATCATATTGTGGTTCAAATATTCTGATTCGTGGGATTGAGATGCAAGTAGTTCCTGTGCCTTTGCATCGCGTGCATTTGGATTGCACACTGGTAACTGGATTTGTGCGAGTTGGTATCCGTAGTTCGCTTCCTGTGAATGGAATAACTTTCATTCTGGGGAACGATTTAGCTGGAGGTAATGTGGTACCTGCGCTAGAAGTAAGTGACATTCCAAGTGCCTGTTTTCCTCCTAACGATGTAGCTTATTCTCATCCTGACGTATTCTCTGCCTGCGCAGTCACTCGTGCTCAGTCTGGCAAGGCCGTGGAACAAATTGATTTGAATGACCCATTGGTAGAACATGTTTTAACAGATGATGAACAGAATTGTGTTTCTGAAATGAAGAAAAATGATGTGCGAGATAGTGTAAAAGTTTCAAAGAATTTGTTGGGAAGCTTTAATTCGTTGGATTTGCCCATTTCTCGTGCACAGATCATCGCTGCACAAAAGGATGATCCATCATTGAGTAAGTGTTTCCTAACTGCTGTCAGTTCTGATGCTGCTAAAAAAAGAGATACGGCATATTTTGTAGATGCGGATTTATTAATGAGGAAATGGTGTGCTAGGGTCGAAGACGATCTGGACTGGAATGTCGTATATCAAGTCGTAATTCCAAGCAAATACCGTTATGATGTATTGTCTTTAGCGCATGATTGTTTACTCTCAGGACATTTGGGAATAACAAAGACTTATCAACGCGTCCTTCAACACTTTTTTGGCCTGGTTTAAAACGAGATGTGTCTAAATTTTGTCGTACATGTCACATTTGTCAAATTGCAGGTAAGCCAAATCAGGTAATCGCTCGTGCTCCGCTATCTCCTATTCCGGTCGTGGGAGAAGCGTTTGAGGAGGTATTGGTTGACTGTGTCGGGCCGCTGCCGAAAACGAAAGCAGGTAACCAATATCTGTGTACCATCATGTGTAGAGCGACGCGATTTCCTGAAGCCATACCATTGCGCAACATAAAGGCTCCTGTCATTTTGAAATCTTTGATTAAGTTCTTTTCTGTCTTTGGACTTCCTAAAGTAATACAGACAGACCAGGGCACGAATTTCTTGTCGCGTGTCTTCTCTCAGACTTTGAAGTCTTTATCCATAAAACATCGAGTGTCTAGTGCACATCATCCCGAAAGCCAGGGGGTACTTGAGAGATTTCATCAGACTTTAAAGTCCATGCTCCGAAAATATTGCCTGGAAACGAGTAAGGATTGGGATGAGGGAATTCCGCTCGTGTTGTTTGCCGTGCGTGAAAGCGTGCAGGAGTCACTTGGGTTCAGTCCGGCTGAAATGGTTTTTGGACATACTGTCCGCGGTCCTTTAAAGGTCCTGAAAGATAAAATGTTGGAAAGTGACACTGAAACGAGAACAACTGTGATAGACTATGTTAGTCGATTTAGACAGAAGCTCCATAGTGCATGTAATCTTGCTCGTGATTTTTTAAAAGTTGTGCAGTCTGGAATGAAAACGCGACATGACCGAAAAGCAATTGCACGGTCTTTTCAGCCCGGTGACAAAGTGTTGGTGTTTTTACCTAATCCGGGTTCAGCGCTGACAGCTCGCTTTACTGGTCCTTATAAAATAATAAGGAAACTTAGTGACACCGATTATATAATTGATACTCCTGAGCGTAGGCGTAAAACGCGCGTTTGTCACATTAATATGCTGAAAGCCTATTATGACCGTGAAATCGATGACGCTACGCAAGAAGTGACTAACAATCTAGTTTTAACCTCTGAAGTTGTAGGTTGTGACATGAAGGCAGATGAAGATGGACTGTTGCTAAGGAATACTCCTCAGCAATGTGGTAGGTTGGATAACTCTGCTATTTTAGCTAACTTGCCATCTCACTTGTGTAATTTGCCCGCTGAGAAAATGCATGATGTGGTAAAACTCGTCACTTCATTTCCATCTTTATTTTCTGATGTGCCGTCTCAGACTAACGTAATGCGACACGATATTGATGTTCAAAATGCGAAACCCATAAAACAACACGCTTATAGAGTTAACGCTGTTAAGAGAGCTGTTATGAAGAAAGAGACTGACTACCTGGTAGAAAATGGTTTAGCCCGATATAGTTGCAGTTCATGGAGCTCCCCGTGTCTGTTAGTTAATAAACCTGATGGGTCTGTCCGTTTTTGTACGGATTACCGTCGGGTAAATGCTGTCACCGTACCTGATTCTTATCCACTTCCTAGAATGGAAGATTGTGTGGACAGCATAGGTTCTGCCAAGTTTGTCAGCAAACTTGACTTATTAAAAGGATACTGGCAGGTTCCGTTAACTCAGCGCGCGTCTGACATCTCCGCGTTTGTCACTCCAGACTGTTTTATGCAGTACAACGTTATGGCGTTCGGAATGCGGAATGCTCCTGCCACATTCCAACGATTAATTCAAACAGTCTTGGCGGGCGTTCCTCATTGTAATGCCTATCTTGACGATTTGCTGCTTTTTTCTGATGACTGGAAAGAACATCTTTCTCTACTGCGCACAGTATTTGAGCGGTTGGAGTGTGCTTCTTTAACTCTTAATTTAGCCAAGTGTGTGTTCGGTCAAGCCACTGTTACTTATCTGGGAAGACAAGTAGGACAGGGACAAGTGAAGCCGGTGGAAGCCAAAGTCGCGGCTATAACGGAGTTTCCCACACCCGTTACTAGACGGGAGTTAAGGCGTTTCCTAGGTATGGTGGGATACTATAGGAGTTTTTGTAAAAACTTTTCCACTGTGGTCACTCCTCTTACCAATCTTCTTAGTCCTAAGCAAGCTTTTGTTTGGAACGATGAATGTCAATTGGCATTTGAAAATGTCAAGGCTTTGCTGTGTAACAGTCCAATTTTAGCGGCTCCACAATTTGAGCGTGTTTTCAAATTGGAGGTCGATGCGAGCGCAGTAGGTGCTGGAGCGGTCCTACTACAAGAGGGTGCGGATGGTGTAGATCACCCCGTTTGTTTCTTTTCTCGAAAGTTTAATAAACATCAAGTAAACTATTCTACCATCGAAAAAGAAACTCTCGCTTTGTTACTAGCGTTACAATTTTTCGAGGTTTATTTAGGTTCTTCTAACCTACCTACACTGGTGTACACCGATCATAACCCGCTTGTGTTTTTGTCCCGCATGTATAATGCCAATCAGCGATTAATGCGTTGGGCTTTGCTTGCGCAAGGCTACAACTTGGACATCCGTCATAAAAAGGGTTCGGAGAACGTCCTTGCTGACGCCCTTTCTAGAGTTTAAGTTACAATATAGCCTTTCGTGTTGTGATTTGGCTGTAAATTTATAACAAACTATATGTTTGTTCTTATCTGTGGGGGTGTTACGTCCCGCTGTGAACGTTAAGTGTTTGAGTGTTTTTTTTATTTTTTTTGGATTTTGTATTCTTTTTCTCCCCAAAGTTTTTTGTTGCTGTTTTGTTGTTTCTTCTTTCTTTCTTACCTTCGTGTCACAGGAGACGTTGGGATTGGTCGCCTCGCCCGTCATTCATTTGGAGCGAGATGATTGGCGGGGTTGGCGTGATGGGGCGGTTCTCTGAACTTGCGCGCTCTGACGGAAGTCTATATACGGGAGACGCCAGCACAGAAGCAGCGCAGCCGGCGGCCGTGAACTTGACTTTGAGTTTTGTTGTGTTTTTTTTTGGTTCCTTTGTTATTATTTGATTTGATTTTTGTTGTGCGCCGGGCTGCCACCTGATTGTCTTGCCTATGGGCTTTCAAAGCTTTCGTTTGTTTGTCATTGAAAGCCTAACCGGCTTTTTAACGTAGGCTACAAGATGTGAAACTGGATGGAGGTGGGGGAATTAGGTAAGACGTCACGTGACTTACACAGCGCACACTTAGTTTTTTTATTGTTTAGTTCCACTAGGTTACGGACTTGTGCCACCCCTTGTATTTTTGGTTTTTGGTAGTTAGAATAGTTTAGTTATGACGTCGTCGACGTTGAAGATTTTTTTGTTTGTTTGTTTATTTTTTCCTTAGCCGAGGGTTAGTTTTCTTGGGTTAAGTTAGATTTCTTTTGGGTTTTGTTATTTTCTTTCTTTTGGCACAGTCCCGTTTCCTCCACTTTCTTCAGTTATATTTTTCTTTTATTTTTGTAAATATTCATTTTTTCTATTATCCTTTTTTTTCTTTGTAATAAATCAAGTTCACTTCATTCAGTTTTGTGTTTGGCGTTCCTCGTGCATCAACACACACATAGCGCTTTATACAGTCTTGCCCGAACTGGTTTAATGTTGGCCCTTCTTCATCCCCTAAACAGCTAATAACCTTGAAGGGTCGTAACAGTTTTCTTTGTAGGATGTTGTTGCGTGTGTGTGATTTTAGTCATAGGTGGTTACTAACAGCTGTTGGTTGACAAATGAACACAGTAAATCCTTACATTATAATAATTTAATGGCAGCTTCACATGTGACAACTTACCCCACACTGCGTGACATAAGAGGCTGATGTGTGTTAAGTTTAAATGTCTGTTAGATTTTTTTCGTTTGTGTTCGTACAGAAGCTGATTTTCAACTATGAGTGAGTTGTGGAGGCAGGTAGATAAGCATAACTCAGTATACAGTTACAATAGTTAGTTAAAATAACTTAACCAGTTTCATTAACCCTGTTCTCTTGTGTTTTTCAGCCTGGTATTTGACATTGAACCAGCTTAAAACTGAAGTGACTTTATCAGTCCTAAGGTTTTGAATTCAACTCTGTGAATATGATTCATCCAGGACTAAAAATTATATGGAGACTGACATCTGATGCAACCAGATCTACAACATACCTAAGAGTTTCCGCCCTTGTGTGAAAATGAAACTTCTTTAGAAACAGTTCAGGGAAGAGTTGACGTTTCAGAAATCATTCAATTCCTTACACTTAAACTAAATTCTGATTGTTACATGTTGTGTTGAGACTTTTGTGGTGTTTCGTGTTTTCTCATGTGTTTCTAATTTTTTATAAGCCCTTTTGTATAAAACACCCCTGTGGTGTACTTTGTCAGCTGATGGTGTCATGTCCTGTTTGGGATGTATCCCGTGGTTTTCCCTCTGAGTTCCCATTTGGTTCTTGTTATGCCTGTATGTTGTGGTTTTGTTTAATTTGAGTTTCCGGTTTTCTTGTTTTGCTTTTAATTCATTTAGAGCCACTGCCATCTTCTTGTCTTCCTTTTGCTTTATGTCTGCCCATTGTTACACTTATATAAAGAAAAGAAAAATAAATAAATAAATTATATCATAATCTCTGAATTTAAAAAATAAAAGTGTTGGATCAAAAATCATTCGTTGTTAAATCCTCCAGACCAAACCCTTCATAAATGTATTACAGAGATTAATTATAGATTTTTATTTCTTTTTTTAATCTGAAAAGCATGAAAATGCATAAAGTTTGTTTCACAGTAAGTATGAAATGGGAAATATAAATACAATACAATAATAAATAATGAAATACAAAAAATAACAAGTAACAAATAACAAAATTAATACATGTATAGTTGATCTATACAAAGATCTGTATGTTTACACACAAATACAAAATACCATCATGGCAACACACAACACTAAAATAATCCAACAAACATGCACATAATGTTCATAACTGATTTAAAAAAAAAAAAAAACTATTTATAACAGTTTTTCACCATACAGTAAGAAAATCTACTGTTAAACAATTAACAGGTTTTGTAGCTTTTTTTATCGTTAAAATCAGTGCATGAAAATGCATCACAAAGTTGAAAATGTAAAAGAAAATACTGAATAATGAACCTTCCTTTGCTCTTTTAACACACCTGTGAAAATGTGCCACATGAAGTCTTGAAATGAAGAGTTTTTTCTGAATAAGTATGTCTCCTACATTATTTTGTTCATATTACATTTTATAGACCTTTTATTTCAAAACAACTAAACAGAAAACTGTGCCTCAAAGCCCCCAGTGAGCAAGCCAAAGGCGACAGTGGCAAGGAAAAAACCCTCCTTAAGATGTTTAGACAGTGGAGGGAAAACCTTGAGAGGAACCAGACTCAACTGAGGGTGCCCATCCTCCTCTGGCAAGACACAATACCAGCACACACAACATATCAGTTCATTGCTAACATGATGTTGCGGCCTATTCATCATAAAATTAAAATGCAGTCAATCAAGCACATGAAATGTTACTTGGCTAAATTGAATTTGTCTGTTGTGTGTAGGGCTACTGCCACTGTGTTTACTCCAAACATGTGCGTGTTGTTTTGTGTGGATATCGGGACAAGTGTGATGTGAAGTAGAGACGAAGGTCAAGAGCGCCACGCCAGAGAGACAGGATTGTTTAATATGTGGTTTTCTTCAGTTCTAAAATAAACAAAACACAGGCTTTACTTCTTAAAGAGGAATCTTCTTATATATTAAAACCTACATTTGAGATAACATGCATGCTTGATACTCACCACAACACAGATTAAACAGAAAATCACATGGATTATAGTTAGTTTTTTGCAGGTTGCCTGTCCATAAAACACGCCCAATGCTGGTTTATACTGTAGATAGGGCACAGGGTAAAAACATCATGAGGGCAATGTACAATTCTAGAACAATGCAGTTAATATTAACAATACAATAACCACACAATACTTCACTACATATGGTAAGATAACTTCACAGTCATGGAGGTTTTCAGCATGTCTCCATAAATGGCTCTTTGGTCTGCCCTGAAACAAAACTAACAACTGCTGCTGCCAACCATATGATTTCATATAATTTCATTAAAAAAATATATATGAAATCATAACACTTTACAACAAGATTATTCGATCTCTAATAATTATTTATAATAATAAAATAACTGAAACAGAGACTACATCATTATTGATTTGAAGTTTATTTGGACTAGAGGAAAGGCATTTACAACATCTGTATCACTGCCATTTATATGTCTTTTGGTTTAGGTGTCAGCAGATCTTCCCCAGCCATGCCAATCTTCATAGAAAAAACAAATGTGCTGACAGTTTCGCCAAGTAAGGAGCTGTTTACTTTTGGAGTAGATTTGATCATTTGTAGACTCTTTTGATAATTGTCACAAAATCTTTCCAATTCATCCGATGGACCACATAGACTGAATGCATGGTCATTAAATGGAAGACGCTGGAAGATAATCTCGGAGTATGATTTAAGACAACGCACCCATCCGTCGTAATAAGCAGATCTAAACTGCAGCATATGTAGATGACCTTGTCTATATATTCTGAATAGGACATCAGGATTTTTACTTAGCTTTTTTCGTCGCCACCTTCGACGTCCAGCCTCAGTCATGTCTTTTGGATTCACTTCTTCATACATGTTTCTCACAACGTTCTCAATTTTGGTTTCAAATGTTGACTTCATGATGTTTAATTCAATTGTTTGCTTGTTTGCTGGTTAATAAAGAAGAGAGAAAATTCTGGAACAATTATACTCTTCGGACACCATCTAAAACCATCAGCCAATCAGACTGGGACAGGTGTTCAATGCTGTGCCTAATGAAATGATAGATGGGCATCGTTGTACCTAAAGTTGGTGTCTGGAGGGTTAAAGTCTGTATCTTAATATGAATCACTCACATGACCTACACAGGGAGTGTCTCTCTCCACTGGAAACTGAAAGATAACCAGACTGTGCAAATAGCCCAGAGGCTTTACTGTAACAGTGTGTGATAAACAACATTACAAAATAGGCTTGCTTATCAAAAGCAGCAGTGGTTTAAGGAGTAAAGGGTGTGGTGGTAAATTTTGATGTGACTGACCTGACTCAAATCTGCCTTTTGCCGGTCTTATTCTCCCTTCTCAAATCACATGTCAAATCGAAAATGCATTTATTTTCAATAAAAATTAATGAAATGTTCAAAAAGTGGAAATAAATTGCCTCATGAGTGTTTAGGGTTATGTAGGGGTAGGTGTCGGGAGCGTTTTATTGTTCCAATAAGGCATCATCCATTAAAACGTTTACAAATTTACACTCAATACGTTATTAGTGCATAATTGTTTTTTTAAAAAAAGCATTACAAAAGTAAGGTGCGACATATTTGCACTAAGTAGAAATAGCATCTAAATACTATTTATAATTACTGAAAATGCTCCTGTTTTTACATAGTGTAATCAAGAAAACATGGTATTTTCACTTAGCGTAAATAGCTTTCACTTCCAAACATAAGTTTCCTTCATCAGAATAACAACACTAAACTGTAAAGTATGCACAATGTTAAGGTCACTGAGACAGGACCTAAAGGTAAACCACACCCCTATTATTGCAACAGCAAACCTTTTATCGATGCAAATCATAGCAAAGCAGCTTTACAGAAAATGTACGTTTCTACAATATATTTAGTAGTAACTTGATGCGCATATGGCAGAGATGTACCGTAAAATCAGTATTCAAATGATGTAATCAAACAGACCATGAACACTACTAACAGTAATGATTATATAGTTTTCACGTGTCGTCACAAGCTTATAGGAACGCCTCCTGGAGGGCAAAAGGAAGCTTAATGCAAGGAACATTTTACAACTGTTTAAGGTATTTACATTTAGCTTTCTGGAACATTAACTCATCTTCACACCATGTAGCAATTCCGAGCTAAAAACTTGTGACACTCTACTCTATATCTGAACAATAGGGGTGTTTGACTTAACGCAGCACTGCGCAGCTCCATCAAATTCTGACTTGAAGCAGTGCATGCCAGTTAGAAATTTTGTCCAACCTGAGATTTTTTAAAACTGTGTTTTTTACTGTAAAAGTCCGGCAACCACAGCTGCCGGTTTTCTACCGTGAATTTTACTGAATTTTTTTTTTTACAGTGCACTTTCTGAGACCCCTTTAAAGGCCTGTTTGAGGGTCAAGACTATTTAGGGATCAGGTTATAATTGGTAAAGGTTAGGTTTAGGGTAAGGGTTTGGGTGAGGCACTTACACTACCGTTCAAAAGTTCGGGGTCAGTAAATGTTTATTCATTCTTTTTTTTGAAAGAAATGAATAAATTGTTACATTAATAAAAAGTGACATAATAGATTTACATTGCTAGAAAAGATTTATAGTTTGAATAAATGAAAGAAAAAAATACAGGTTCAAAAAAAAACAAAAAACATTGGCGGCACAACTGTTTCCAAAACTGATAATTCTACTAATAATTGAGAATATCAGAATGATTTCTGAGAGATCATGTGACACTTAAGCCTGGGAAACTGAGTAACAGCTGATGAAAAATCAGCATTGCATCACAGGAATAAATTATATTTTAAAGTATATAAAATAAAAACCATTATTTTCTATTGTAATAACATTTTGTAATATTACAGTTTATTTTCTGTATTTTTGATCAAATAAATGCAGCCTTGACTTCATTAAAAAAATTGCAAGTCTTACTGACCCCAAACTTTTGAACTGTAGTGTAGTTCTGATGGATAGGTTTAGGGTAAGGAGCTAGAGATTGCATTGTGTCAATGTATGTCCTCACAAAAATAGCTATACAGAGTTTCAGTATTCACTGAAATAAAAAGTGACAGATTTGAACATAATCTGGCTTGAATGTGAGAGAAGAACAGGAAATTACAAGAAATTCATAATTGGTATGCTTTGAATCTGGCCAAAAAAATCTTCATGTCTTCATGGTCTCTGTGTGGAAGAGATGAAACAAATAAACTGCTGTTGGTTATATGTCTATTGTTAGTTATATGTCTATTGTTAAAGAGAAAATCAGTTCTTAGAAAAACAAAAATTAGATGGTGAAAAGGAACTTACACATGCACTCAAATAGTGTATAATCTTATGGAAATGTTTGACGCATTTTAGTACATCAAGCAACATTTGCACTTGTATTTGTTTTGAGTTTTCTCAACATTTCATTTGACTGTTAATGTTTATTTATTCAGCTAACATATGATGGGTGACAGTGTTGGGGCAACGCATTACAAGTAACATTTGCTTTTTGTATTAATCCCATTTTATGAACCAACGTCTTTGCTGCTGACCTTTGTTGATCCAATTCAACCATACTAATAAGCAAAACTAACAGTTGTGCATTTTTCTCATTGCTGAAGTGTGTTGAAATTCCTTCTCCTACAGTTCGACTGTACAGACTTGAATTAACTTTTCCTTCAGCCTTAGGCTCATTCAATTCCATTTTTCGTGTGAAAGGGCTTTTACATTCGCTAAAAATTAAAAAGTAACACAAAAGTAATGTAACACATTACTTTCCATAAAAAGTAACTTAAGTAATGTAATTAGTTACTTTTTTAGGGAGTAACGCATTATGCATATAAAAAGTAACTTTCCCCAACACTGTTGGGACCGGCTGGTTGGCTCAGTATTCATGATGTCTTTAATATCTACAAACATTAACACAAACAGATGAAATGAAAGAAAAACAATCATTTATGACCATTGTTCCATTGGTGGCAGGTAGAACAACATTTAGGTAAAAAAAAAAAAAATAAAACAGATAAACCAAACAGACACTTAACTCACATTTATCTGAAATGACTATGCTTAATTTATGACATTTTGAACCATTTCTACAATATTTGCTGTTTTGAAAGATTTTAACTGTATTGAATATTGTACCTCAGGTTTTAGGCAGCTCTTCCTAATTGGTTTAGTAGTTGCCTATATCTTCTGTTTTCTAATTCGAGTTCTTGTATTCTTGTTGTCAAATTTGCAATTTCCTGTACATGGGCATTAAACACCTCCAGATTGTCTGGAAAGTCATCACAGAATCTTTGCAGCTCATTTCGATTACCAGAGAGATTCATCACGTGCCGAACTGGCTGGTTAACAGCATGTTTGAAAGTCCACTGAGCAGAGATCACACTATATCTGTCCTTAAGTGTATTTATCCACCAGCTGTCATCCGAGGGTCTGAAGAGCAGAACATGCAGATGGCCTTTACAATAAATTCTGAAGAGAACATCTGGATTTCTGTTCAGCTGCTTCTCTCTGTGTGCTTTTGTCCTTGCATCGTTTGGTCCATACATATCTCTGACCCGGATTTGTGATGCCATTTCTATTTAGTGCTGGTGTGTGAAGATGCTGAAGGTCCTGTTTAAAACCTCCTGTTAACCACCTCATCCTTATAAACCCTAGTGATTACACAAGCCAAACAGAAGATGACAGGAGCTATTGTTCAGTCCAGCACACATTTGATTAAGTACACAAATGAGCACATGTCCCCAAATATGAAACTGAAACTGAAATCATGATATAGTGATGATGCCAATACAATGGTACTACTATATACGGTACTGAATGATAACCATACCAAAGATTACTATGGTAATACCAGTGTACTTTATAGGGCTTTTCATACAATAACCATTGGTTATTCTAAACTCAGGTTGACATGTTTCACTTTTCTAACTAATCTTGGATTTACAGGTCTTTAATTTGAATAAACCCTGAGTTAATATTCTTATTCACATTTCTGCTGTCAGTATCACTGATTGCATGAATACAGAAAGTGATCAGTTTAGATTGTGCTGCAGTCAGGCTTCTGTATTCTTGATGGTAACAATTTGCCCTGAATGGACTTTTTGGGCAATAACTGCAACAATAAATAGGTCTCTTCCCACTCCACAGAAGTACAGAACTACAATATTACAAGTGTAATATGCCAGACAGATTTTCAAAATATATAGAGTTAAAAGAGGACAGCATGTAAAAATACCTTGATCGCCCTCAAAAATCATTTAGTTGCTGTGCGTTTTTTCAGCCTGGTATTTGATTAAATGGAAATCTGCAAACCCTCTGCATGCAGGTGATTTACTGGAAAAGAAGTTCATTTAAGGGAAGCCACACGACTCAGTGGCTATTATGCACATATGCAGTATGCAAACAACCACAGCCAGTATCTGAATGTGGAAACAATGGGAATCTCCAATTATACTTCAGTTACATTTCAATCATTCCAGTTTGACAGTAATGGTATTATGGTGGTTTGCTCCATTTGATCAAATCATGTAACACATTAAGACAGAAACCAAAATGCAATTGTCTTGTTAAACTATAACGCAGCATTTCAGTCACATTTGTGACCCTAGACCAGTCCTAAGTTGCATGGATATATTTGTAGCAATAGCCATAGAAAAAAAAAAAAAAAATGGTCAAAATGATTGATTTTGTCAAAAATCAATAGGATAATTAAGTAAATATCATGGTTCATGAAGATATTTGGCAAATTTCCTACATAAATACATCAAAACCTGTTTTTTTTAGTAATATGCATTGAAATATACTAAATAGCAAGTTCTAACACTAAATATACTAGTAAGCAGTGTTGGGGGTAACGCATTACAAGCAACTCAAGTTACATAATAATATTACTTTTTTCAAGTAACTAGTAAAGTAACGCATTACTTTTTCATTTCCAAGAAAATTTCTGAGTTCTGAGTAATGCCAGTTACTTATCGTTTCCTTTATGTATTTAATCCCATTTTATTAACCAATGACTTTGCTGCAGACCTTTGTTGATCCAATTCAATCGTACACTGCAAAAATACTTTTCTTACTTGGATTTTTTTGTCTTGTTTCCAGCCAAAATATAAAAAAAACTCTTAAATCAAGAAGGATTTTCTAGACAAGTAAACAATTATTTTCTTGTTTTCAGAAAAAATAAGTGAAAATCAAGTGAGTTTTTACTTAGAACAAGCAAAATAATCTGCCAACGGGGCAAAAACATCTAATTTCAAACAGAAAACAAGATTATTTTGCTTGTTTCAAACAAAAACACACTTAAGTTTGACTTGTTTCCAAAAGAAAAAAAAAAAAAAAAAAAAAAAAAAACAAACAAGACCATTTTTACTTGTCTAGAAAATCCTTATTGATTTAAGAATCTTTAGATATTTTGGCTGGAAACAAGACAAAACTGCTAAGTAAGAAATGCATTTTTTCAGGTGAACAAATAAGCAAAACTTACTTTAACTAACATTTGTGCTTTTTTTCCCATTGCTGAAGAGTGTTGAACTTTCTTTTCCTACAGTTCTACTGTACAGACATCAATTTAATTAATTACGAACCAGCAAAGGTGACAGGCAAATGAGCACAATATAAAGGGAGCAGAACACATGAGGATCAGGTGAACACAATTAGACAAACAAGGACTAAACAAGGGAGTGTGGTAACTGAAAACAAGGAGGCAGGACCAGGACATGGCCATGGCCAACACAGACAAAGACACAGCCATGTGCTCAGACACAAGACAAGCAAAGAGATGTTAAATAAAGACAAAACTGACAAGGCTGTCAGGGCAGGACCCTGCCAACTTCATCAGTAACATTTCAGGGAAGAGATGAAGTTTCAATGAAATAAATGAAAAACTAAATGCAAATATTATAATGTACTATAAAATTGTATTTTTATTTAATACTCACTTTTTATTTTAAAACACAATAACATTTTCACACTATGTTTATTATTTTATTAAAACAAAAGTCCAATAATACTATTATTGGTTTTTTTTTAATAGTTACATTTAATGGGTCTATGCATGTTAAATGCAGTGTGAGCACCAAATCAAATCTGCACAATGTCAAGTTTATAGTATAAAGTATAATAGGAAAGAAATAATACTAAGCGTTTTTAAACTGACTTCTAAACTAAAAAAAAAAAGACAATTTGGTGTAAGTAGGCAATACTTGTGAGACTCTTTTTTTTGTGATAAATTTCAAGTTGAAAGACAGAAAAACTCACTTTTCTGGATGCACATGAACTAATAAAGTTGCTATGAGGTGAACACAATTAATGACGGAAACTGATGCAACAACACTGACATGAGTGCTGCACCCTCTTGATGACGGAGCAAACTCTCTGCATTCAGGTGATTTACTGGAAAGAAGTCCATTCAATGGAAGTCAGGTGACTTGACAGTCATCTTACTACTATAACACCCTCAAACTACTGTTTTACACGTGTGCAGTATGCAAACAAGTAAAGCCGGTGTATTGGAATGGAGAAAGATGAAACACTCCAAAACTTGACATGACAGAGGTATATCAAAATAGTAAATAACATAATGCACACAGTTCTAAATGATGCTAGAAAAATCAGACCTTTATTAAAAATAAGCATTGCATTGTCTTACAAACTACAGAATATAATGCAAATGAATCGAGTCTTTTAATTCAGACTAAACTAAATTCAGAGCTGCTATTATTAAGAATATCACAAACACGGCTGCTACACGAATCCATAAATGATGCTGTGATTCATCTGCGATACTGATTTACATCAGGGATGTCAAATAAGCAGCAGCTGTCATTTGACTGATTTCCCTTTATAGTGAAATATCAAAGACACTCATTTACTGAGATACAGGTTAAAGCCTGATATGATGAAGAAAAGGAGTATCATCTTTGTCTCGTTAGAGTTTCTGGCTGCTGATGGGACTAAAAGGGTTTGGGCGTTTCATCCGCCATGAAGGCCTCGATTTCTTCCACAGTTCGAGGAACGCAGGTCAGCAGCTCCATGCCGTCAGCCGTCACAGCGATATCATCCTCAATACGCACCTGAGAGAGACACACATGATACACAATATTCATATAAATCTGAACTTTCAGAAAGTCTGAGTCTCCATATACTGTACAACGCGACACACATTCACATCAGGTGTTAACTTACACTCACAGGACACAGCGCTCACTCACAATCATAAAAGTACATTATTTGCTTTAAAATCTTGCCGGTTAAACATTTCACATTCATCCTCCTGAAGTGCGCACACTCTAGAAGCCTGTCAAATAGCGCCTAATTATTGAACTAAATTATGTATGGCGTCTGGTTGTGCTAATAATACTGTCAAAACAAGGTTTACACATAAAAAGTTTTGCTTACGAAAGTGAAAGTAAACAACTGAGAGAAAAACGGATGCAGCTCTTAAAGCGACAGTACTAAACATGCAGCTGCTTGTCATTAAAGGGATAGTTCACCCAAAAATGATAATTCTGTCATTATTTATTTACTTACATGTCGTCCCAAACCTGTACTCATTTCTTTCTTGTGCTAATCACAAAGTATAATATTTATATTTGAAGAAAATTAACCAAACAGTAGCTGGTCCCCATTGAATTCATTAATATAAATGATCGAACAGATAACATTCAACAGAAAAAAGAAACTCTTTCAGGTTCAAAATCAACCTGAGCGTGAGTAAATGATGGTATAAAAATAAAACACTATGACAGAATTGACAAAGATGACAGAATTTTCATTTTTGGGTAAACTATATTTTTAATGTTAATAAAACAAAACACAAAGAGAAAAATCACTCATGACTGCTCATGACTGAAGAGCTTTAATAAGAATCAATGTATGTTTAAATTTTTTTGTCATTTCGATTTCTTGAATGCTTCTGCTAAATTCACCTATTGTACTTGAAAAATAAAGCACTGTTTGTTTAATTTGTATTATGTTTATTTGTAATGTGGGGCTTTGGCCGAAATATCTGCTATTCTTTTTTATTTTGTACTCTGTTACCTTGAAAGGCTTTGTTTTTAACCCCTTAATTGTTACTTGACCATTTTACAAATAAATTCTATTTTTATTAAATTAAATCTAATTTAGTCATGACAAACTATATATCGTTGGAAAGGTCTAAGACTCCTAAATAGATATTTTTAAATTTTTTTGTGTTACATATTTTGTAGGAAGAGTAATAGATTAATTTATGAAAAGAGTGCACCCTTAAAAATCTACTTCATAACAGGAGTTCTGACCTTTGTCACAAAAAGACTTTCTTTGTTGCTTTTTTTCCCTATTACGCTTTAGAAATCATAAGAAATTATATAGCACTTGAAAACTTAAAATCTCAACCAAAAAAAAAAAAAAAACTCATCTTTTGAAAACCATTTTAAAATCAGACATTGCACTATGATGGAAAATGTACATCAAAATCATATCACAAAATGTTTTTGTTCATGAAATATAAAAAAAAATAAGTTTAAATAATGCATTTTTATGTCTATGTTCAACAATGGAAGTGACAGTTAAAGGGTTAAAAAGGGAAATTAGTTTGGCTGTGCTGCTCAGACAACTTGCAAAATAGTAAAACTAACATAAAAAAAATGGTGATATTCCTGAAAAAAAAAAAAAAAAAAAAAAAGTGATATGATATTTTTACCATATCGCCCACCCCTAATTATAATATACATTGAGACATGATCACCAAACCTACCAGCAAAAATGATATGGGGTAAAAGCAGCAAAAGTTGGTAGCAGTCATGGATTGATGTGTATTCGTAAATAATTTCCAAGCAACAAGCAAAATAATCTGCCAACAGGGCAAAAACATCTAATTTCAAACAGAAAACAAGATTATTTTGCTTGTTTCAAACAAAGACACACTTAATTTTGACTTGTTTTCAAAAAAAAAAAAACAAAAAAAAAAAACCCAAGACCATTTTTACTTGTCTAGAAAATCCTTCTTGATTTAAGAATCTTTAGATATTTTGGCTGGAAACAAGACAAAACAGCTAAGTAAGAAATGCATTTTTTTCAGGTGAACAAATAAGCAAAACTTACTTTAACTAACATTTGTGCTTTTTTTTCCCATTGCTGAAGAGTGTTGAACTTTCTTTTCCTACAGTTCTACTGTACAGACATCAATTTAATTAATTACGAACCAGCAAAGGTGACAGGCAAATGAGCACAATATAAAGGGAGCAGAACACATGAGGATCAGGTGAACACAATTAGACAAACAAGGACTAAACAAGGGAGTGTGGTAACTGAAAACAAGGAGGCAGGACCAGGACATGGCCATGGCCAACACAGACAAAGACACAGCCATGTGCTCAGACACAAGACAAGCAAAGAGATGTTAAATAAAGACAAAACTGACAAGGCTGTCAGGGCAGGACCCTGCCAACTTCATCAGTAACATTTCAGGGAAGAGATGAAGTTTCAATGAAATAAATGAAAAACTAAATGCAAATATTATAATGTACTATAAAATTGTATTTTTATTTAATACTCACTTTTTATTTTAAAACACAATAACATTTTCACACTATGTTTATTATTTTATTAAAACAAAAAGTCCAATAATACTATTATTTTTTTTTTAATAGTTACATTTAATGGGTCTATGCATGTTAAATGCAGTGTGAGCACCAAATCAAATCTGCACAATGTCAAGTTTATAGTATAAAGTATAATAGGAAAGAAATAATACTAAGCGTTTTTAAACGGACTTCTAAACTAAAAAAAAAAGACAATTTGGTGTAAGTAGGCAATACTTGTGAGACTCTTTTTTTTGTGATAAATTTCAAGTTGAAAGACAGAAAAACTCACTTTTCTGGATGCACATGAACTAATAAAGTTGCTATGAGTTGAACACAATTAATGACGGAAACTGATGCAACAACACTGACATGAGTGCTGCACCCTCTTGATGACGGAGCAAACTCTCTGCATTCAGGTGATTTACTGGAAAGAAGTCCATTCAATGGAAGTCAGGTGACTTGACAGTCATCTTACTACTATAACACCCTCAAACTACTGTTTTACACGTGTGCAGTATGCAAACAAGTAAAGCCGGTGTATTGGAATGGAGAAAGATGAAACACTCCAAAACTTGACATGACAGAGGTATATCAAAATAGTAAATAACATGATGCACACAGTTCTAAATGATGCTAGAAAAATCAGACCTTTATTAAAAATAAGCATTGCATTGTCTTACAAACTACAGAATATAATGCAAATGAATCGAGTCTTTTAATTCAGACCAAACTAAATTCAGAGCTGCTATTATTAAGAATATCACAAACACGGCTGCTACACGAATCCATAAATGATGCTGTGATTCATCTGCGATACTGATTTACATCAGGGATGTCAAATAAGCAGCAGCTGTCATTTGACTGATTTCCCTTTATAGTGAAATATCAAAGACACTCATTTACTGAGATACAGGTTAAAGCCTGATATGATGAAGAAAAGGAGTATCATCTTTGTCTCGTTAGAGTTTCTGGCTGCTGATGGGACTAAAAGGGTTTGGGCGTTTCATCCGCCATGAAGGCCTCGATTTCTTCCACAGTTCGAGGAACGCAGGTCAGCAGCTCCATGCCGTCAGCCGTCACAGCGATATCATCCTCAATACGCACCTGAGAGAGACACACATGATACACAATATTCATATAAATCTGAACTTTCAGAAAGTCTGAGTCTCCATATACTGTACAACGCGACACACATTCACATCAGGTGTTAACTTACACTCACAGGACACAGCGCTCACTCACAATCATAAAAGTACATTATTTGCTTTAAAATCTTGCCGGTTAAACATTTCACATTCATCCTCCTGAAGTGCGCACACTCTAGAAGCCTGTCAAATAGCGCCTAATTATTGAACTAAATTATGTATAGCGTCTGGTTGTGCTAATAATACTGTCAAAACACGAAAGTGCTTACGAAAGTGAAAGTAAACAATTGAGAGAAAAACGGATGCAGCTCTTAAAGCGACAGTACTAAACATGCTGCTGCTTGTCATTAAAGGGATAGTTCACTCAAAAATGATAATTCTGTCATTATTTATTTACTTACATGTCGTCCCAAACTTGTACTCATTTCTTTCTTGTGCTAATCACAAAGTATATTATTTTGAAGAAGATTAACCAAACAGTAGCTGGTCCCCATTGAATTCAAAAATATAAATGATTGAACAGATAACATTCAACAGAAAAAATAAACTCTTTCAGGTTTGAAACAATGGTATAAAAATAAAACACTATGACAGGATTGACAGACAAATTACAGAATTTTCATTTTTGGGTGAACTATATTTTTAATGTTAATAAAGCAAAACACAAACAGAAAAATCACTCATGACTGCTCATGACTGAAGAGCTTTAATATATTTGCTTTAATAAGAATCAATGTAATGTTTACATTTTTTTGTCATTTCGATTTCTTGAATGCTTCTGCTAAATTCACCTATTGTACTTGAAAAATAAAGCACTGTTTGTTTAATTTGTATTATGTTTATTTGTAATGTGGGGCTTTGGCCGAAATATCTGCTATTCTTTTTTATTTTGTACTTTGTTACCTTGAAAGGCTTTGTTTTTAACCCCTTAATTGTTACTTGACCATTTTACAAATAAATTCTATTTTTATTAAATTAAATCTAATTTAATCATGACAAACTATATATCGTTGGAAAGGTCTAAGACTCCTAAATAGATATTTTTCAATTTTTTTGTGTTACATATTTTGTAGGAAGAGTAATAGATTAATTTATGAAAAGAGTGCACCCTTAAAAATCTACTTCATAACAGGAGTTCTGACCTTTGTCACAAAAAGACTTTCTTTTTTTTTTTTTTTCCTATTACGCTTTAGAAATCATAAGAAATTATATAGCACTTGAAAACTTAAAATCTCAACCAAAAAAAAAAAAAAAACTCATCTTTTGAAAACCATTTTAAAATCAGACATTGCACTATGATGGAAAATGTACATCAAAATCATATCACAAAATGTTTTTGTTCATGAAATATAAAAAAAAATAAGTTTAAATAATGCATTTTTATGTCTATGTTCAACAATGGAAGTGACAGTTAAAGGGTTAAAAAGGGAAATTAGTTTGGCTGTGCTGCTCAGACAACTTGCAAAATAGTAAAACTAACATAAAAAAAATGGTGATATTCCTGGAAAAAAAAAAAAAGAAAAAGTGATATGATATTTTTACCATATCGCCCACCCCTAATTATAATATACATTGAGACACGATCACCAAACCTACCAGCAAAAATGATATGGGGTAAAAGAAGCAAAAGTTGGTAGCAGTCATGGATTGATGTGTATTCGTAAATAATTTCCATCAAGTGCATCTATTAGAATATATCATTAGTTTGTGTGTAATAAGTGTGATGTGTTCTGACCCCGCCGAAGCCGCGGAAGCGCGCCAGGACGTCGTTGTTGATGAAGCCGCACTGCTCCTGTGAGTTGAGCGCTTTATCCAGCAGGTGGTTGATGAAATAGATTCCCGGCTCCACCGTGAGGACCATGCGCTCCTGCACCACACGACCCATCCGCAGACTCTTCAGACCCGGCTCGTCAATGCGCTCGATGCCCTGAAACACACACCAGACACTTTAACTGCTGCTTCAGGTGATCTTAAGGACATTTGGTTTAAATCAGACAGTAGGGGACAAGCAAGTGACTCATTTCTTCCTTTACAACAGAGATGCCCAAACCACGGCCTAGTATTTTTGCTTTATTTTTGCACTGAAATGTGAAACAATGTAAGTTAATTTGATAAAAAAAAATAGTAAAACATTTAAAAAAAATTCTAATAATATTTAGTAATTATTTTACAAATTTGTTGAGAAAATTGTTACAAATGTTTGAAATGTAATAAATGTTAACATATAATGTAGCTGGATATAATGCAACATTTACTTTTCACTTATGAATTAATACTTTTAAAACATTCTGGTGTTCATAGCATTTTCTTTGTGGAGAAAAAAAGAGAAATAAAGAAATATATATATATATATATATATATATATATGTGTGTGTGTGTGACCCTGGATCACAAAAACAGTCTTAAGTCACTGGGGTATATTTGTAGGCATATTGTATATATTGTATTGTAGGTATATTGTAGGTATATACTGGGGTATATTGTAGCAATAGCCAAAAACACATTGTATGGGTCAAAATGATTGATTTTTCTTTTATGCCAAAAATCATTAGGATATTAAGTAAAGATCATGTTCCATGAAAATATAACATTTCCTACCATAAATATATCAAAATATTTATTTATTTATATTTTTGATTAGTAATATGCATTGCTAAGAACTTAATTTGGACAACTTTAAATGCGTTTTTCTCAATATTTAGATTCCAGATTTTCAAATAGCTGTATCTCAGCCAACTTCTGTCCTATCATAACAAACCATACATCAATGGAAAGCTTTATTTATTTCGCTATTAGATTATGTATAAATCTAAATTAAAAAAAAAAAAAAAAATACTCTTATGACCAGGGTCTCATATATAAATAAATGCTAAAACTATAAAATATAAAAACTAAATAAAAGAAGTCAAAATCTACAAAGGTTATTTATATTTTTTTGAAAAGTGTTAATATTTATCTTCGATCTAAATTACATCTGTAAAATGACACACTACTGCCAATATTGCTTGAGATTTTGGTTACTGCTAAGGCTCTCTAACCACTAACATAATATCACTATTTTTAAAAAAAGACCAAAAATGCTGGATTGTTTCTTTTGTTGTGATTAGAACTGACCTCTGGATATCCTCCCACATCATGGACGTCGATACCCAGCAGGTGACCCAGACCGTGCGGCATAAACACGGCGCCCAGATGAACCTTCAGCATCTCCTCCACGTTCCCACGCAGGATCCCGATCTTCACCAGCTCCTCCAGGTGAACCCTGTCAGCCAGACGATGCATGTCTGTCCACTTCACACCTGAGCATCAGTGAACATTCAGAGAATGTCATTAGAATGAGTTCAGAGGTCAATTAACAGCTGTGGACTCTGATACAGTTCTTAATCAAAGAGAACATCTGTTCGCTCTTTTAGGAAGTACATTCCAGAACTTAACTTTTATCAACATTAGCATTCAAAGATTGAAAATTAAGGGAATGCACTGCAGGCAAAACACTGTTTTTTCATGCACCTGTCAAGTTTGAGATTTTGGGTTTTTGGTTTATTCAGGCTAGTGGAAAGAAAACATCCAAAAGACACTGTTAAGTGTTTCTTTTACAGCACTTTATATATTTGTGTCAGCTTTCAGTTACAATACATTTATTTAAAGGCAGTTTTCTTAAAATAATAGAGCCATAAATCTCCACTTCAGTAGCACTTACACACATCAAACTTCACATTTTTATACCCGTGTATATCCTAAAGGTTTATACAGAGGGATCTGTTCATACATAATTAGCTTGATTATATACAATTTATATACATTTTACTCCCCCCAAAATTGTGTGAAAGTATATTGTTTTGTCTCTGTTCTGTGTATTTTCTGAATTATGGAGTGACAAAAATGAGATAACCAAAATTCCCTCTGTAAAAACTTTTGACTAATATGTCAAAAAACAAAACAAAACAAAACAAAAAAACAATAAAATAAAATAAATAAAATAATTTTGAAACAGACTTTTTTTAATGACAGAAATATATGCAAATTAGTGCATATTTAATTAAATAATGGCTAATTTGTCATATTTAAACCAAACATTATAGAAAAAAAGTTTGCAATTATTAATAATGTATTAAGGCAATAACTATTGGTTTTTCAACCTATTAAAATTATGTGAGTAAATCTGCTAAATATGTGGAAGTCATTGCTATGATTAAAAGTAATAACGAATGAAACAAATAAAGCAAATAAAAATAAACAAATAAAATAACAAAAACAAATAAAGCTGTGCATTTAATGCTTTTTGGTTCATGATAAAACTTAAAAGATGTAGTTATTACATTAAATCTAAAATATTTTACATTTATGTTGATTAATGCAGTATTTAATTCTTATACCATTAATATTAAACTTTGCTATAGGCTATATGTGACCCCGGACCACAAAAACAGTCAATCTTTCGAAATTGAGATGTATACAAAATCTGAAAGTTGAATAAATAAGCTTTCCATTGATGTATGGTCTGTTAGGATAGAACAATATTTGGCTGAGATACAACTATTTGAAAATCTGCAATCTGAGGGTGCAAAAAAATACAAATATTGAGAAAATCTCCTTTAAAGTTGTCCAAAATTTCTTCTTAGCAATGCATATTACTAATCACAAATTAAGTTTTGTTATGTTTATGGTAGGAAATGTACAAAATATCTTCATGGAACATGATCTTTACTCAATATCCTTATGATTTTGGCCTAAAAGAAAAATCAATAATTCTGACCCATACCATATATTTTTGGCTATTACTACAAATATACCCCAGCGACTTATGACTGGTTTTGTGGTCCAGGGTCAAATATAAGTATTTATGTTTATTTAAGCTTATTTATCTTATTTTAGTGACTTTCTGCACCTGCTATACTATATACATCAGTGCAGTAAAAGTACTAAATTTAATAAAGTAATTTTATAATAAATCGAAAAGCAAGGCTTGAAAAAACTAGGGAGTTTAAATGGCAGCAGCAGACAATAAATTCTCCTTTGCTGCCATCTTCTGGTCATTGGGGTAATTTAATGTCACTCATGTCCTCTTAAAAGGTTGTTTTCCATAAAAATATTTTTTTCCCATGTCGTCTTTATGAATGAAAAGTGAATCTTTTAAGTGAATTTTACTGCACAGCTGTAGAGTTAAAAAAAAAAAAAATAAAGGCTTTAAAATGTTCATGACTATGAAGGCAAGTTATTGATTATCAAGAATTCAGCATTGATCACAGGAATATTGTGATCCACATCATGTTTTCGGTCTCTTGGCTCTGATTCCTCTGTGTTTGTACCTGGTTTGATTGCAGCCATCACAGCTCTGGAGGACTTCAGCACAGCTTCATAAATGGCCTTCTGGTCTGCAGTGAACTTGCCGTTGGCTGGGAAAGAGCAGGTGATGTCGGAGGAATAGCAGTAATACTCACCACCCAGATCAAACAGACTGTCAGGAAAACAATCAGACAGAAAAACTGAGTTTTATAACGAGAACTTTAGTCCAGCATCAGTTTGGAAACAACTGAATATGCCAGCTTTATATTTAATCATTACTTATTTATCTGACATTTCCATAATGTACAAAGCTTCTGGACTTTGCACAGGCCCACTTAAAAAAACAAAACAAAACATTTCATACGTAATTTTTACTTCACATTTAAGCAAATCATAAAACACATAACATACAATGTTATGAATGCATATATATATATATATATATATATATATACACACTACCGTTCAAAAGTTTGGGGTCAGTAAGACTTGCAATTTTTTTTTAAATGAAGTCAAGGCTGCATTTATTTTATCAAAAATACAGAAAATAAACTGTAATATTACAAAATGTTATTACAATAGAAAATAATGGTTTTTATTTTCATATACTTTAAAATATAATTCATTCCTGTGATGCAATGCTGATTTTTCATCAGCTGTTACTCAGTTTCCCAGGCTTAAGTGTCACATGATCTCTCAGAAATCATTCTGATATTCTCAATTATTAGTAGAATTAATCTTTCAAGAGCAACATTTATTCAAACTATAAATCTTTTCTAGCAATGTAAATCTATTATGTCACTTTTTATTAATGTAACAATTTATTCATTTCTTTCAAAAAAAAAAAAAAAAGAATGAATAAACATTTACTGACCCCAAACATTTGAACGGTAGTGTATATTATATATATATATATATATATATATATATATGATTAAAAAAAACACAATTCTTGCAATTTACACATTTTTCATTGCACTTGCTAGTTTATATCTTTTGCACAATTTGCACTTCTCTCTCTTTTGATATAGATCATTTCAATTACAAAATAGCTCGCAATTTTGAGTTTGCATCTCGTAATTCTGAATTTTTCCTAAGGATTGTGACAACAAAAATTTGAGTTGTGAGATAAAAAGTCACAATTACCTTTTTTATTTTTATTTTGTTCGATGCCAGAAACAAGTTTCCATAGATAATAAGGCAAGAAATGACAAATTGTTGGACTGAATACAATAAAAATTTTAAATAAAATAAAAATAATTGTAAAAACATTAATAAAATTAAACAGAATGCATACTATAATTTTGACCAATTAGCAATTTTTGCATTGGAAAGAATGTATTAATACACTGAAAAAACAGCATTTCGTCTTATTAATAATTCTTAGCATATTTATTAAATACTCAATTTCTAGCAGAAATTCTGCACTTTTTAGTGGAAATTTTTCTGCAAATATGAAAAATAAGATTCAAAATTTCAAAGATTCAACCACTATGATTTTCCCATAATTTCTCCAACATGTTCTTGCAAAAAGTGAAAAATGTCTTTCTATTTCCTGTCCACCAGGGGTCAGTGTGTGACTGCTTATAAAGAGATGATGCAGCCTGAGCTATTGAAGAGCGACATATTTAACACAACACTGACTGAAAGACCAGCAATCAACAAGCAAACTGATACAGAACAAAACGGACTAAAATAATTAAGAAATATAAGAGAAAAGAGTCAGATGAACTCACCATATGTCTCCATCCTGGATGGTCTTGTCATTGGGAGCCCCGGCGTGTCCATAATGCAGGACAGAGGAGTTATTCCCACTGATGGGAAATTATATGTTAACATGCAACCCAAAAACTCTAAATATTGACCGTATCTCTAATGAACATCATCTTTATATATCTACATGTTCATAATGCACATATTACATGCACTACACATTTTATAGTGAACTATGCATTTAAGATCAAATTCAAAACATGCCTGAAATGTATTAATTCATCCAGATGCTCTGATTTATCTTTCAACTCCAAGAAATGTCTTGTGCTCAGGGGACAGAATGATATCAGACACTTACACACACAGACTGCGGTAATGATTTTCTCTGGTGTGTTATTGCACTGTAAGGTCTTGTGCTGTTTGTGTAACTCTCATTGAGAACATTAGTAATTACAGCAACAGTCTCTGAGTGCTGCTGACCGGAGCGATTCTGTTTTGTACGTGGCTAATTTGTGAGTTTTCTAAAGGTTTGTGTGTGCTGATGGTCCGTTTACCTTCCACAGATGCAGGTGTATGAGGTGTGACGCATCCCTCCGCGAGTGTAGCAGTAATGCTGGAACAGACTGAAACACACACATGAGCATCAGTCAGTCTCAGTCACACTTCACTTAAAATCAAGAGAGAGAAAATAAGAATTTGAATTTTGCATATTTAATTTTTTTTTTGCATTGCAAGATTATTTTCATGACATTGACTCCAATTCTTAATTTAAGAACTGAAATTCCAATATCAAGCCAAAGCAGCACAGCTTTCATTTTTCTTTCAGTGACCTGCACTAAAATTGCCACATGCAACATGAAAAGCCTGAAAGAGCCTGTCAGTCGATATAGATTGAAAAAGCAGCCTTAGAAAACCTTGAGTGATAACTTCATAACACCAGATCAACAAAACACAGATACACACCGATTTACATCAGAGAGAGCAGAGATCTCCATCTCCTGTGTGAAAAAACCCCACAGACAGACATTAAAGAAGAGACACGAGACGCACAGAGACCAGAAGATCACACAGACTCCATCAACAACTACAGAAACAACTCAAACACCCTAGCAACACACCAATGACTAAGACACCCTAGCAACACAAACAACTACACAACCACCCTAGCAACACACTAACCACCACACAAACACAGCAGCAACACACTAACAACTAAACGAACACCCTAGCAACAAACTAAAAACCACACAAACACCCTAGCAACACACTAACCACTCAGACACCCTAGCAACACACTAACAAGCACATTAACACCATAGCAACACAGTAACAACCACTCAACCAACTGAGCAATACACTACTAGCAGCACACTAACAAGCACTCAAACACCCTAGCAACACACTAAATCCCACGCAAACACCCTAGCAACACACTAACAACCACTTAGACACCCTAGCAATGCACCAACAACCACACAAACACCCTAGCAACACACAAACTCAAAAACCCTAGCAACACAAAAAACACCTCAAACACCCTAGCAACACACTAACAACTAAACAAACACCCTAGCAACACACAAACAACTCAAACACCCTAGCAACACACTAACAATCACTCAGACATCATAGCAACACACTAACAAGCACATTAACACCACAGCAACACAGTAAAAACTACACTAACAACCACTCAAACACACTGACACCATAGCAACACACTAACAACCACTAAAACACCCATGCAACACACTAACAACCACTCAGACACCCTAACACACACTAACAATCACTAAAACACCCACACAACACACTAACAAGCACTTAAACATCAAAGCAACACACTAACAACCACTTAAACGTCCTAGCAACACACTAACAACCACTTAAACACCCTAACAACACAGTAACATCCACTTAAACGTCCTAGCAACACACTAACAACCACTTAAACGTCCTAGCAACACACTAACAACCACTTAAACACCCTAACAACACAGTAACATCCACTTAAACGTCCTAGCAACACACTAACAACTCAAACACCATAACAACAGACTAACAAACACAAACCACAAACAAAACCCTAAAGTCATGGCAGCAAGTTTTTTTTCATAAAATGTAAAATCTACTTTGCTCAAAATAAGATAAAATAAAATGTATAAGAGAGAGATGACAGAACCATCAAACATCCTTCACCCATTTTGAGCAAAGAGGATGTGAAATGTGTTTCTGACATTGGCACACTCCATTTGTCTGATTGTGTGTGTGTGTGTGTGTGTGTGTGCGTGTGTGTGTGTGTGTGTGTGTGTGTGTGTGTGCGGCTTGTCACTGCTTTAATTAAAGCATCACACGCTGCCATCAGGATGTCAGTAAGCAGAACTGATGCTGCTGCCACATGAAACAAACCATCATGACACATCAGACTATCAGAGGACGGGCTCTGAATCACAGCGGCGCTCTCGTCCTCTAATGGAGTGACTCTTGACTCGTCTCTGTTTGGGGTTTTCTCCTGTGATCAGCACAGATATGCTTTCAAAGAAACCAGCCAAAGAAAAAAATAAGGCCGATTTTAAAGTCTGTGCTCAGAGTGATTCTCTCACGTGACAGAAATGTTTTAATATAACGCACCAATGCAGTTCAAAGAAAAATATTTTCATTTTGGACTTGTTTATTTTGAACCAATTTCTAGCCAGGAAACAAGATGTGTGAAATGCTGCTCAACCATGAATTAAACATGGCTTTAACCCCAAAAAATGACAGAAATTATTAACTAACAGCATGAATATTGCACATGAAACCATTTCCTGGTGTTCTCTTGAGAAAGAGCAAACAATAATTTGATGGAGCTGTAATTACACCAAACAAGTCACTCAGATGCAGAGTGAACGTTCACAACAGCCGTCAGATCGGTGAAAGGTCACGTGACTTCTAATTAGCTGATTTCAGATGATTCTTTCTGACGGTCATGAAATACACGCTTGGTTTCTTTCCCATTATGAGGAAATGCAGCCAGCGATCAGGAAAACACTTCCTTCAGGGTTTGATCTCTCTGTGTGTTTATTATATGATTCAGTTATGTTAGATTAAATCACATGCTAACGAGAGACTCCATATTGAAAGCACTTTTCATTGAGGACTAATTGTAACCTGCATCCAGAAAACAGATCCATGTACATTTCCTCCATTCAAGCTCATTTCATATGACAGAATATATGCACTAACATTGAAAAGTTTAGATTGTGTAAGAAAAAATACTTTTATTCATCAAGGACACATTAACATGTAGAGAGTTACAAAAGATTTATATTTTAAATTTTTTATTCATCTGTGAATACTAATAAAATACAATAAAATGTATTACTGTTTCCACAAAAATATAAAGCAGCACTAACTGCTCAACATCAACAATCAGCATATTATAATGAAGGATCAAGTGACACTGAAGACTGGAGTAATGATGCTTAAAAGAAATCAGCTTTGATCACAGGAATAAATTGAAGTTTAACATATAATTGCATAGAAACATTTTAAATTGTCATTTTTATTTCATATTTTTACAGTTTTTTAAACAAATATATGCAGCACTCAACCACTCAAACACCCTAACAACACCCTAGCAAACGAATAGCAACACACTAACAACCACTCAAACACTAGCAGCCACTGACACCATAGCAACCACATAGCAACAAACTCAAACACCCAGGCAACAGACTAATAACTCAAACAACGATGTGAAACACTAACAACTCAAACACTCTAGCAACCACCTAAACACCCTAGCAACACACTAACAACCAGTCAGTCACCCAAGCAACACACTAACAACTCGACAACCACTTAAACACCCTAGCAATACACTAACAATCACATAAAACATCCTAGCAACACACTAACAACTCAAACAACCAAGCAACACATTAGTAAACACTTAAACATCCTAGCAACACACTAACAACCACTTAAACATCAAAGCAACACACAAACAACCACTTAAACACCCTAGCAACACATTAACAACCACTTAAACATCAAAGCAACACACAAACAACCACTTAAACACCCTAGCAACACACTAACAACCACTTAAACATCAAAGCAACACACAAACAACCACTTAAACACCCTAGCAACACACAAACCACCACTTAAACATCCTAGCAACACACTAACAACCACTTAAACGTCCTAGCAACACACTAACAACCACTTAAACGTCCTAGCAACACACTAACAACCACTTAAACGTCCTAGCAACACACTAACAACCACTTAAACATCAAAGCAACACACTAACAACCACTTAAACACCCTAACAACACACAAACCACCACTTAAACATCCTAGCAACACACTAACAACCACTTAAACATCAAAGCAACACACTAACAACCACTTAAACACCCTAACAACACACAAACCACCACTTAAACATCCTAGCAACACACTAACAACCACTTAAACATCAAAGCAACACACTAACAACCACTTAAACATCAAAGCAACACACTAACAACCACTTAAACAAAGCAACACACTAACAGCCACTTAAACATCCTAGCAACACACTAACAACCACTTAAACGTCCTAGCAACACACTAACAACCACTTAAACGTCCTAGCAACACACTAACAACCACTTAAACGTCCTAGCAACACACTAACAACCACTTAAACATCCTAGCAACACACTAACAACCACTTAAACGTCCTAGCAACACACTAACAACCACTTAAACATCCTAGCAACACACTAACAACCACTTAAACGTCCTAGCAACACACTAACAACCACTTAAACATCCTAGCAACACACTAACAACCACTTAAACATCAAAGCAACACACTAACAACCACTTAAACACCCTAACAACACACAAACCACCACTTAAACATCCTAGCAACACGCTAACAACCACTTAAACATCAAAGCAACACACTAACAACCACTTAAACATCAAAGCAACACACTAACAACCACTTAAACAAAGCAACACACTAACAGCCACTTAAACATCCTAGCAACACACTAACAACCACTTAAACATCCTAGCAACACACTAACAACCACTTAAACGTCCTAGCAACACACTAACAACCACTTAAACGTCCTAGCAACACACTAACAACCACTTAAACATCAAAGCAACACACTAACAACCACTTAAACACCCTAACAACACACAAACCACCACTTAAACATCCTAGCAACACACTAACAACCACTTAAACGTCCTAGCAACACACTAACAACCACTTAAACATCAAAGCAACACACTAACAACCACTTAAACACCCTAACAACACACAAACCACCACTTAAACATCAAAGCAACACACTAACAACCACTTAAACGTCCTAGCAACACACTAACAACCACTTAAACATCCTAGCAACACACAAACAAGTAAAACAATTATGTATTGTCTCATATTTTTTTTACTGTATTTTTGATCAAATAAATGCAGCACTGGTGAGCAGACACAGCTCTGATAAACACCTCAATGACCTTCTAAATGATCTTCAAATGCAATCTGGTAATATGGGCGCTGAAATACTACAATACTACATTTCAAAAATAAAAAATAAAGCATATAACTAAAATAAAATAAAAATAATAAATAACCAGCAACCAAGTAGAAAACACAAAAAAAAACAATAAAACAAAAAAAAAAACAAGTAAGAGTAGGAGCCATTGCACACTGTCCTCGTATGTCTGCATTTACACTATGAAGTGCTGCAATATCTTACACAGCACTTCATGTCGAAGCGGCTCAGAACAGCTCGCACATACTCGGAGGAGAGAGAAAGCCCCGCTAGAGTCTTGAGTGGGCTGATTTTGCCTGAAAAAGGAGACGCTTTTTCTTTGAAACGCTTCCATTCCTCCGGCATCCCAGACTCCTCCTCTGCACAGGGATCTCCCTCAGCGCTAGCATCGGTTGGGCTCGCCAAACGCCGCACTGATCTCCGTCCAACACGCCGGCTCGCCGCAGGGCTCCGGGACACTTCCAGCTTTCTTAGAATGAAAGTCTTACGAAAGACAGTCGAGAAACGCAATGCTGAACAAGATTCACATGTGGGAAAACCTCAAGTGCTCTCTGGCATTTATACACACGCTGGTTTTAACACTAGCGAGCCGATTTGACATTGTCTGTGTAGGGAGCATCGCAGCATGCTGCTCTAATGTGCATTAAAATGCATGGGACACTTTAAAAGTGTTCATTTCTGAATTTAATTGTCTATTTTGTAGGGTCAACTGAGCTCCTTCAAACTAAAATAACCCCTAAATAAAAGTTAATTTTAAGTTAATATTCATGGTTCTCTGGTGACGATTATTGATCAAATGGCATGAAGGTAAAGAAAGTATAACTACTTTTTTGTTACTTTTTTATTTATTAATTACTTATTTTCACTTCACATTTTTTGATGACTTCAATATTTTTAGTTGCTTTATATTGTTTGATCATATTTTACAATTATTTCTTTAAACTTGACATATTTATGATTTAATTAATATTTAGCGTTTTTATTTTTTTTTAAATATAACATAAAAAATGATTTAATAAAGTTTTATTTTAAGTTATTTCAATTTGTTCCAATTGACATTTTTACGATTGAATTAATCTTAATCTTTAATGTTTTGGTTTGTTTTTATTTTTTTTATTTGATACATTAATATTATATTTAACATTATTACATTTATTTAATTTCTAGTGAGTGTTTAATTTTGATTGTTTTTATTATATCGTTTTTAAATACTTACATTAATTTACATTTCATTTTGTTTCCTTTATTTTGTATTTAATTATTAGTGTTTTATTTTGATCATTTTTATTTTTAAATTAGTTACTTCAACTGTACATATTTATGATTCATTTTTTACACATTTGTAACCTGTTACATTTTAAATTATTATTTAAATTTAAATTACATTTTAGTAAGTATTTCTTACTACTTTCGTTTTTAAATTATTTTACACTTTCAGTGTTTTACTTTGTTTTTTATATTTTAGTTACTTTAATCTTATATATTTATTATTTCATTAATTTTTAGCACTTTATTTTAATTGTTTCTATTATCTAGTTTTATATTATTTACATGTTATTTGAATTTCATTTATTTTTATTTAACTTCATTTTTTAATTTAATTTATAGTTTTTTTTATTTTGATCATTTTCATTTTGAAATTAGTTACTTTGTGCATGTTTTATTAATTTTTACTAATTTTTAGCATTTTATATTGTTCATTTTAGATTATTATTAAATTAATTTAATTCATTAATTAATTTTTAGTAATAATTTCTTATTATTTTTATTTTTAAATAATTTTACATTTTCAGTTTGATTGTTTTTATAAAATGATTTACCTTAACTTCATGTTTATGATTGAAACAATTATTAGCTTTCATCAACTCACAAATCCCTGGCAAGCCTACTTTAGAGGAATGTACCATGATAAGAAACCTGAGGAGCGCTATCTCATCACGCTGTGGTGTTCTGGGGCTGTGGTGCACCTGGAAGAACATCTTGGCTGTACATTACACAGTCGGACCATCTGCACCTCCTCTTAAATGAACAACCACGCAGCAGCTTTCACATGTTGTACTGAGCGCTTCAACACCGGGACAGTTTCTGATTTTAACTCCCGTTCTGTGTTTGGGTTCCACCCAAGTTCATCTGTTCAAAGAGAGCTGCTCCAGAAACACAACAGAAATAAATCTCACTCACAGGTGTGATGATGCATAATTCATTCAGCCTGCACATGTGTAATGACCCAAAAATGAATACTGCATCCTCACACCACAATGCTCTGTTTAAGGCTCTGCTGCAATCACAGAAATTGTTGTGCACAGTTCCAGTCAATAAAGTACAACCTATGCTCCATTTTGTGCTATATCCCTAAAATATTTTCTTGAAGTCCCTCTGAGATTTTAAGTGAATAATTGAATTTAATAACACACTTGCATGTTCATCAAGTTATCTGAAGGTGGTTAATGATCAAATTGCAGGCAGCTAAACAAATTACCTTTTTAGCATATTTATTTATTTTAAAATTACAGATTTAAAATGAGTAATTATTTTAAATTTACAGTATTAAGTATTTTTACAGTAAGTTAAGTATTTTTTGTATATATTTTTTAATTATTAGTTATATTTATTTTACTTTACAATTTAATTAATATTTAGTAAGTGTTTTATTTATTTTAATTTGAAATATTTATGATTTAATTTTTTTAAGTGTTTATGTTTTTATATTTTTACATTTTGTAATTAAATACATTTTTAGTGTTTTTTGACAATTATTTTACACTAAAATAATTTATTTAATTTAACATTTTTGTTAAATATTTTGTTACAAAGTGTTTTATTTTTAAAGCTTTTATTTTACGTTTTATGATTAAAGTACTTTTTAGTATGTGTTTTACGTAGATTTTCAAAAAGTAAATGTAGTAATTACTTTAGTTTTACATTTTAATGCTTACATTTATTTTTTGGGTTTTGTATTTTTTTATTTAAAACTATTTACAATTTTAAAATAAATTATGATTTTTTAAATTATTAATTTTATTTACTTCTCCTTAAAAGTATTACAATTGAATTAATATTTAGTATATGATTTATTTAATTATTTTTATTTGTTAAATAATTTATTTTTTAAGATTTTAATATATATATTTTTAAAATGTTTATGTTTTTATAATTTTACATTTTGTGATTAAATACATTTCTGGTATTTATTTATTTTATTTTTTTTACTTGAAAATAATTTATTTTAATTTTACATTTTAATGCATACATTTATTTTTTGGGTTTTGTTTTTTTTATTTAAAACTATTTACAATTTTAAAATAAATTATGATTTTTTAAATTATTAATTTTATTTACTTCTCCTTAAAAGTATTACAATTGAATTAATATTTAGTATATGATTTATTTAATTATTTTTATTTTTTAAATAATTTATTTTTTAAGATTTTAATATATATTTTTAAAATGTTTATGTTTTTATAATTTTACATTTTGTGATTAAATACATTTCTGGTATTTATTTTTTTTACTTGAAAATAATTTATTTTAGTTTAAAATGTGTATTATTTAAATACTTTGTTACAGCTTTTATTTTTCTGTTTTACATTTTATTATTTAAGTGCTTTTTAAGTATGTGTTTTAATTCGATTTTTAAAATGTAAATGTAATAATTATTTTAGTTTTACATTTTAATACATGCATTTATTTTTTGGGTTTTGTATTATTTTTATTTAAAACTATTTACAATTTTATAACAAATAATTGTTTTGTTTTTTTATTATTCATTTTATTTATTTCACTTTAAATGTATTACAATTTAATTAGTATTCAGTACATGTTTTATTTTTATTTGTTAAATAATATTTTTTTTAAAGATTTTAATCATTTTCAAGATTTTAATACATATTTTTAAATGTTCATGTTTTTATAATTTTATCTTTTGTGATGAAATAAATTGTTAGTGTTTTCTGGTTATTTTGTACTTTAAAATTATTTTAGTTTTACATTTTTATTAGTTAAATATTTTGTTACAAAGTGTTATTTTTAAAGCTTTTATTTTTGTTTTACATTTTAATATTTAAATACTTTTTAGTATGTGTTTTAATTTGATTTTTAAAATGTAAATGTAATAATTATTTTAGTTTTACATTTTAATACATGCATTTATTTATTTATTTTTGCATTTATTTTATTTAAAACTATTTACATTTTTATAACTTTAATTAATCATCATCATCCATCACTTGTAAAACATCGAATGCTTTAATGTCTAAAGCAACAAACAGAAGAGTCGATGACCCCCACAAACACTGTATCTCAATCCCATGATGCCTTGCGGTCAGCACTTTACACCAAGGTCGAACGCTAGTCTTCACACCGAGACGTACATGTGCTTAAAAATGAAACGCAAATGCAGAAAGTGCAGCAGATGGTGGAGCGGATCAGGCTGGATAATCTAATCTCAGCGCAGTAAATCCTAATCAAATGCCGTGTTTGTGGCCGGTTAGAGTGACATTTCCCATCGGTAACCCGGGACAGCTGCTTGTTATCACTCGGATTTGCATTTTTAGGACAAGCCGTGCCGTCCTTCGCTCGAATTTCATCTGGATTTATCCATGGTCAGTCTTATTTTCAGGCTGAAAGGATTCAGAGATAAACCCAAATGTTTCAGTCGCAAAAAATCACTTCACTGATTATGAAGGTAAATCTCAACAGGATAATTACAGCCAAACAGAGTTTCCATGTCAAGCACACACCTGAGATGAGGATATTTAAAATGACGAAATCCAAGGACGGTCAACATTAACGCACGCAATTCATTCAGGTCAACGCTATTAATATTTCAACACAAACTCTGCAATTCTTCTCCTTTAAATCTTCAATTATCAAAGCTCAACATAGAAAGAAATATCACCTAAGGGCAAACCAATTATTAACATAAAAATGGGCAAAAATCTTTCTACACATTATGTTTTTAATATTAAGTTCATATAGTGCAAGGAAAGTTATATTATTATATACTTCAGAATTCAGTAATTGCATTACACCTATGGCCTGATGCAATTAAATTGGGAATATAAGCTCTTTTGTGCATATTAAATATAAACAAGACATTTTTAACATTGATAATAATCAGAAATGTTGCTTAAGCAGTATTAGAAAGATTTCTATAGGATCATGTGACACTGAAGACTGGAGCAATGATGCTGAAAATTCAGGTTCAATCTCAGAAATGTTTAATTACAAAACTATTTCACAATTTGTACAGTATTTTTAGTCAAATAAATGCAGCCTTGGTGAACAGATTTAAGATTTGAAAATGTTACTGAACCCAATTTTTTTTAACAGTACTGTATACAAATTTCACATATAAAATATAGCTGCAAGCAGCAATTAAGGGGCCAAACAATTAAGTTATACCAGCTTGTCTGGCAGCATTAGAACAACTGCATCATTGAGCAAATAAAGACTTATTTATTATTAAAAAGCACATTTTGTTATTCAAGAAGGGTTTGACTAATCAACTTGAAATCTGTAACTTTTTGCCAGCATGGTCTGAAGATGATCTGAGCCAAATTTGATGAAAATCGGACCAATAGTCTAGGAGGAGTACAGAACAGTAGGTTTTTAACATAAATCAAAATGGTGATCAAAATTGGCATACATGTTCTCAGTATGACCCAAAGAATATATTGAGACCAATTTCATTAAAATAGGCTAACACATTCAAAACATTCAAATGTGGCGTGGTCAGTGTAAGGTGTGCTTGTATGGTGTCAATATGCCAAAGCTTTGCAGACATACATCCTCAGATGCAGTTTGGCATCTTTCCAGCAAATCTGTTGATGTGTTAAATGATAACAGTTGCATATATCCATATCTTTTTGCCAGTATGGTCTAAACATGATATGAGCCAAATTTGAGGAAAATCTTACCAACGGTCTAAGAGGAGTTCGAAAAAGTTATGTGCATTTTTGCAAATTACTTTATAACTTTTGAACACAAGGTGGCGCTGTCACAAAACTTTTTTGAGGCATGATGCTGAAGACACTGAGTTTTGAAATGATAAGCCAATTAATAGAATTAGCTCGTGTTATTTGAGAACAGTTTTACTAATCAACTTGAAATCATAACTTTTTGTCAGAACAGTCTGAAGATGATCTTAGCCAAATTTGATGAAAATCGGACCATTGTCTAGGAGGAGTTCAGAAAAGTGGGTTTTCAACATATACCATAATGACGGACAGGAGGTTGGTTGACTGTGGCAAAATTGGTATCTATGTTTATGGCATGACCCAAGGAATACATTGAGACCAGTTTCATTAAAATAGGCTAATATGGAATCCAAGTTGATTAGCCAAATCTTTCTTGATTAACACATGAGCGAATTCTACGAAGACCACGCAAAAATGGATGTGAGGCTCTATCTCTGTAACGGTTTGGCTAATTGAGACCAAACTTGGTGTGTGTTATAACAACCATTACCTGAGGCTAGCTGCACAGTTTCGGAGTGGCGCCACCTAGTAGTTCATAAAATATAGCATTTTGTTTTGAGATTTTTGGCGAATTCATAAGTTATTAAAAATAGCCATCTTTCATATATCCTGACCACTAGGTGGCACTGCTCCGGAACTGTGCAGGTAGCCTCGGGTCATGGTCATTGTAACTCACGCCAAGTTTGGTCTCAATATGCCAACCCATTGCGGAGATATAGCCACACATCCATTTTTGCATGCTATTCATCAAATTTGTTCACGCGTTACTCGAGAACGGTTTGACTAATCAACTTGAATTCCAGAACTTTTTGCCAGCATGGTCTGAAGATGATCTGAGCCAATTTTGGTGAAAATCAGACAAACCGTCTAGGAGTGTTCATTCGACTCGGTATGAGCCAAGAATATTTCTTCTAGACCTTATGGTTTAAAAGTTATTAGCATAAATATGAGAGATAATTTGGACAAGTGGTGGCGCTAAAGAGTTTGAGTTAGAGATGCCAAACTTGCTATGGTTAATGTTGAGACTGTCCTCTATCTGTGTGCCAAATTTCATAACTTTCCCACAAACTACTCTACGGCCATAGACTCCAGAGCAGAAGAAGAAGAAAAAGATGATTTACTAATTATCATCAAACTCAAATATTTTAGAAATGTAGTGTTCTTTCCCTGAAACAAAGCTAAATGCATTAATTACAAAAACATTTTGAGATTAAAGTGACTAAAACTCAAGATGTTAAAAACCAAGTGCAAAAAGTCAGTCCAGTTCTTTCTAATTGATGAGCGTCTCTTTCTTTCCCTCTATCTCTGGGATGTTTCCTGTGACAGCGGCTGTAGTAAATACAGTGGGATAACGCTGTAATTAGCAGCTCCAGGGCTCTGTCTTCATTTTGCAGAACTTCAGCTCACTTAAATCACCTTTAAATATGTGCTTTAAAGGCCACTTTAACCAGACGCCTTTATGTGAAGACAAACTGCAATTAAAGTAAATGAGGGATAGAGTTTTAACGAGAGGTTAGTGAACACACTGCATGACACGAGAGTAAATTAGAATAACGATTGAAAACGGAGCCAAGGTGTCGTCTAAGAATAACCTGATGGTGATTTACGGGATTCTGTATAGACGGTATACAGGTCCTTCTCAAAAAATTAGCATATTGTGATAAAGTTCATTATTTTCTGTAATGTACTGATAAACATTAGACTTTCATATATTTTAGATTCATTACACACAACTCGAAGTAGTTCAAGCCTTTTATTGTTTTAATATTGATGATTTTGGCATACAGCTCATGAAAACCCAAAATTCCTATCTCAAAAAATTAGCATATTTCATCCGACCAATAAAAGAAAGTGTTTTTAATACAAAGAAAGTCAACCTTCAAATAATTATGTTCAGTTATGCACTCAATACTTGGTCGGGAATCCTTTTGCAGATATGACTGCTTCAATGCGGCGTGGCATGGAGGCAATCAGCCAGTGGCACTGCTGAGGTGTTATGGAGGCCCAGGATGCTTCGATAGCGGCCTTAAGCTCATCCAGAGTGTTGGGTCTTGCGTCTCTCAACTTTCTCTTCACAATATCCCACAGATTCTCTATGGGGTTCAGGTCAGGAGAGTTGGCAGGCCAATTGAGCACAGTAATACCATGGTCAGTAAACCATTTACCAGTGGTTTTGGCACTGTGAGCAGGTGCCAGGTCGTGCTGAAAAATGAAATCTTCATCTCCATAAAGCTTTTCAGCAGATGGAAGCATGAAGTGCTCCAAAATCTCCTGATAGCTAGCTGCATTGACCCTGCCCTTGATAAAACACAGTGGACCAACACCAGCAGCTGACATGGCACCCCAGACCATCACTGACTGTGGGTACTTGACACTGGACTTCAGGCATTTTGGCATTTCCCTCTCCCCAGTCTTCCTCCAGACTCTGGCACCTTGATTTCCGAATGACATGAAAAATTTGCTTTCATCTGAAAAAAGGTACTTTGGACCACTGAGCAACAGTCCAGTGCTGCTTCTCTGTAGCCCAGGTCAGGCGCTTCTGCCGCTGTTTCTGGTTCAAAAGTGGCTTGACCTGGGGAATGCGGCACCTGTAGCCCATTTCCTGCACACGCCTGTACACGGTGGCTCTGGATGTTTCTACTCCAGACTCAGTCCACTGCTTCCGCAGGTCCCCCTCTCGTTGTGCAGTGTTTTCTGCCACACTTTTTCCTTCCCACAGACTTCCCACTGAGGTGCCTTGATACAGCACTCTGGGAACAGCCTATTCGTTCAGAAATTTCTTTCTGTGTCTTACCCTCTTGCTTGAGGGTGTCAATGATGGCCTTCTGGACAGCAGTCAGGTCGGCAGTCTTACCCATGATTGCGGTTTTGAGTAATGAACCAGGCTGGGAGTTTTTAAAAGCCTCAGGATTCTTTTGCAGGTATTTAGAGCTAATTAGTTGATTCAGATGATTAGGTTAATAGCTCGTTTAGAGAACCTTTTCATGATATGCTAATTTTTTGAGATAGGAATTTTGGGTTTTCATGAGCTGTATGCCAAAATCATCAATATTAAAACAAAAAAAAGGCTTGAACTACTTCGAGTTGTGTGTAATGAATCTAAAATATATGAAAGTCTAATGTTTATCAGTACATTACAGAAAATAATGAACTTTATCACAATATGCAAATTTTTTGAGAAGGACCTGTAGATGGAAACGTGGTCTGACTTTAAAAAGTCAATTTGAAACACTTTTCAAAACCCATTTCACTTCAAATTTTTTTTCTGAATGAATATTCAGGATATCTATCACTTTTAAAATGTTATGGTAACTGAAATAAAGCTGAATTAACAAAAGAAATATTAGATGAAAAATGTAAAAAAAATAATAAAAAAGAAGTAAATTAGCAATGTTGCCTAGGCAATTAACTGAAATAAAATAAGTTGGCAACAACTTATATTATATACAACATATTTATAAGCAAATAAAAAAAAAAAAAAAATGAAAATGGGAAATATAAACTGAAATAAAACAAAATTTAAGCTAAAGTATTAAAATTACTAAAACTACTACAACTATGAAAAATAAACTAAAGCTATATATATATATATATATAAACAATATCTAATAAAAATAAATTCACACAATTTTTAAAACTTAAAATCCATTACTTTTAAAAACAATATGATAACTTGATGAAAAAATTTGAAAAAAAAAAAAAAAAAAAAACTAGCAATGCAAGTAACATATATATATATATATATATATATATATATATATATATATATATATATATATATATATATACAGAAAAGTAAATATAAAAAATAAACTAAAGCTATAAAGAAATGTATGTAAACACATCTAATAAAAATAACAAATGCACAAAAACTAAAATTAAATCTATCACTTTTAAAATGTTATGGTAAAATTATGGTAACTAAAATAAAGCTGAATTAACAAAAGAAATCATTAGATGAAAAATTTAAAATGAAAATATAAGCTAAATACAAATATAAAAAAAGAAGCACAAGTAATTACTTCAACTAAAAAAAAAATGGGGAATATAAATATAAAAGCAAATTCAAAATATGTATAAATACTATAATAGTACATAATGTAAAAAAAATAAATAAAAAAACAGATTATAGTTGATGCTGTTATTTGTTGTCTTTAACTCATATTTTCTGTTTTCGCAAGGTAAGCACACGCTAAAAAACGATTTGCGCATAAATCGAACAATAACATGACAAACTAATGATCTGTCGTGTAATGTATGTGGTGTGTGTTTGTGTCCTAAAATCAATCATCAGCAGTGCTATGGTTGAAGCTTTAAGAAGAACTAAACATCCAGAGTATGGCTGTTTTTCTCTCCCCTGTTGATGCTCACAGAGACTCACAGGACCCGAGCTTCACCTGCAGGCATCATTAATGTGGCTGAATCCCTGATCGATGGGATCAGTGTGTCTCCTCACACACACACACACACACACACACACACACACACACACACACACACACACACAGAGACACACACACACACAGAGCTGGAAGCCCTCAGTGAAATGAGAATCTCAGAGCTGCATCTGCCTGAAGCCAGAGTAAATATGACCACATGAGGCAGGTCATCTCTAATGCTGATCATGGAGCTAATGCTAACACTTCTTTTGCATGAGTTGCTATTATTGCTGTAACCTTTATTAAATCTGCATTAACCTACATTCAATTACTGTGTTAACTATTGGCCAGATTTGAGTGTGCGTTAAACAAGAATTATTTAGCTATACTGGACAAATATAAACCAATAAATAGCAGAGAAATAAAGGTTTTGAAGAAAATTCACAATAAGATCAGAAACATTATATTTATAATAATATTTACACTGCTCCAGTGAAAAAGTCCAGGGTTGTTTCTCACGTCAAAATCCAGCCACATTTTCGTTCAGAGCTGTTTTGGCTTGTAAACGGTGCTTGATCTGTGCAGATTTCTCTTCTAAGTCAGTCAGACCAGACCACTTTTTCACTGGAGAAAGCATTTTTATGGATTACAGACTCGTATTTTAGTTAAAAACTTCTTTACGATGGATTTGTTTCTTATAAACACAAAGGTTTTGGCTTCTCAAGACATTAACTTATGGACTGGAGTGGTGTGGATTATTGTGTTGTTTTTAATCAGTGTTCATTTTTGTAAATTTTTTCTCTGACAGAAATGACACCATGACAAAACAAAAACTTGTTTTAAACAACAAGAACTATGATGAAAATCTATTGCCATTTTTGCCAACTGTTGCTTCACATGTCAAAACCCAGCCACATTTTCGTTCAGAGCTGTTTTGGCTTGTAAACTGTGCTTGATCTGTGCAGATTTCTCTCCTGAGTCAGACCAGACCACCTTTTCACTGGAGAAAGCGTTTTTATGGATTATGAAATCGTCGTATTTTAGTTAAAAATGTCTTTACGATGGATTTGTTTCTTATAAACACAGGTTTTGGCTTCTCAAGACATTAACTTATGGACTGGAGTGGTGTGGATTAATGTGTTGTTTTTAATCAATGTTCACTTTTGTTAATTTTTTCTCTAACAGAAATGACACCATAACAAAACAAAAACTTTTTTTAAACAACAAGAACTATGACGAAAATCTATTGCCATTTTCGCCAGCTGTTGTTTCTTACGTCAAAACCCAGCCACATTTTCGTTCAGAGCTGTTTTGGCTTGTAAACAGTGCTTGATCTGTGCAGATTTCTCTCCTAAGTCAGTCAGACCAGACCACTTTTTCACTGGAGAAAGCGTTTTTATGGATTACAGACTCGTATTTTAGTTAAAAACTTCTTTACGATGGATTTCTTTCTTATCAACACACAGGTTTTGGCTTCTCAAGACATTAATTGATGGACTGGAGTGGTGTGGATTATTGTGTTGTTTTTAATCAATGCTCATTTTTGCTATTTTTTTCTCTGACAGAAATGACACCATAACAAAACAAAAACTTGTTTTAAACAACAAGAACTATGACGAAAATCTATTGCCATTTTCGCCAACTGTTGTTTCTCACATCAAAATCCGGCCACATTTTCGTTCAGAGCTGTTTTGGCTTGTAAACAGTGCTTGATCTGTGCAGATTTCTCTCCTGAGTCAGACCAGACCACCTTTTCACTGGAGAAAGCATTTTTATGGATTATGGACTCGTCGTATTTTAGTTAAAAATGTCCTTACGATGGATTTGTTTCTTATAAACACAGGTTTTGGCTTCTCAAGACATTAATTGATGGACTGGAGTGGTGTGGATTATTGTGATGTTTTTATCAGCTGTTTGGACTCTCATTCTGACGGCACCCATCCATTGGTGAGCAAGTGATGCAATGCTTGGATTTCTCCAAATCTGATGAAGAAACAAACTCATCTACATCTTGGATGGCCTGAGGGTGAGGACGTTTTCAGCAAATGTTGATTTTTTTATTAACTTTAAGTGACAAAACGTCTTGTAAAACAAAAGATTTCTGTTTGTTGTCGTCAGTTTGACGGATGATTCTGAACCCATGACTCAAGTACAACAGCTTGACTCACGTTTCACAGAGAGATGTGTGTTGATGACATTGCTTCAGTTCAAAGATGTCCAAGTTTTTTGAAGCCCCTCCAGCCCATAATGCCTCCTGTATTGATTAAAAGCTTGTGAAAAAGCCTGTTTTTTGTTTTTTTTCCTGGAGAGCAGCGGCTCTGCGTGACATCCAGCTTTCAAAACCGAGGAGCGCTTTGTAATCAGTTTTGGGAATCAACACGTTTTCTGAGATGTCGTCTCAGATCATGTTCTGGCCGCTATTTCCTGGCAGCCGAAATTTTTGCTCTTTATTCGCTTACATAAAAGTCAAACTCATGCATAAGCAATCCTATTATAAAACTTATATAATAAATCTAATTATAAAATGGCTGGATGCAATTGGAGGGGCATCTCTCGGCAAGCACAGTTTTATCTGTGGCCCAATGCATGACGGACAGAAATGAAGTGGGAGGGAATCTCATGCGGGGACAGATCACCCTCTCTCTCCGTCTCTCTCGTACTCTGCAAAAGCGTCTTTCAACAGAAAAAAAAAAAAAAAAAACAGTTGCAAATGAATGCAGCATGCGTTCGCTTTCAGAGAGGAATAGATTTGAGGCTGAGACGTCTCACATCAACTGAGCATTTTTAGCAGCATTCGAGGTGAGAATGAATTTATTTGAATACAAAGGGAATTTTGTCTCTCAAACTATGCAGCGGAGACCTGGAGGGTATTGAAGTCAATACGAAATGTGACCCTGGACCACAAAACCAGTCATAAGGGTAAATAACAAATAAGTTAAATAAGTAAAGAGGGTGCAAAAAAATCTAAATATTGATAAAATCACTTTTAAAGTTCTTTGCAATGCATATTACTAATCAAAAGTTACATTTTGGTATATTTATGGTAGGAAATGTACAAAATATGTTCATGGAACATGATCTTTACTTAATATCCTAATGATTTTTGGCATTGTATATATATTTGGCTATTGCTACAAATTACAAATATACTCTTAAGACAATTTATTATTGTGGTCCAGGGTCACAAATCAAAAATTAAAGTATTAAAAAAAAGTTTCTGGTCTTATTGTGAACGATTCATGTACAAATGAATAGGAACATGAGTTAGAATTAAAAAACAAAAAACAAAAAAAACACAAAACAAATGTATTTAACGAATACAATGCATATATTGCATGCAAACATATGAATAAATAAAACAAATAAATATATAGTTAACACAATAAATTAGGGAAAAAAAAATACATACATACATTCATACACACATATATATATATATATATATATACACATACATATATATACATACACACACACACACACACACACACACACACACACATATATATATATATAGTTTTTAATGATTACAATGACATGTATATTTATAAATAAATAAATAAATAAACATATTAAATATATTTATATAATTAATAAATGTGCATGTGCATATATAAATTCATTTCATGACATGTATTTTCATGTTTTTTATTGTAGTCATTAAAATGCATTATTATAAATAATAATAAAAAATAATATTTATAAATAACATACATATATTAGTTATAAACATACATATAAATATACATGCATATAAGAACATGCTATTAATCCATAACTGAATTAAAGTTATTGTAAATTAAAGACAGTTATTGCAAACATTAAATCAATAAATGCATAATTTATTTTAATTATGTAATACATCTTATTTATTCAGTAAAATATGTATAGTATTTAAAAATAAATAAATAAATAAAATCCTCAAGCTATTACTTTTAATAATTTTATTTATTTATTGTATTTTATTTATTTCAGACTGCTGTTGTAGGTTATGCTGCCTTTCTAAAATTGTGTAAACATTTAATAGTAATTTAATGCTAAATAAAATAATGGTTACAACAATAATAGCAAATAAAGACTGTTTTGAAAAAAAATCTGTCAGTAATGGCCACCTATCAATTATATTGAGTATTTAAAATCAAATGGCAGAAGTATAACAGGTTGGGAACAGCATTTTAAAACGACTCTAATTAAGGAGGTGATATATAATCGAGGTACAAAAGGGAGTCATAAAGAAACGTTCATAACAAAACATCTGTGGTTCTAAAAATACAGGGAGGATTCAAAGTGAAGCAATTTTGTTTATTGCACAGTTTCATCTAACCTAGAAAGTTTAATATCACACAGTGAAACTTGTCTGCAATCGCAGACTCATATCAAAGCACATCAGGGCAGAACGCTTCCTAAAAGTCATACATTTTCACATTACGCCGAGCCTGAAACTTCAAGAGAGTTTGGAGATAAAAATTCTGCTCGTTCGCCATGTGATTTCATCAGGGACACCGACACCAGAATATTCAAACTCTAGGAGGAAACTCACTTTGTATATCAAGCCATAAAGACACTGTGGCTCAGACACTGATGATGCATTCAAGCAGAACTATTAACTATTTAATCACTTCTAGCGTTATTATGCATATATTACATATATGCCTAATAACATATATTAAATAGGCCCATATGACTTTGCTTGTTGCTTTGCATTGTGGGATTGAAGAATTTACGCCCAGAATGCATGCATATGGCATGTGAACGACACATGCAATGCTGTCTTAAAATGTGGCCTAAAAAGGTCCCTTAGAAGGCAGCAGAATCGCTTTTGGAACAGTCGTATCGTGAGCATGCATAGTTGAATTTATAAAAAATTACCCCATTCAAAAGTTTACATACCCTTGATTCTTAATACTGTGTTATTTCCTGAATGATCCACAGCTGTGTTTTTGTTTAGTGATAGTTGTTCATGAGTCCCTTGTTTGTCCTGAACAGTTAAACTGCCTGCTGTTCTATAGAAAAAAAATCTTTCAAGTCCCACAAATTATTTGGTTTTCCAGCATTTTTGTGTATTTGAACCCTTTCCAACAATGACTGTATGATTTTGAGATCCATCTTTTCACACTGAGGACAACTGAGGGACTCATATGCAACTATTACAGAAGGTTCAAATGCTCACAGATGCTCCAGAAGGAAAAAACATGCATTAAGAGTCTTTTTGAATTGAAAGATCAGGGTAAATTTCACTTATTTTGTCTTCTGGGAAACATGTAACTATCTTCTGTAGCTTCTGAAGGGCAGTACTAAACGAGAAAAAAAAAGATATTTAGGCAAAATAAGAAAAATGTACACATTCTGTTTAAAAGTTATTCTGTTCAAAGTTTTCACCCCCGGCTCTTAATGCATATTTTTTCCTTCTGGAGCATCAGTGAGCATTTGAACCTTCTGTAATAGTTGCATATGAGTCCCTCAGTTGTCCTCAGTGTGAAAAGATGGTTCTTAAAATCATACAGTCATTGTTGGAAAGGGTTCAAATACACAAAAATGCTGGGAAACCAAATAATTTATGGGACTTGAAGGATTTTTCCGAAGAACAGCAGACAGTTTAACTGTTCAGGACAAACAAGGGACTCATGAACAACTATCTAAACAAAAAAAACAGCTGTGGATCAGTCAGGTAACAACACAGTATTAAGAATCAAGTGGTTTATTTTTATAAACTCAACTATTATTTTCTCTTGTAAACATCTTCTATATAAAATATCTTATTCAGGTCAGTATTAAATAAAAAAAATAACATGCATTTTGTATGATCCCACTTATTATGGAAAAATAATTAACATTTTGCAGATTCTGCAAGGTGTATGTATTGACAGCTGTACATTTTTTATTTATTTCTGTCTTGCAAATATGTCTAAAGGATTTTCTTTAATGCCGTTATGGTGCACATTGCCTTTCTCTACCCTCATGTTGGGCTCAGGTCAAGTTGACCCAGAGAGGATTTTCTTTTTCTTGAAAATGCCTGCTAAAATTATTGCATTGAACAAACTTACTGAGACAGGATATAACAACCTTCCAAAATGTTTTGATCATTTTAGTGCTTGTTACTTGTGGTGTTCCCAGTTAAAAATGACCAGTCTACAAAAAAAAATGTTCGTAAACCTCTCATTCTGCTATATTATCACCAAATCTTGGATTTAATCTAGTTTTCTTTAAATTAGCACAGGTTTTGTATTTCTTCTTGGAGCTTAATGATTGATCCGAGTCTGTGCACCTCAGTTCTTGCGTGAATATTGCCAAAATTATCCACAAATAATGCCTTTTTCCACTTAGAAACTGAAAATTGTCAAAATCACCCACAAATGTTTTTTTTTTTCCCCACTCAAAAACTCAATATTGCCAAAATGATAATTTTTTTTCCCCACTCAAAAACTCAATATTGCCAAAATTATCCACAGATAATGCTTTTTTTTTCCACAAAAGCGCAATACTTTCCAAATTATCCACAAATAATGCTTTTCCACTTAAAAACTGAGGTGCTTGAGCTCAGATCAGTGAGGCCTATGATCAATCAGTCCAAAAAAAAAAAAACCCTCCCACACAAAACCTCTGAAAACTGAAAGAAAACAAGTTGATTTTATAGTAATACAAAGGAACACCAAGCACTAAGGTTAAATTACCCTTATGTGAAACATGGGAGTTTTTTGGCATACTCTAACATCGCAGAGCTAGACAAGATGAGCATTTGTGGGTAAAAACGATATAAACATTATTTTTTAAAAGAAAATTACTAATCGTTTTGCTAGATGAGACCCTTATGCCTCAGCTGGGATCGTTTAGAGCCCTTTGAAGCTGCACTGAAACTGCATTTTTAACCTTCAATCCATTGAGCACCATTGAAGTCCACTATATGGAGAAAAATCCTGGAATATTTTTCTCCAAAAAAAAAAGAATTTCTTTGTGACTGACAAAAGCAATTTACTGCCTGGTCATTTTTGACCAGGAACAACAGAATAAAGTATTTTCAGCAAAGCATGAGGGTTAAAATACCCTTATTTGAACGGCTAAATGCGATTGAAATCATTGTGATTATCTCAAATAACTGTGATTAAATCAGATAACCACAATCAGGCGATAAATCAATAATTGCAACAGGCCTGCTCTGAATTTCATTATTTGCTTCAGTTCGGCTGCGTGTTTTAAAGGAGCAGTTCACTTCCAGAACAAAAATGTAGAGATAATATACTCACCCCCTTGTCATTCATGCCTTTCGCTCTTCAGTCGTAAAGAAATTATTATTTTTTTTTTTTAATCTCCATATAGTGGACTTCTATGGGGCCCACAAGTTTGAACATCCAAAACACAGTTTAAATGCAGCTTTAAAGGGCTCTAAACGATCCCAGTCGAGGAATAAGGGTCTTATCTAGACCCTTCTTAAATGAAAAGTTATTTTTAAAAAAGAAAAAAAAATGTATATACTTTTTAATCTCAAATGCTTGTCTAGCTCTGCGTCAACTCAGTGTACTCCAGTTCAAGACAGTTATGTAAAAAAACTTCCATCTCGTTTTCTCCTCCAACTTCAAAATCATCCTACTTCACTGCAGAAGTACCAAACCAGTGTTTACAAAGTAAAGAAGGTCAAACTCCCTTTACGAAAAAAGGTAAAGCAGCGATGTAGGATGATTTTGAAGTCGGAGGAGAAAATGAGATGGGAGTTTTGAGACATACCCTAACTTTGTTGAACTGGATAAAGACAAGATGAGCATTTGTGGTTAAAAAGTGTATAAATATGAATTTTTAAGAGAAAACGGCAGATCGATTGACTAGACAGACCTTTTTGCTCTGCTTTGAAGCTGAATTTAAACTGCATTTTAGATGTTCAAACTCACCCATTAAAGTCGCTATATGGAGATAATTCCAGAATTTTTTTGAAAGTTCTCAAAAAACAATTTCTTTACAACTGAAGAAAGGCAGGCATGACATTTTGCATGACAACAGGGTGAGTACATTATCTGTACATTTTTGTTCTGGTCTCTTTTAACACTGAAGGAGTGCAATTCATCTTTAAATCACAAAAGCACTATCAAATCCAGAGTGCAGAAGTCAGAGAGGTCGTTTGCATGCCCTCAGATTCAAAGCGGCTCTGTTTTGCGTGTGTTATCTCCGTTATTCTCTGACGCAGCACATATCAGCCGCTTTGAAGTCTCAGCCAGTGGCCATCGCAAGAGAGTCCTAATGAAATCCTCAAAACTGCTTCTAATTGCAGCTGTATCTGGAGTTTTTCTGAGAGCCGAGGGAAACGAGAAAGAGAGTTACAGAACAATGAGCACGACATAAATGCCAAGCGGCATGGGGACAAACGCCGCCGCCGCAACATAAATAAGCGCAGACTTCATCTCCAGCGTATTTATAACACAGAAAACACATCTGCCGCGCGATTATTCTCTTGCAGATTTAATTAAATCAATTAAGAGTTACGGCCGTACTGATACACAAGAGGCGGCCGGTCTTGACTAATGCGTGTTATTAATTCAGACAAGAAGGTCATGCCTTCACATTTGGTAAAAGCAAACTAGAAACGCACTCGGAGAGGAGCAGGGAATTGTGGGATAGATTTCATTCGTGGGTATCGTCGGTTCCCATGTCACCTGCGCTGCCTATTTTTAACTTGTAACCATAACAACAGCTGTATTGCTTTACAAATATAAGAGGATCCCTGTCGGAGAGACCGAAAAATAATGTTTACATCGTCTTCATCTGGATCGTAACGGCAGAAGACATTAGAGGAACGCAATAAATCAGCAGCTCGTCTGACACTTCGGCTTCGTCTGGAGAGACGCCGTGAAATTAAACAAAAAGCTTCAGAGATGCTTTCAGAGACAGAAGATAAAAAGACACTAAAAAATGAGTATCTTTCTCGTGTTTGCAGGTGAAAAACAACATCAAAAACGAGTAAGAACCGGATTGCATGATAAGAAACATCATCACACAGGTTGAGGCTCTTTAATATCATCAAAAGTAATAAAACAAGCAGGGACTTAGGACAGTAAGTGTTTGCATGCACATTAATACTGAAATTGAGTTATATGTCAATGCATTAAATTGAGAGCAATGATAGAAAAGAGTTGGGAAAAACCTTCGATTTAACACATGGACTAACTAAATAGTAACTGGTAGTATGTTACAAACAGCACAAAAAGTAAAACAGGTTTGTGAAAATAAGAATCTGCTGTTTCAAAGTCAAACTATGAATGGATAAAAAAAAAAAAAACATGCTATTTTGCCATGAACCGATAATTACAAAAGTATAATTATAATAATAACAAATGTGACAGGATATAAGAAAATAAAAAAAGAAAATAATGTGCATTTAAATGTGTGCTTTATCTGTTAATAATAGTTGTATAGTTATATATAATAAAATAAAATTAAAATATATATATTTTTTTTTTCCTTTTATAGACCTTAAAAGGAGAATTTACAAAAAATAAGTGTATTTAAATGTGACTCATCTGAAAATAACAGAATCTGAAAATGCATTACACATTACAAATAAAAAAATATTTTTTTTTTCTATTCTATTCTGTTTTTTTTATTTTACAGAAAAATTAAAATGTGCATAAAACATGAAAGAAAAAAAGTAATTAAGTGAAAAGAAAATATGCATAAAAATATTAAAGCGTTTATAATATATAGTGTACATAATATATATTTTATGCACTTTTGCATAAAATACAACACACACTTCAGTATTTCAGTATGTTCTTTTTCTTTCATAAGTTTTATGTACATTTTAATTTTTTCTGCATAATAAAAAAAAACAATAGAATAGAAAAAAATACATATATTTTTATTTGTTTTGTATAACAGTATATTAGCAATGCATGTTCTATTATTTTCAGATGTGCCTCATCTGTAAATAAATAAATAAATAATATATATATTTTTTTTCTATTCAGTTTTATATATAGACATTAAAAGGGATAGTTAACAAAAACAAAATGAAAATGTGCATAAAACATATGAAAGAAAATAAAAATAAATGAAAAGAAAATAAAATGTGCATACAAATATGAAAGAATATAATAGAAAATAATAAGTTACGCACTTTTTCTTTTCTTTTCTTTTCATTTAATTTAGTTTTATTTTATTTTATATATATATATATATATATATATATATATATACAAATATAAATAGCCTTTAAAGTTGTCCAAATTAAGTTTTTTAGCAATGCGTATTACTAATCAAAAATTAAGTAAGTTATGAAACATGATCTTTACTTAATATCCTAATGATTTTTGGCAAAACAAACAATGTATTTTCGGATATTGCTATACATATACCCATGCTACTTAAGACTGGTTTTGTGCTCCAGGGTCACATACTGTATGTTCTATTCCTTGCACAGAAGAAAATAAGCCACACATGTTTGGAATGACATAAAGGAAGAGTAAATAATAACAGAATATAACACGAAAATAACGTGCATATAAATTCGGTCACTATTTAATGCACAAAAAGGCAACCAAAAAAGTTCTGAACTTTCTAGTTTCTCTCAAACAGACAGCACTTCTCGGCACTCCCTTAAAATAGTCAGGACCGAACCCATCGAGGACCGAATGTAGGAAATAGACTGAGAAGAATCTACTTTGCTCGGTAATGGAAAGTGCGAGCGTGAAAGTGAGCGGCGTCGTACGCAGCGCTGCCTCGGCTAACAAGCGTTTAGCTGACAATGGGTTAAAGCCAAAGGTTTGACGTCTCTCAACTTTCTCAGCTCACAGATACTTTAGTTGGATCTAATTGCTCCCTGAGGGACCAATCCTGCGGTCAGGCCGGCCTGGTGCATGCTGGGTAACCTTCGCCTTTCCAAAATATAGATCCATATGAGCAATATTCACCATTCTGGACTAAATAATATGAGATTCGTCATCACAGCAGAGCTCACTGTTAATCCTGTTATTCTCCAGAAGAGATGAAAACTGATGTCTCGAGTCTCACGACACAAATTAAATCTCATAATCCTAAATGTTTCAAACAGCCAGGATTAAAACTAGGGATGAAGAAATACAACACATGTCAAACCAAATGAAACTGCATTTACAGTATGACTAGATCTTTACATTTTCTGCATACAATGTGATGAGTTCTTGACTATGAAAAACCTGCACAATGCCAAGGATATAGGAAGTTTATTACAAAATATTCAAATATAGACAAATCAGGTTGTAATTTCTGTTTGCATTGGATTTAATCTGTTTATCTATCGTCAGGATTGTAGGTAGCTTGGTACTTCATTAAACTGGAACTGTTTTCTGAAAATTAGGTTGTAACGTGCTGGAAGTGGGACTTTAATTTTAACAGCACTGAATGCAGATGTATATTTTTTGTTTATTATCTTTCTGTAATCAAAGTCAAATTCTATAATATTGTTTTATATATTTTATATTTTTTTATATATATTTTTTATATATTTAATAATCTCATTTTTAAATTTATTTATTTATTTATTTTCTAATGGTTTTATCTTCCTATAATAACCCTGTTTCTGTTTCTCCTATAATAAACCCAAATATATGAGGAAACTTCATTTTAAAAGTATAATTTAATTGATGTAAATTACTAAATGTAATAAAATAATGAATAAAATAAGCTAACAAAATCTAAAACAACGCTATATATGAAAAATTTATTTTTTTATATTTCATATTTTTAATGGTTTTAGTTTTCTATTCATTACTATATGTGAACATGGCATTTTTGTAGAGTATAATTGAATTTATGTATATTACAAAATGTAATAATAATACTAATGATATTTATTTATTTATTTATTTATATTCCAGTCTTGGAATATCTGGATATATGAGTAAAAAATACCAATTGCAATTTATTTCATGTAATTAATATATTGAATAAAATAAACTAACAAAATCTAAAACAACGCTATATATAAAAAAGCTATATATTTTTTTATTTTTCATATTTTTAATGGTTTTAGTTTTCTATAATAACCCTGTTTCTGGTCTTTAATAATTCATAATTTAATAAATAATTATTGGATTAATGAATACTCTGGTCTTGGAATATCTAGATGTATGTGAAATTCTTTTAAAATTTAAAAGTGCAATTTAATTTACATAAATTAATAAAATGAATGCAATAAACTAACAAAATGTAACAATATATGAACATATGACATTTTTGTAGAGTATAATTTAATTTATGTATATTATAAAATGTAATAATAATACTAATGATATTTATTTATTTTCCAGTCAGAATTTCTGTAGTAAAAAATACCCAATTATATTTATTTAATGTAATTAATAAAATGAATAAAATAAACTAACAAAATCTAAAATAACTATATATATGAATATTAAAAAACAAAAAAAAAAAAAAAACACCTATAATCATTTTTTATCAACTTGATTTTTTTTTTTTTCAAATTGATTTATTCTTAAAATATTTATTTTAAATTGTTTTAGTAAACTTATTTTAGTCTACATTTCATTGCAGAAATTATGCATATGTTATTCACTATGACTTTTACCTTAAATAGTGTGATTTCATATTGGCTTTATATTGGCCGATATATTCATAATAATCACAATCATTGCCGTTTAATAATTTTGGTTTTATATTTCATCAGAATTACTGCACTTTCACATAAGCACAAATAAAGCAAACATCAACTTGCATGCTTTCCTTGCTAATTTAGTCGTTGAACTCTGACTTAGACATATCTGCCAGTGTTTTCAGCTCAACCATGCCTTTTCCGTAATGTTGAGACAGATTGGGAAGATTAAGCAAAACACTAGGCAGAAAATGTTCTGATTTAAGAGACAAGCTCTGATTGGGGGAATTAAGCTCCTGATACCTGGCAACCGCAACCATGAAAGCTTGTGCAAATGCCAAATATGCCAAAATATAATTATTTAGGATAAATAACCAACAGAGAACTTCACACAGCTTCAGCAATCAAAAACACTTCTGACAAAAACAATCGTAATGCAAAGCTCTGTTTGTCCACATTGACTGCACTTGGTGTGAACTTTATAGAAGATCAACTTCTCTCACCCGCCGTTTCGAAGCTCATGACACAGCAAAGCCATCATCATTTCGCCGTGAAGACAGATGCTTCACAAAGCCTCCACTTCATTTCTTTCACCTTTGAATATCTCCATCATCTGCCGCCTGAGGACCAGGCCGAGTTTGAGTTTCATTTTTACCACGTTCATTATTTGCTCTTGAAAACGTCTCCGGGATACGACGAAAAAAAAACAAAAAAAACAGAAAAGCTCAGTCCTCGAGGAACAAAACCAAACTTCATAACAACACATGAAGTTAAGAGAGACATTCGTCAGCCTGCGGCGATGAGAGGAAGCATCATCGATCTGAGAAAGCAAGTCCTGGAGTTTCTGTTCCTAACGCTCACGTTTGTCCTACTTTAGCGCTACGTGACCGAATACAAATGCGGCATCTGTACCGCATCCATTCAGCCGCAAAACAACCACAACATTAGAATTAGCATTGTGTATAATCATCTCATTAAAGAATAAAAATGAAAATTCAGTCAGCATTCATTCACCCTCAGGACTGCCATTCGTCTGTGTAACACAAAAGGAGACGCTGTGAATGTTCAGATGCCTCACGCTATAGTTTGATAGAAAAGACGAGATTTGCAACCGGGTTTGACGTGTTTTGACTGTTCCTTTAAGGTAGTGGTTCTTAACCAGGAGTCTGGGCCCAATATCCTAAGAAATAAACCTCAGAAAGCTGCCAAAGGGGCCTTGAGATGACTTAAACAAGTGTTAAAATTAGCTTTTTTTTTTTTTAAATAAATAATATAGTTTTTATTACAATTTTGAATTAGTTTTTAGTTTTTATATTTTATGTAAACATTTTATAATTAATAATATATATATATATATATATATATATATATATAATTATTTAGTACAACAATTTAAACTAAATAAAAATAAGAAATGTCGTCTTGGCATCTAGGTAACAAAATAGTCAATTTTTAAATATATGTTTTTTTAAATATTTTATTATATTTTTAAAACATTTATCATATTGTGTTTTATTTATTTCTATTTTATATTTTGTTTTATATTTTTACAAATCACATTTTATTTTATTCCATTTGATCTAATCCTCTTTTAGTAAAGGTAACCAAACTTTTTTATGGTTTTAGTTCAATATGCCTCATTTTAAAAGTGTAATTTAATTAAGGTAAATTAATAAATCTTATATTATATACATGAAATGAAATACACAAAATCTAACATTTCTCAGGGCAGCTATTACAGGGTTTTTTTAACTGTTTAAAAGTGTAATTTAATTTAGGTAAATTAATCAATCTTAAATTTTATAAGTTCTTCTGTGCAACACAAAAGGAGACGCTGTGAATGTCAGATGCCTCATGCTATAGTTTGATAGAAAAGACGAGACTTGTAACCAGGTCTGACGTGTTTTGCCACGCCACATTTACATTTTGGAGCAACATTATTTGTTCCTTTAAGGTAGTGGTTCTTAACCAGGAGTTTGGGCCCAATATCCTAAGAAATAAACCTCAGAAAGCTGCCAAAGTGGCCTTGGGATGACTTAAACAAGTATTATTATTATTTTTTTTTTTTAATAAATAAATAAACTTTTTTTTTTCTGATTTTATTTCACCCCCTCAATCAGTTTTCCCCACCAGTGTTATTTTATTATTTTTTCCAGCATTATATATTTAGCATATTGAGATACTATTATGGTTTTTATTACAATTTTGAAATTTTTTTTTTTTTTTACATTTTTACTTTTTATTTTTTGTAAACATTTTATATTTAACTGAAAATACAAATACATGGGTTTTTTTAATAATTTTGTTACTATTATAATTTTTATTACAATTTTGAATTAGTTTTTACTTTTTATATTTTGTGTAAACATTTTACATTTAATTTTGCTACTATTATAGTTTTTATTATAATTTTGAATTAGATTTGATTTTTTATATTTTATGTATGTATGTATGTATATATATATATATATATATATATATATATATATATATGTATATATATATATATATATATATTGTTGTACTAAATATATATATATATATATATATATATATATATATATATTTAGTACAACAATTTCAACTAAATAAAATTGAGAAATGTTGCCTTGGCAGCTAGGTAAAATATATATATATATATATATATATATATATATATATATTTATTATTATTATTTTTAAATATTTTATAATATTTTTAACACATTTTATTTTATTGCCTCATTTTTAAAAGTCTAATTTAATTCAGGTAAATTATAAATAATATATACATCTAGTTTTTAAATCATTTTATTTCAGTTTTAGTTATTTAGTACAACAATTTAAACTAAATGAAAACGAGAAATGGCAACTAGGTTTATGTTTTTTTTTTTTTTTATATATATATTATATTATACTTTCAACTCATTTTATTTTATTTTACTTTATTTCAGGTAACCACAGCTTTTTTTATGGTTTTAGTTCAAGACAATTAGTAGAAATTAGTTCATTATAATATTATATCGATTAAATTAATCCTTTTCCAGTAAATGGTAAACTCCTGGAAAAAGCAGATTCATTGGTTAAAAAGTGAGACCCCAGAAGAGCATTCAGCTCAAAAAAACATCTGTAATTGTGGGCTTTAATTAAAAGAAACTAGGAGTATCCACAGATTCAAATACATTAAGAAGACAACAGCAGGGGAAACAAATGATGGAAGGAGAGCTTTGGATATTGCTGTGGACAACGGATGGCCTTAGAGTCAAAAAGATTGAGATTCACTGCTTAAAAAAGAAGCCAATCGATGGATTTTCCTGCTGTTATCCTCTCATGTTTCTCATGTTTTCAGTAAACTCATGTTCTCCAAATGTCCTCTAGATGATGAAAGCACCTAGAAATCTGACATCAGCTCTGCTGCCAGCCCTCAGTGCGTCTAATTACCAAACGATCTCACACATTCACACAACTCAAAGGAGAATTAAGGAGTTAAAAGTAAATAATGAAGTTTCCAGCATTGTGCAGCAGTGAGAGGATCCTCTATGCGCTCGCTCCTGCAACAAAACTCAATTTAAATCGATTCTGTGTCTCAAATCCTGGATGGTTTTTCCCACGAGACGCAGCAGCCTGTGTGCGGCCGCTAATGCACATTCAACGACAGCGCGAGATTTTCTTCTTTTACTACAAGTTTCACCTCTGAGAAAAAAATGAAAAAAGTAAATAATATCAGTAAGTATAGTTATTTTAATTACTAAACTTATGGCATTAGTATATTCTTTTTATATACATTATTATTATCATTTTTTTTATAATATTGCTTCTACATTTACTTCTACTTGATGTCAAAAAGCCAAGAAACTAACAAAAAATAAATTAAATAAAATAAATAAAAAATAAAAATCCATGAAAATTAAAAATTATTTGATTAAAAATTTAAATAAATGTAGTTTTTTATTTTTTTGTAATCCTTAAAATAATTAATAAATAAATAGACAAATAAATACATAAATAAATAGTCATAAATTAGTTTCAGAGGTCAAATAAATGCTGTTTTGGTCAAAGAATCTTGAAAAATACTTCTTTAGATAAATATAACATTTTAATATTGTTTCTATATTTACTTCTAATTAATATGTCAAAAAGTCAAACAAACAAACACAAAATAAATAAATTAAAAATAAATGAATAAAAAAAACCATGAAAATTAAAAATTATTTTATTAAAAATGAAAATAAAATTGTTTTGTTTTTTTTTGTAATCCTTAAATTAATAAGTGAATAAATAAATAAATAAATTAGTTTCAGAGGTCAGTTGCCTCGCAAATAAATGCTGTTCTCTTGAACTTTGGTCAAAAAATTCTGAAAAATACTTATTTAAATATGAATGAATAAATAAATATTTAAAAAGTCATAAATTAGATTCAGAGCTCAACTGCCTCTCAAATAAATGTTGTTTTGGTCAAAGAATCTTGAAAAATACTTATTTAGATAAATATAACATTTTAATATTGTTTCTACAGTTACTTCTATTTAATTTGTCAAAAAGCCAATAAACAAATGAAAAAAAATAAATACAAATAAATACAAATAAATAAAAAATAAAAATCCATAAAAAAATAAAAATAAAATGAAATTTTTTATTAAAAATTAAAATTAAATTAGTTTTTATATTTTTTTTGTAATCCTTAAATTAATGAATAAATAAATAGTCAAATTATTTTCAGAGCATTTATTTATCTCAAATAAATGCTGTTCTCTTGAACTTGTCAAAAATTCTAAAAAAATACTTTTTAAAATAATTATAAAATTGTAATATTGGTTCTACCTTAACTTCTACTTGATCTGTCAAAAAGCCAAATTTGCCTCTCAAATAAATTAACAAATAAATTCTCTTGATCTTTGGTCAAATCATTTTGAAAAATACTTCTTCAGATAAATGTGACCCTGGAGCACAAAACCAGTCTTAAGTCGCTGGGGTATATTTGTAGCAATAGCCAAAAATACATTGTATGGGTCAAAATCATCAAAAAAAAATTCTGCCAAAAATCATTAGGATATTAAGTAAAAATCATGTTCCATTAAGATATTTTGTACATTTTGTACTGTAAATGTATCAACATTTTTTGATAAGTAATATGCATTGCTAAGAACTTCATTTGGACAACTTTAAAGGCGATTTTCTCAATATTTTTATTTTTCTGCACCCTCAGATTGCAGATATTCAAATAGTTGTATCTCGGCCAAATATTGTCTGATCCTAACAAACCATACATCAATGGAAAGCTTATTTATTCAACTTTCAGAGAATATATAAATCTTAATTTTGAAAAACTGACACTTATGACTGGTTTTGTGGTCCAGGGTCACAAATATGAAATTGTAATATTTTTTCTACATTTCTACTTGATCTGTATACACAAAAAAAGAAAAAAAGAAAGAAAAAAAAATATTTATTTAAAAAAATAAAATAAAATTAGGTTTTAATTTTTCAGTAATCCTTAAATTAACAAATGAATGAATGAATAAATGAATAAATAAAAAGTCAAATTACTTTCAAAGGTCAAGTGTCTCTCAAATAAATGCTATTTTCTTGAACTGTGGTCAAACAGTTATATATAAAAAATAAAAAAAAACTTTTTCAGATAAATATAATATTTTAATATTTATTTCTACTTGATGTCAAAAACAAAACAAAACAAAACAAAACACAAAAATCCATGAAAATTAAAAATGTATGTATTTATTAAAAATGCATTTATTAAAAATTAAATTAGTTTACAAATTTTTAGTAATGCTTAAATTAATAAATGAATGAATGAATTAATTCATCTAATTAGTTTCAGAGGTCAGTTGCCTCTCAAATAGATGCTGTTCTCTTGAACTTTGGTCAAAGAATCCTATAAAATACTTTTCTAGATAAATATAACAAAAATATTTAGAAATAAGAAACAGCACAACTGTTTTCAACATCAACAATAATCAAAAATGTTTCTTGCATATTAGCATATTAAATATTAACAGCGTGTTAACATGATTTCTGAAGGATCACATGACATTGAAGACTGGATTAATGTCTGTTTTCTTCAGAAATATAGTATTAATCTAATATTTACATTATTTCTTATACTGACTCCTAGTTAATCTTTGTCAAAGAGCCAAGAAGTGATGCTATGCTGGCAAAAAAAAACATGTCGACAATTTCTGTATGATTCCCACTGAGGAGACTCAGCTGCTTCATTTAATAAGCAATTACAAATGTAATGAAGCAAAAATGAGTGTTAAAAATGAGCGTCTATGCTGTGATGCATGGCGAAACAAATGTTACGTCTTTGCTGTTTTCATCTGGCTGCTGTGTTTATATGTGAACACATAAATGTGAGCATTACAGCTGTGTGTTCAGGTCTGACAGACAGATTGAGTAAAGAAAACTCAGACAAATATTCCAGCATTCATCACTAACAAACTAGACCACAAGGTGCAGCCAACAAATGCCATCATATCCAATCACAACAGTACAAATCAAATGTTTTGTGGACCTTTGTATAAATTGTTGCAGTGTTTTGTTTTGCCGAGAACAAACCGTTTCACTCCATCCAAATATAAAAAAAAGATTTCCATTTGAAATAAACAAATAAAATAAAATGTATCTTGTTTTTTACAAAAATATGAGCCGTTTTCAACACTGATAATAATCAGAAATGTTTGTTGAGCAGTAAATCAGCATATTAGAATGAAGGATCATGTGACTGAAGACTGAGTCTGATGATGCTGAAAATTCATCTTTGATCACAGAAATAAATTAAAGTTTAACATATATTCATGTAGAAATTAGTTATTTTAAATCATAATAATATTTCAAATTTTACTGTATTTTTGATCAAATAAAATCAGTAAATCAGTATATTAGAATGATTTCTAAAGGATCCTGTGACTGAAGACTGGAGTAATGATGCTGAAAATTCATCTTTGATCACAGAAATAAATTAAAGTAACATATTCATATAGAAATTAGATATTTTAAATTATAATAATATTTCACATTTTTACAGTATTTTTGATCAAACAAATGCAGTAAATCAGCATATTAGAATGATTTCTAAATGATCATGTGACAAGACTGGAGTAATGATGCTGAAAATTCAGATTTGATAACAGAAATAATTTGAAGTTTAACATATATTCATTTAGAAATAAGTTATTTTAAATCATAACAATATTTCACATTTTTACTGTATTTTTAATCAAATAAATGCAGCAAATCGGCATATTAGAATGATTTCTGAAGGATCATGTGACACTGAAGACTGCAGTAATGATGCTGAAAATCCAGCTTTGATCACAAAAATGAATTAAAGTTTAACATATATTCATATGGAAATTAGTCATTTTAAATCATAATAATATTTCACATTTTTACTGTATTTTTGATCAAACAAAAGCAGCTAATCAGCATATTAGAATGATTTCTGAAGGATCATGTGACTGAAGACTGGAGTAATGATGCTGAAAATTCATCTTTGATCACAGAAATAAATTAAAGTGTAACATATATTCATTTAGAAATAAGTTATTTTAAATCATAATAATATTTCACATTTTTACTGCATTTTTGATCAAATAAAAGCAGCAAATCAGCATATTAGAATGATTTCTGAAGGATCATGTGATTGAAGACTGAGTCTGATCATGCTGAAAATCCAGATTTGATCACAAAAATAAATTAAAGTTTAACATATACTCACACAGAAATTAGTTATTTTAAATCATAATAATATTTCACATTTTTACAGTATTTTTGATCAAACAAATGCAGTAAATCAGCATATTAGAATGATTTCTGAAGGATCATGTGATTGAAGACTGAGTCTGATGATGCTGAAAATTCAGATTTGATAACAGAAATAAATTGAAGTTTAACATATATTCATTTAGAAATAAGTTATTTTAAATCATAATAATATTTCACATTTTTACTGTATTTTCGATCAAATAAAAGCAGCCTTGGTGAGCAGGAGAGACTTCTTTCCGAATCACACCGACCTCAAACTTCTGTTAATGTAGTTACACTCAAGAAACTTGTTGGCAAACTTGGGCCAGTACAAACTTGAGCAAATCCAGCAAATGTTTTTGTTTCTGTGAAGATGTTTCACCTCAAATCACTGGTCCCTAGTGAGTGTGTGTGAGTGAATCTATCCGCTGCTGTACTGATGTGTGTCTAGTGAGTCGCTGCATGGTGTGACCTTGCCTGCGGGTCTGTCCTGGTATGCCACACACACACACTTACACACACACACACACACACACACACACACACACCTGTTTGCCACAGTCTCTCTAATTATGTCCAGTCATCAGTGAATCACTGGCCCCTAATGGCCTAATGTGCCTGCAGGACTGCAGCATACACATAACAGAGCTCAACATTAAAACCCCTCCTGATCCCTGCAGGAAACTGACATTCACCGGCAAAAAGAAAGTTAGAAGAAAATTGGATGGAAATTGGCTTCTCCCGACCGCACAGAGGGGGAGAGATGAACGCAGAGGTCACATCCCAGCATGCTTTTGGGCGGCCGGAGCTGAGAGGGACGGTATCATTAGAGGAAGTAGATCATGCATCACGATCTCTGAAGGTCTGGACAAAGCCAGTGTTGCGCGGTCTCTGCTTCGAGACCTCCGGACGCCACTGCGCCGCTTCTTTGGAGGACAAAACGAGCGGAGGGAGTCGGTCTTATCTTACACTGCTCCCGCTGCTGATATTGAGAGAAAATCCCTGTAAAAAGCTGCAGCTTATCAGAGCTTTTGTTTGGTGAGGAGAGAAGAGGTCGGCTGGTCTTATCAGACTAAAAACACTAACACCGCTAGAAGATCAGCACCTCACACAGATGAAACACAGAAGCGGAGATACTCTGAATCTGTAGTTTGATAAACTACAAGATTCTCATCAAATAAAAGGTTTTTGAATAACATGCATAACATATTACTGCTTCCTGACAGTCATAAAGGCCTCTGATAGAAGTAGGAGAAAACTACATTCAGAAATGTACTATGTTTTGGACAGAAGTCTCTTCTGCTCAGCAAGCCTGCATTTATTTGACCAAAATTACTGTAAAAATCTTAAATATTATTATGATTTAAAGTAGCAGTTTTCTATGTGAATATCTGTTCAAATGTACATTTATTTCTGTGATCAAAGCTGGATTTCCAGCATCATTACTTCAGTCTTCAGTGTCACATGAACCTTTAGAAATATTTCTCAAATGCTGATTCGCTGCATTTATTTGATCAAAAATAGTGTAAAAATATGAAATATTATTATGATTTAAAATAGCAGTTTTCTATGTGAATATCTGTTAAAATGTAATTTATTTCTGTGATCAAAGCTGCATTTTCAGCATCATCACTCCAGTGTTCAGTCACACGATCCTTCAAAAATCATTCTAAAATGCTGATTTGCTGTATTTATTTGATCAAAAAAACCTGTAAAAATATGAAATATTATTATGATTTAAAGTAGCAGTTTTCCATGTAAATATCTGTTAAAATGTAATTTATTTCTGTGATCAAACCTGAATTTTCAGCATCATTACTCTAGTTTTCAGTGTCACAAGAGCCTTTAGAAATTATTCTAATAGGCTGATTTGCTGCATTTATTTCATCAAAAATACATACAAAATGTGAAAACTTGTTAGCATTTAAAATAGCTGTTTTCTGTGTGCATATGTTAAATATTATATATTCATTTTTTTTGTTTTCTTCCCATTATCAGTCCTGATCATAACTTCTAATGTATTGATTTTCAAAAGTTTAACCCTTTAAATGTCAACAACATGTATTGTGATGTATTATTATCTTTGTGCAGATTCAAAATAAATAAAACTGTCACTCATACTTCTGAAAATTGAAATTGAAAATCAAAGTAGCAGAAAACAGGCTCCACAGACCAAACCTGAGAAAATGGTGCCAAAATAGTGAGAATGTAAGAAATAAGGTAAATAGATTTTTTTTTTTTTTTTTTTTAATAGAAACTTATATTACTATTATCAATATTGATAATAGTCAGAAATGTTTCTTGAGCAACAAATCAGAATATTAGAATGATTTCTGTAGAATCATATGTCACTGAAGCCTGAAGTAATGATGCTGAAAATTCAGCTTTGATCACAGAAATAAATTATATTTTACCATACATTTACATAGAAAGCAGCCATTTTAAATCACAATATTATTTCACATTTTTACTGTATTTTTGATAAAAATAAATGCAGCAAATCAGCATATTAGAATGATTTCTGAACGATCATGTGACACTGAAGACTGGAGTAATGATGCTGAAAATTCAGCTTTGATCAACAGAATAAATTACATTTTAACATATATTTACAAAGAAAGCAACTATTTTAAATCACAATATCATTTCACATTTTTACTGTATCTTTGATAAAAATAAATGCAGCAAATCAGCATATTAGAATGATTTCTGAACGATCATGTGATACTGAAGATTGGAGTAATGATGCTGAAAATCCAGATTTGATCACAGAAATAAATTACATTTTAACAGATATTCACATAGAAAGCAGCTATTTTAAATCACAATATTATTACACATTTTTAAGATATTTTTAATCAAATAAATGCAGCCTTGGGTGAGCAGAAGAGACAGAATCACACCGACCTCAAACTTCTAAATGTTAATGTAGTTTAACTCAAGCTTGAACCAGTACTTACAAACTTATATTTATATAAATCAGCATAACAGGAGAAAAAAAAGACCTGGTTTTCAAAACAACTTTTCAAAACAACACTAAACTGACAAAAAACAAATGGATGTTTCCATGTGAAAACATCTTGTCAAAACCAGCACTATAACTCACTAAAGTCTGTGATTCACTGTAGGTTTTAAAGTAAAGTGTTTACTTCGCTCAGCTCTCAGATGCGTGAAAACATGGGCTGATTCTGAGAGCGAGTTCATGGGAAAAGAGTGTGATTTTCGTCATTAGGCTTCACTTTAGTTTGGAGGATTTAACCAGAGCACAGGAATCAATGAAATCAATCATTCGATCAGCACTCACCTCTCCATCTCATACTCTTTCAGGCCCGGCTTCACGCGTTTCATCACCTACAAGGAAACACACACAGTAATCAGATAAGTGCGCTTTACAAAATATTCAATTAGTCATCAGCCGAGGGCTTCCCTTCCATCTCCAGATAAAGCCTAATAATCTCAATGAACTCTCGGCGGCAGTCGGAGCGCGCAGACACCGACGAGAGCCAGGCAAACCGGCTCCGAAAATGACCAGCAATTGCCTTCAAATTACAAAACGACTCATCCATTTGATGAGATAACAGTCATTTGCGGCGCGGCGGAGAGAAATGAGGGAGAGCGTGTGTCGAGGGCGGATTAGAGGGGCTGTTTGATGATTGCAGGTTAGGAAGCTTTTATTTCAATCGAGAATCATGAGTCACACCGTACAGCAGCACTCAAGGATCCCCGGGAGATTGCGGAGATCAGGCTGTTGCAGATAATGTTAGTATGTTGGGTGACAGAGGTAATATTATACTTGTAGGAATAAAATGGTTATAGTATATACTACCATTCAAAAGTTTAGTGTCGCTAAGACACTTTTATGAGGAAAGGATGCATTACATTGATCAAAAAAGTGTCATTTTTGAACTTTCTACGCAAAGAATGCTGAAAAAGTGTCATGGTTTCAGCAGAAAAGAAAAATCATATAAATTATGTTACAGTGTTTTATGTTCAGTGAGTCAAAACAAGCATGAAAGTAAGAATTTGAACTTATTCAAATCAAATGATAATAATAATACATTTTATAATAGGAACAAATGTTTCTTGATCAGCATATTAGAATGATTTCTGAAGGATCATGTGACACTGAAGACTGGAGAAATGATGCTGAAAATTCAGCTTTAATCATAGCAATAAATTACATTTGAAGATATATTCACGTAGAACATGGCTATTTTAATTTGTAATAATATTTCCGATTTTTACAGCATTTTTGATCAAATAAATGCTGCCTTGGTGAGCAGAAGAGACTTATTTTAAAAACATAAAAAATAAAATAAAATCTTACAAACCCCCAAACTTTGAACTTTGTATTCATCAAAGACAACTTAAAAATATATAATGGTCTCCAAAAAAAAAAAAAAGCGACAAAACTGTTTTATAATTTTTATTACAAAATTATAATAATTTATATTTTGTAATAAAAAAAAGGTTTCTTGATCAGCAAATTAAATTTCTGAAACATCATGTGACACTGAAGACTGATGTAATGATGCTAAAAATTTTAATTACAGCAATAAATTACATTTTGAGATATATTGACATAGAAAATGGCTATTTTAATTTCATTTTAATATTATTTCAGATTTTTCAGATTTCAGATTGTGAGCAAATTACTTTTCAAAAAAAAAAATAAAATAAAATAAAATAAATAAATAAATCTTACAAACCCCAAACTTTGAACTTTCTATTCAAAGACACCTTAAAAATGTATCAGGGCTTCCACAAAAAAAAAACAAAAAAAACAACAACAAAAAAAAAAGCCACAAAATTTTATTTTATAATATTTATTACAAAATGATAATAATCTTATATATTTTATAATAGGAAAAAAAATATATTGATCAGTATATTAGAATGATTTCTGAAGGATCGTGTGACACTGAAGACTGGAGTAATGATGCTGAAAATTCAGCTTTGATCACAAAAATAAATTACATTTTAAAATATATTCACATAGTAAACAGCTATTTTAATTTGTAATAATATTTCAGATTTTAACAGCATTTTTGATCAAATAAATGCAGCCTTGGTGAGCAGAACAAACCCCAAACTTTTGAACAATGCCATTATCTCCTGTTAGTAACTTTCATTTATAATTTAAAACTGTAATATGACTCAATATTATCATTTTACTGTATCATTCTAAGTAACAAGCAGTAAAAGATGAGTACTTGACTTGTCTTGTGTCCTAAAAAACATCACCTGGCGGAGGTGAACAGGATGTGATGGGAGTTTGGGAGGATCGGGAACAAGCGGCGATGAACGGCTCAGGTGTCGAGTGCTGGATTTTAATGACGTCCCGCGAGAGGAAAAAGAGACTGGCGAAGCGGATAGACACGGTCACGCTAACTTCTCATTTGTCCCTCTATGTTCTTCCTGTGCTGAATATAATTTGACTCATTAACGATATAAAAGGGTCCAGCGTGTTCTAAAACATCTTCTGTCAGATGCAAAAGAAACACGAGGGTTTAAGGCGGTCAGAGTCTCTACAAGTGACAAGAAACCCAACGGAATACATAAACGAATTCAGAGCTGCAAACAGAAATACAACTAAACTGTTCCAGGCTACAAAGCAATCTATTAAAATAAAATTAATGCTGTCAGCGCTATTCGGATGGGATTTGTTTTCTAAATTACTCCAAATGAGTTACAGTTACAGAACGCAATGCAATGCATTCTTGAAGCTCAGATAAAAAACTGCTGCTTAGGAACTCCAATAAAATATACAATTTAAATGCAATGCATGCTACTTTGGATAATAGCCTCTGCTATTTGCAACAACTGAAATAAAATTATTTTATTAGTTTGTCAATGGATAATTCAATGCTGCTTTCAGCAATGAGTTTCTCTGGCAGCAAAGAAAGCAGCTTTCTTTTCTGTGTTGAATCTGGAAATTGCACAAAGTACAAGAAGGCTTTCCTCTAGAAATTTTGGGTCTAAGGTAGCAGAGGAACCATATATACATATATAACATACAATTCGGAAGGGTTAGATTCTTCTAAACTAATCCCGTCTAAACAGGGCTAATGATGCCGTTTCGGATAAAACAAATAAATGCATGATTGATTGAGACAACAAATGTTATTTATAGACATATAAACCACAACTATTTCATGCATCTCTAATCTGATGCACAATTTTTCCTCAGATTTTTAAATTTTTACATGCATTTAATCCCATTTTATTAATCAGTGACTTCGCTGCTGACCTTTTTTGATTCAACGCAACCATGCACTGCAAAAAAACTTTTCTTACTTAGGTTTTTTGTCTTGTTTCCAGCCAAAATATCGAAAAATTCTTAAATCAAGAAGGATTTTCTAGACAAGTAAATTATTTTCAGAAAAAAACAAGTCAAAATTAAGTGTGTTTTTGCTTGGAACAAGCACAATAATTTGCCAATTGAGAGATTGTTTTGCTTGTTTCAAGCAAAAAAAACACTTAATTTTGACTTGTTTTCAGAAAAAAAAAAAGAAGACAATTTTAACTTGTCTAGAAAATCTTCTTAATTTAAGAATTTTTTAGATATTTTGACTGGAAACAAGACAAAAAATCTAAGTAAGAAAAGTTTTTTTTGTTTTTGTTTTTTTTTTTTTTTGCAGTGTACTAATAAGCAAAACTTACTTTAGATTAACTAACATCTGTGCTTTTTTCTCATCGCTGAAGAGTGCTGAACTTTCTTTTCCTACAGTTCTACTGTACAGACATGAATTTAATTTTCCTTTAGCCTTAGGCTTATTCATTTAATTTCATTTTGGTGTGAAAGGGCTTTTACATTTGCTAAAAATCGAATGTTAAAAAGAAACAAACCCTGCCCAGATTTAAAATGTAAAGCAAAAGTAGAATAACATTACTTTCCATAAAAAGTAACTAAGTAATGTAATTAGTTACTTTTTTAGGGAGTAACGCAATATTGTAATGCATTACTTTTAAAAGTAACTTTCTCCAACACTGTTCAGGTCCCACAAATTATTATTTTTCAGCATTTTTGTGTATTTGAACCCTTTCCAACAATGACTATGATTTTGAGATCCATCTTTTCACACTGAGGACAACTGAGGGACTCATATGCGGCTTTTACATAAGGTTCAAATGCTCACTGATGCTCCAGAAGAAGAAAACATGCATTAAGATCCGGGGGTGAAAACTTTTGGAATTTGAAGATCAGGGTCAATTTAACTTATTTTGTCTTCTGGGAAACATGTAGGTATCTTCTGTAGCCTCTGAAGGGCAGTACTAAATGACAAAAATATGATATTTAGGCAAAATAAGAAAAATGCACAAAATCTCCATTCTGTTCAAAAGTTTTCAAAGTTGCATATGAGTCCCTCAGTTGTCCTCAGTGTGAAAAGATGGATCTCAAAATCACACAGTCACTGTTGGAAAGGATTCAAATACACAAAAATTCTGGAAAACCAAATAAAAAGGATTTTTTTTGAAGAACAGCAGGCAGTTTAACTGTTCAGGACAAACAAGGGACTCATGAACAACTATCACTAAACAAAAACACAGCTGCGGATCATTCAGGGAACAACACAGTATTAAAAATCAATGTAAACTTTTTTTATAAATTCAATTAGTATTTTCTCTCGTAAACATCTTTTATGTGAAATCTTATTCAGGTCAGTACTAAATAAACAATAACACGCATTTTGTATGATCGCTCTTATTTTACTAAAATAATAAACATTTTGCAGATTCTGAAAGGGGGATGTAAACATTTGACCTCAACTGTATCTAGAATGACTTACAGTGCATTAAATCTGAGGATCGAACTGTTGACTCTGGCATGGCTAGTTTCATTCCCTACACGTCAATGTAAATGTTTAAAACCACATTTACATTTACATATAGTCCATTATTCATATCTGGACGTCCAAAGGTCAAATAACTGTCGTCCGCTCCTGTCAGACTCAATAAAACAGTGAAAACATCCAGAATGGAGCTGAACTCTTAAATCGCTGCTCGACTGAAACTGACCTTCGCCTCAGCTCTCCTCACCACAAACACCAAATCAGCATTTACAGTCATTTACATTTCAAACTAGCAAAACCTGCTGCTGTAAGCATCACTGACAGACCACAGCACATTCTGATGAATCTCACGAAACCCGCCGAGAACAGGGCCAGGTCACAATTCACACCAACAAATGTGACTCCAGACCACAAAACCATAAGGATACATTTTTTAAAATTGAGATACTATTTTGAGATACAACTATTTGAAAATCAGGAACTGAGGGTGCAAAAAAAATCTAAATATTGAGAATATTGCCTTTAAAGTTGTCCAAATGAAGTTCCTAGCAATGCTTATTTCTAATCAAAAATTAAGTTTTTATATATTTACGGTGGGAAATGTACAAAATATCTTAATGAAATATGATCTTTAATATCCTACTGATTTTTGGCATGAAAAGAAAAATCAATCATTTTGACCCATAAAATGTATTTTTGGGTATTGCTGCAAAGATCGACATTATATAACATTTTACGTAGAGAAACTGAAGCTTTTTTAAGGCCATGTGGGATGAAAAAATTTGCAAAAAATCCTCAAAAGTACTTATTAAAAAAAAAATCCAGCATCTTGAAAAAATTCTGTTGACTTGCAGAAAAAGCCTTATATTTCATATAATATTATAATATGATGATGCCGAGTTCAGCTTTTTTTCACAAAACTTTAAATTTTTAAAATGTATTATATCATTTATTTATATAAATATATATTAATTAGAGATGCACCAATTATTCAGAATGATATACTATATACAGAATCTCACAGAACTGAGTACACCCCTCACATTTTTGTAAATATTTTATTATATCTTTTTACCCTTTAAGACCTAAGGGTAAAACAGGTAATTTTCACATATTTTGTTTATTTGACTGTAAAATTTGAACAGAATGTGCTATTTTCAAGTGCAAGGTGTCATTTTTTTTCAGAAAACAAATGGTTTTCAAAAAAGTACAGTTATTCACCATTAATCTTGTCTGATGAATTTGTAAACAAAAAAAAAACAGACAAAAAAAAAGTACATATATATATATATATATATATATATATATATATATATATATATATATATATATATATATATAAATATATTTACAAAAATGTGAGGGGTGTACTCACTTCTGTGAGATACTGGACATATAAAACCAAAGCAGTCAAATGTCAAAAGTTTGGTTTTTAAAGACAAAAATAAGTATTCAAAAAATATCATTTAACTAACAATCTGCAAAGGAGAAAAAAAAAAACATTTTTGGTTTTTTTTGCATGTAGAAAACTGTTTAAGAATGAAACAAATAGCTGTAATCTGGCTCAGATGAAAACATGAATCATGTCTTCATTTTAGTTTTTTTGCTGATTAAGAAAAATACAAGACTTCTTCACCTTACAAATGGCTGTAAAAGCAAAAATGACACAAAATGCATCCTATTTAGTAAGAAAGTGTGATGAGTTCAGGCAAAAAACACTATTTTTAGAATCAGCAGGCCAAAATCAGGAAGAAACAAGTATGATTTAGAGGTGTAATGTTCATTTTGGGGTGAAATATGACATTCAGCCAGAGCTCTGGAGACAGAAACAGGAGACAAATCATCCAGAATCTGTTCTGTTAGTCACAACCTCTGGCTGAGATCTTTACCCAAACATCCTGCCGCGTTAAATCGAGCCGACAAGCGTTTTAGGCCATGCGTGACACTAAGAAAGAGCAAATTCATTTTCCTGACAACCTCTGAAATGTTAATTAACAAGGTATGTTAATGAAGGCAAAACCGAACCATGCATAAAAAATAAACGTTGGAATGCTGTTACGATAATTCTATTAATTCTGGCTTCTATTAATGAATCTTTCTGTATTTTTGAGGAAGACAGACATTTGGAAACATTTTCCATTTTCATCAGCACAAGAACAGAGACGTTCAAATCCATTAACGAAACTGAACGGCATGAAAAAATGGAAGTGATTCTGAAAAAGAACTCGATTTGGATTCTCAACCCTCGTCTGAACTCTTCCCCCTCAATAGTTTCCCATAACCGTACAATGAACTCTCTCAAAATCCCTCGTTTCTCATTTCGGCGTTCAAAAAACAATTTGTTTCCATTCTGGCCATGACTCATGTCCCTCTTAAACTGAATATCCAGCAATAACCGAAGACGAGAGGTTACAGCCACCAGACGTTTGTCTATATCAGCTCCTGATGAGACTGGCACTTATGAAGACCTATGTGTGTTAATATGTGCCGAGGCCTTTATTGCTGGAAAACGAGAGATCAAAAGAGCCTCAAAACATGTCCTTCAGACCTTCAACTGAAGATCGACCCGGTCGGCCAAGGTCATTCTCCATTTGATGAGGTGCTGGGGCTATTTCCATTAGATAACGCGAGGATAAACGTTCACTGCGCTTTTACAATGCCGTCCGAACATGTGGATGAGTCCTGACCACAGCAGAATCAAATCAAATGTGTTTTTCCACAGTTTTACAGGAATATTTCACACAAATTGAATTCTAAAGAACTTTCATGCAGCTTTTAGTGACTATCAAGCTCAAAAACATCATTACAGTATCAAAAAACACTGTAATCAATAATATATCTATAGTAGAAGTCTATTTTATATAGCTTTTTTTTTGTTTGTTTTGGAACCACAGGTAAATACAATAAATAATGACAGAAATATAATTAAATATAACTTACTGAGAAGTCAAAATACTTTTATCTCGTAATATTTTGACTTAATTCACGTAGTACTTTGACTTTTCTCCTGTAGTATTTTGACTTTACTCTCGTAGTATTTCAACTTTATTTACACAGTATTTATTTACACCTTTGTTTACACAGTATTTCAACTTTATTTGCATAGTATTTCGACTTTTCTCAAATTTATTCCTGAAATACTTTTTTGTAATAGCATTTCAACTTCATTCTCATATTTCAATTTTATTTACATAGTATTTCAACTTTACTTACATTTTTTTCACGAAATTTCAACTTTACTCTTGCAGTATTTTGACTTACTCTCATAGTATTTTGCCTTTATTCTTGTAGTATTTCAATTTTATTTTTGTAGTATTTCGACTTTATTTTCATAGTATTTCAACTTTATTTACATAGTTTTTCGACTTTACTCAGATTTATTATTGAAATACTTTGACTTTTTTCTCATAGTATTTCGACTTTATTCACATAGTATTTTAACTTTACTCTCGCAGTATTTCGACTTTATTCTTGCAGTATTTCGACTTTATTCTTGCAGTATTTCGACTTTATTCTCATAGTATTTCGCCTTTAAAAGGCGTAGTATTTCGACATTACTCAAATTTATTCTTGAAATCTTCGACTTTTTCTCATAGTATTTCGACTTTTTTCACACAGTACTTTAACTTTACTCTCGTAGTATTTTGACTTTATTCTCACAGTATTTCGACTTTATTCTCATAGTATTTTGACTTTACTCTCGTAGTATTTTGACTATTCTCGTAGTATTTCGACTTTATTCTGGCAGTATTTCAACTTTATTCTCATAGTATTTTGACTTTATTTTCATAGTATTTCAACTACTTACATAGTATTTCGACTTTATTCTTATAGTATTTCAAAAAAAATTTCTCATAATATTTTGACTTTATTCTCAAAATATTTTGACAATACTCACATAGTATTTTGACTTTATTCTCGTAATATTGAAACTTTGTTTTCATAGTATTTCGACTTTACTCTCGTAGTAGTTCGACTTCATTCTCTGAATATTTTGACTTTAATCTTGTCATATTTCAACCTTATTCTCGTAGTATTTCAACTTTATTCTCGTAGTATATTGACTTTATTCTCAATATATTAATATATATATATATATATATATATTTTTTTTTTTTTTTTTGTAACATGGCACTAAAACAACATTGTGAGATCCAGACTTAAAAATGCTATTCATTTTTGCCATATGGGGAATTTTAATGATAAATTATAAATATTTGAAGACAAACCTACTGTGAGCTTTGAGGTTATTAAAAGATGGTGTATGCTTTTGTTAAAGCCATCAGATTGCATAATTTCAAGTTATGTTTTAATGAATAATTTTTCATGGAACTACATTTCCCATGATGCTCTACAGAAAATTCAACTAAACAGAGAGTTGCATCCAGGAAAGCTCACCAAAAAGACCTCAAAACACTTAAATATTTGAATATTTAATAAACTTAACATGCTTACTTGCTTAGGCTTCTATACATACAATTAAAACGTTTTAAATGGATAGTTTTATATTTTTCCATTGTTTGCAAATGACATTGATTACCTCATTCACAATGGTTTATGAGATTGTAGTTCTTTCCCTCATTATAGTTCAATATTTGTCTTTTTGTCAAATTTTCAAATGCTTTTATGCTTCAAGTCAAAGTTTGTAATGTTGTGATTCTCCTCACAGCTGGTTAACGGCTTCTAATGCTATATAAAACAGACTTTTTTATAATCCCTATGGGAAAAATGATCGTAAAACATACTCCTGAAACTGGTGCAGCTGAAAAAGTGGGTGGCACTAAAGCACTCTATAAATAGGGCATGAATTGATGTTTAACAACTCTTTTGATGTAACAATCACTGTTAAAGTCAGCAGCTATTATGATAAATACGATCTTAGCTTTAATGCACAGTATTAATTTATGTACAAACCACAGACCGGCCCATTAATATCCAACACTCTTAAAAAGGCTTTTCATCCATTAATGGATATCAGCAACCTATTCTACCAGAAACCAACACCATCAATCTGAATTATTAAATTATTTAGAGTCTCCCAGAGTTTTATTCACATCTGCTGCTCGCCTGCAGTGCACTGTTAAACATTTCAAACATCAAATTCCCTTAATAAATACTGTCTAAAAGCACACACATCAAGAGTCTGTGTTCATCTGTTAGCAGTATAATATAACATGCATGAAACTGTATGTGACTAAGGACAAAGTTCTTTATTTTAGCCATCATTTTATGAATTACTGTCATCACGATCAATAAAAAATGCACACAATCATCTCTTTTAATAAACTTAAATGTTACGGGTAATTCATTACAAATAACACAGGTTACATAATAAGATGACTTTTTCAAGTAACTAGTAAAGTAATACATTACTTTTTAATTCACAAGAAAATATTTTTCAAATAAGTAATTTATAAGGCATTTATTTTGTCGTCTCATTTTTTTTCATTTCACTTCATTTCATTTTTCTTTTTTTTTTACATTTGATTTTAAAAAAACTAAATATTTTGAAAATAAAGTCACAACAGTACGAAAATAAAGTACAAATACTACAAGAAAAAAGTCTAAATATTACAAGAATGAAGTAGAAATATTTCAACTTTATTGTCGTCAGTATTTCAACTTTATTCTTGTAGTATTTAGACTTTATTCACATAGTATTTCGGCTTTATTTGTGTAGTATTTTGACTATATTCACATAGTATTTAGATTTTATTCTCTTAGTATTTTGACTTTGTGTAGTATTTCAACTTTATTCATGTAGCATTTCGACTTTATTCATTTATTATTTTGACTATTCATGTAGTATTTCGACTTTATTCTTGTAGTATTTTGACTTTATTCATTTAGTATTTCGATTTTATTCATATAGTATTGACTATTTGTGCAGTATTTCGACTTTATTCATATAGTATTGACTTTATGTATGTAGTATTTTGACTTTATTCATATGGTATTGACATTATTTATGCAGTATTTTGACTATTCATATAGAATTGACTTTATTTGTGTAGTATTTCGACTTTATTCATATAGTATTGACTTTATTTGTGTTGTATTTCGACTTTATTCATGTAGTATTGACTTTATTTGTGTAGTATTTCGACTTTATTCATGTAGTATTTAGATTTTATTTGCGTAGTATTTAGATTTTATTCTCTTAGTATTTCGACTTTATTTGTGTAGTATTTTGACTTTATTCTCGAAATTTTATAACTTTAATCTTGTTTGTTTGTTTTTTATTTGTTTTTGGGTTTTTTTGCGTGGCACTAAAATGCTGTTGTATGAAAGGGTTTTTACATTTGCCAAAAAGATAACTGTTTAATATTAAAAACAAACAAGACCCACCCAGATAACAGTTCAAAAGTACAAATTCAAAAACACATTACTTATAAAAAAGTATGTAATGTAAAAAAAGTCATGTAATTAGTTACTTTTTTAGGGAGAAACAGAAAATTGTAATGTATTGTTTTTAGTAACTTTTCCTCAACACTGACTACCACACACTCCGTGTATATTTGTATTTTTTTATTATAAATAAAACAGATTACTAGAGTACATTTTACAAGAAAAAATATGACTTTAGTCTTTGTAGTTCATAATTCCATGTTTAATTCAGTGTATTACTTTCCGTTTCTTTGTAATTAATTGTGAAATATACTAGCTATTTCTGAGCGAAATCAGTTTCTGCATCAGTGTTTTCAGTGTAGGGTCTAGTCTAGATGCAGGTTTTTGTGCTGAAATATCACCTGTTTAGCATTCTGGTATTGTCTTGTGTCTGTGAAGGATAAATGCAACGCTGGCCTAGATACTGATCAAACGAGGTATACAATTTTGGTACCTCTACGTTGTGAGTTTACAGTAACAATGCAGACTAAAAACTGCTTTCTAAAAGAGGAACAAAGACTAAATTTGCAGTCCAACAGTGTTTTAAAGAGAGATGCGACGGGCTTTTTGCTTGTAACATCCTCCCAATTGTCATTCTCACAAACAGAGCTGTTTGTGTCTCAGGAGAGCAGCGAAACACGCTGTGCGGCGTTTCCCAAAAGCACCGTAAGCCTAAGGAGATCGTAGGAGGCTTGTGGTGCTTTTGGGAAATGCAGTTCTGGTCTTTTAGAGTAATTATCAGATTGAACTACTTTCAACTAAAGTCTTTAGGGCAACGGTTTTCAAATTAGAAAACCAAGGGAAAATAATCCGCCCAAAATCTGGTTTTACCTCTTTGTGGGCTTCACTGGAAATGCGGTTGGTGTAGCGCAGGACTTCCAGCTCCATGTCAGTCTTCAGCAAACGACTGCAGGCAAAGAGACACAAAGAGAGGTAATGTTGATCATCAATCAAAACAATAATGTGCATATGAAGATATAACATCTTATACAGTTGGTCAAAAATTTACATCAGAAGGTTCAAACACTCACTGATGCTCCAGAAGGAAAAACCATGCATTAAGAGCTGGGGGGTGAAAACTTTTGAACAGAATGAAGACGTGTACATTTTTCTGATTTAGCCTAAATATCTTTTTTTTTTTTCATTTAGTACTGCTCTTCAGAGGGTACAGAACATACTTGCATGCTTCCCAGAGGACAAAATAAGTTACATTTACCCTGATCTTCAAATTCAGAAAGTGTTCACCCCCCCAGCTCTTAATGCATGGTTTTTCCTTCTGGAGCATCAGTGAGTGTTTGAACCTTCTGTAATAGTTGCATATGAGTCCCTCAGCTATCCTAAGTGTGAAAAGGTGGATCTCAAAAACAGTCATTGTTGGAAATACACAAAAATGCTGGAAAACCAAATTATTTGTAGGAACAGCAGGCCGTTTAACTGAACAACTATCACTAAACAAAAAACACAGCTGTGGATCACTCAGGTAACATCACAGTATTAAGAATCAAGATGTAAACTTCTGAACGGTGTTATTTTTATAAATTCAGCTATTATTTTCTCTTGTTTACTATGTAAACATATGAAATGACTTATTCAGGTCAGTGCTAAAAAATACAATGCATTTTGTATGATCCCTCTTATTTTGGTAAAATAAATATCATTGTGCAGATTCTGAAAGGTGTATGCAAACGTTTGACCTCAACTGTATATCAATAAGCTACAGGAGGCTTTGTGATTTTAGTTGTTTTTGACTGTTGTGTTCACACAAAGGCCGCATTTATTTGATCAAAAATACAGTAAAACTCTGAAATATTATTACAATTTAAAATAACTTTTTTCTTTTGTGAATATACACTACCAGTCAAAAGTTTGGACACACCCTCTTATTTAATGTTTTTTAAAGAAGTTTCTTATGCTTATCAAGGCTGTTTTCACTTGATCAAAAATACAGAAAAAAAAAGTAATACTGTGAAATATTATTACAGTGTAAATCAATGTTTTTCTATATTTATATAAATTAAAATTTAATTTATATCTGTAATTAATCTGTAATGTCTTCAGTGACACATGATCCTTCAAACATCATTCTGATATACTGATTTGTTATCAGTGCTGGAAACAGTTGCTTAATATTTTTTTTTTGGACCTGTGATACTTTTTTCAGGATTTTTTGATCAATAAAAGGTTAAAAAACAGTATTTATTTAAAATAGAAATGTTTTCTAACAATATACACTACTGTTCAAAAGTTTAGGGGTCAGTACATTTTTATTCTTTCTTTTTTTTTTTTTTTTTTTTTTTTGGAAGAAATGAATACTTTTATTCACCAAGGATGTGTTAAATTAATAAAAAGTGATAGCATAGATTTACATTGTTAGAAAAGATTTATATTTTGAATAAATGCTGTTCTTTTTAACTCGTTATTCATCAAAGAATCCTAAAAAAAAAACATCACAGGTTGCAAAAAAATATTTGCCAGCACAACTGTTTCCAACATTGATCATTCTAATAATAAATCGGCACATTAAAATGATTTCTGAAGGATCAAGTGACACTTAAGACTGGAGTAACAGCTGATGAAAATTCAGCATTGCATCACAGGAATAAATTATATTGCATAGTATATTCAAATGAAAACCATTATTTTATATCGTAATAACATATTGCAATACTACTGTTTTTTTTCTGTATTTCTAAAAAAATATTAATAAAAAACATTAAATGAGAGGGTGTGTCCAAACTTTTGACTGGTAGTGTATGTTAAAATGAATTTATTCCTGTGATCAAAGCTGAATTTCCAGCATCATTACTCCAGTCTTCAGTGTCACATGGTCAGAAATCATTCTAATATACTGATTTGCTGCTCAAGAAACATTTCTGATTATTATCAATGTTGAAAACAGTTGTGCTGCTCAATATTTATGTGTAAACTGTGATAAATTGTATTTTTCAGGATTCACAGATGAATAGAAAGTTCAAAAGAACAGCACTGATTTGAAATAGAAATCTTTTGTAACATTAAAAATTTATTTACTGTCACTTTTGATGTCAAACTTACAGCCCAGAAAGTTTAATGAAGAACAAACTTCACTGATAAACTTACAATCCTAAACTTAGCCTAACCCCAGCAGGACTGACGTCAGAGAAATCAGCACTTTGTCTCTCGTTAGTGTTTTTTCTTCACCTTCTCCATCTATTCTTGGTTGAGCGTCTTCGTTTATGTCTTAATGATGTCGCCTGTATTACTGAAGCATCTTGACATCACCTCGTATGACTCAGTGTGAATGTGCCAACTTTCTAACAACACGTCTAAATATATCTCTGCACACACACACTCACACACACACACACACACACACACACACACACTGCAGTAACCCATGGTTACGACCTGCCATGTGATTCTTATCAGCAGCTCCAGAGCAGAGCACTGAACACTTAACACCCAGATCACAGGATCACTTACATCAGGAATCAGTAAATATTTGGTTTGATAAAAGAACAGTTTACCCAAAATGTAAAATTTGCTGAAAATGTCCTCACTTTCAGGCTATCCAAGAAGTAGATGAGCTTGTTTCTTCATCAGATTTGGAGAAATCTGTAATTCCATCAACCAATGGATACTCTGCAGTGAATGGGTGCCGTCAGAATGAGAGTCCAAACAGCTGATGAAAACACCACACAAGTAATCCACACCACTCCAGTCCATTAGTTAACATCTTGAGAAGTCAAAAGATGTGTTTGTATGAAACAAATCCATCATTAAGACGTTTTTAACTCAAATACTAGTCCATAATCCATAATAACGCTTCCTCCAGTGAAAAAGTCTATCTCCTGTTGTATCTCACATCAAAATCCAGCCACATATTTCTTTAGAGCGGTTTTGTCTTGTAAACGGTGCTTGATCTGTGGAGATTTTTCTCCTGATTCAGACCAAGCCACTTTTTTACTGCATGAAGCGTTATTATGGATTAAAAACGTCTTAATGATGGATTTGCTTCAGCTTTTGTCTTCTCAAGATGTTACCTGATGGATTGGAGTGGTGTGGTTTACTTGTGGATTACTGTGTTGTTTTTATTAGCTGTTTGGACTCTCATTCTGACGGCACCCATTCACTGCACAATGACAGTGATTAAAGGAATATAAATGAGAATGTCATAATAAATGTGCTCACCCTCAGGCTATCCCAGATTTGGATGAGTTTGTTTGTTTGTAGAAATGTGTCATTCCATCACTTGCTCACCAATGGATCATCTGCAGTGAATGGGTGCCGTCAGAATGAGAGTCCAAACAGCTGAGAAAAACACCACACAAGTAATCCACACCACTCCAGTCCATTAGTTAACATCTTGAGAAGACAAAAGCTGTGCATTTGTATGAAACAAATCCATCATTAAGGCTATTTTAACTCAAATACGAGATCATAATCCATAATAACGCTTCCTCCAGTGTAAAAGTCTATCTCCTGTTGTCTCTCACATCAAAATCCAGCCACATATTTGTTTAGAGCTGTTTTGGCTTGTAAACGGTGCTTGATCTGTGCAGATTTTTCTCCTGATTCAGACCAGATCGCTTTTTCACTGGAGGAAGCGTTATTATGGATTAAAAATGCTTGATGAGGGAATTGTTTCAGCTTTTGTCTTCTCAAGATGTTAACTGATAGATTGGAGTGGTGTGGATTACTTGTGGATTATTGTGATGTTTTTATTAGCTGTTTGGACTCTCATTCTGACGGCACCCATTCACTGCACAATGACAGTGATTATAGGAATAGTTGACCCATAAATGAGAATGTCATAATAAATGTGCTCACCTTCAGGCTATCCAAGATTAGGATGAGTTTGTTTCTTCATCAGATTTGTAGAAATGTGTCATTCCATCACTGTCTCACCCATGGATCCTCTGCAGTGAATGGGTGCCATCAGAATGAGAGTCCAAACAGCTGATAAAAACATCACACAAGTAATCCACACCACTCTAGTCCGTCAGTTTAGATGTTTTTAATCAGGTGTTTGGACTCTCATTCTGACGGCACCCATTCACTGCCGAGGATCCATTGTACTAAGAATGAGGACATTTTCAGCAAATTTAGATTTTTGGGTGAACTGTTCATTTAAACAGAATGATGCATGCCCTTAAAAGTCAACATGGAATCAAAATTGACACGGTTCACTTTTTAATGCATGTAAATCCTGTTTATGGTCAGAAATACAGCAGATTGCAGAATTGAAAGAACCTGCAAATGCAGTTTACTGAACAACTACTGAACAAAAAGTGTCTTTCATCCATAATTTCTAATGGAAACCAGCTGTTTACTGAAGCACCGATCACAAACTCATGGAAATCTATCAGTAATTCACTGTCTATCAGTAATTAAAGTTTAAAAATTATATACTTTTTTCAGCCAGCTGCCAAGGCATTTTAATTTAATTTAGCTTGAGGTATTAAAAAATAAATAAATAAATAAATAAAGGATATTCAGACATTTGTAAATACTTTCTAATAAATGTGTGAAGATCTAATCCCTTGAAAAAAATCTCATTTAGTTTAGAGTCTAATAAAACACAAAAAAATTAAATAATAAACTAAAAACTTTAATTCAGCTAGTTACCAAGCAACATCTCATTAAAAAAACTAAAACCATAAAAAACAATAAAATAATATAAAATAAAAAATAAAACAAAATCAACTTTTTTTTTCAGCTAGCTGCCAAGCAACATCTAGTTAATTTTTTTTAAATAATTAAAATAATTATTTAAAATAAATAAAAAGTGAATAAATAAATAAAAGTAAAAAAAAATAAAAATAAAAAACAGTTAAAAAATAAATAAATAAAAACTATAATAGTATATTTTAACAGATTTTAATGCAGTTACTGAATATATATATATATATATATATATATATATATATATATATAAATAAGTCATATAATAGATATAGATTTTTTTTTAAAAATAAAAATAAATATAATAAATTAACAACTTTATTTCATATAGTATATATATATATATATATATATATATATATATATATATATATAGCTAGCTGGAAAGCCTTGTTAATTTTGTTTTGCAGGATGTATTAAAAATAAATAAATAAAAGTGAAAAAAAAACATAAATCAAAGCTTTTACAGCTTGAACTAAAATTAATTTCAAACAGAAAACAAAAATAAAAACCAATTAAAAAAATAAATAAAAACTATAATAGTATCTTTTAACAGATTTTAATGCAGTTACTGAATATATGTCTTACTGAACAAAATGTGTTTTAAGCCCACTTAAGACAAAAAACAGCTACTTTTTAAAGAACCGATCATCAATATCAGTAAAAAATGTTGCTGTTTAGTTAAAAAAACAAGCTTATGATGTTTCACTGGTCTCCTTTATCCATAAAGCAGGTTTCTACTGGTTTTGCAGAGCAGCAAAACCATCTCAGGCCGGCCTCAGTAGCTTTTCTAATGACGTAAGCGTATCTGCTTCTTGTGCAGGTCTTTAATATCTGCTTCATCACGGAGAAGCAAGCGGCAAACCCTCTCTGGAAATCTTGCGGTAATAAGCGAAGGGGAGGTAGAGAAGGAAACAACAAAGTTAGCGGGCGAGCGAAGGGAAACTGTAATGAGCCGCTTTCCAGCGAGTAATAGAGGAGAAAACCTAATGCGCACGACAGCGAGAGAAGCACGCAGACCATTAGAGACAAACGCCGGCCTTATAGACCCATGCAGGAGGCTTGAGAGAGAAAGAGTGATTGTTTGTAATGCGCTTGAGCTGTCCACATGAGAGTGAAGAGCTCTCAGTCATGACACAGTCGTTCTGCCCAAATTAGCGTTTGTGACTCCCTCGCTTTGTTCCAATATCATTTTCTCAACCAAACTCCCATTCGATGAAGCAATAATCTCATTCAAGTCAACTTCACGGTGTCTGAACGCATGACAACGCTCTGTTAATTAAGTACAAGACAAAAATAAGCGATTAAACAAGCAAAGGACAAACTTTTAAAAAGATGCAATGACAATCAAAACACACCAGAAGATGAAACGATCCAACTTCAGCTCCATCTACTTTACCTTTCATCCAAACATCAAACATTTGCTAATTGGAGTAACTGGCAAACCTGCTTTGATTTTGTTAATTGGACTTTAGTAACGAGCAGGGTTTTGTGCTTCAGTTATTAAAACGTCAATCACGCATCGGTTGCAGAAACAAGTCTAATTTGCGTGAAAGGCTTCAAATGTTTTGACGTTTGCGTCTGTGATGTAAATGACACTCACCACTCCACAATCACTGGGTGCAGCAGGGAATTATTCACCTGAAACCTGCAGAAGAGAAGAAAAAACATTGGGTTTGTTATTTTCAATATCGCATTTATCGTTTTAGCAACTATTGTTTTTAGCAACAAATGTTTATGACATTTATGTTTATATTTTCCATCTAACGCAATAGATGGAATATTTTTTCATGTATAAATGGGTGAAGATCTAATCCCTCAAAAAATATTTCTCATTTGGTTTAGAGTAAAAAAAAAAAAGAAATAAATTAATAAATCCATAAATAATATAAACAAATGTATAATATAAATATAAATATATATATACATACATACATTTAAAAAAATACTAAAAATTGCAAAAAAATACAAAGCAACTAAACTAAATTTCAAGTTCAAAAGAAAAAAAATTACATATATATAATTAAAATATTAGTGCATTAGTGCATTTTCTCATTTGGTTAAGAGTCTAATACAAAAAATTAAATGAAACATAACAAAATAAAAACTTTACTTAAAAAAAGTAAATCAATCAATCAATCAATAAATGCATACCAAAAATACTAACAATTACAAAAATTACAAAACAAAATAAAAAATAAAAATGTGTGTAAATTTAACATGAAATATATATACATATATATATACACAGTATATATATTTAAAACATGACATTTACCACTGATATTTCTGATGCAATGACATTCAGACATTTTTAAATAAATACTTTCTTACATATAAATGGGTGAATATGTGATCTCTCACAATATTTCTCATTTGGTTTAGAGACTAATAAAAATTTAAAAAAAACATAAGTGAAGTCAAATCCAAGCAAATTTTAGGGAAAAAATATATATATATTTTAGCGAATTACAAAGCAACCACAAATTTTTACTTTTTTAATATTGTAGCAAATTACTAAGCAATCACAATTTTTTTTATTCTGTTTAACTTGACGTAATTACATATAGAGACAAGAAAAAAATATATATACCCAACAATAAAACAAAAATTCCCCCCACCCCCAAAAAAATACTCAAACTTACATAAAAATTAATAATAATATCAAAAGGATTTCAAATTTTTACAAAATTATAAAATAACTACAAAGAAAGTAATATACCAAAAAAAAACAATATATATATATATATATATATATACACACACACACACACAAATATATATATACACAAACAATTGATTTTTAATGAATATTTCCTTTTGATACAAAAGCTTAACAGACAATGAATTCTCGCGTCTCCCCAAAAGAGGGCGCCCGCAGCTTAATCATCCATCCATTCATTTACAACGCGTTCGTCCACGGAGTCATACAGCGGCATACAACGCAATACAACACAGGTACAATTTATTACATCGTTTAACTAGGGTTTATACATAATTCAAGACAGATCATTTAATCTTACTTCTGGAACTGACCGTTTCAAATGATGATTAAACAGTATCAGAATTCACTCGTTTTCATTCACTCCTTCAAGTGAACCGTATGACTGGACTAATGTAGGGAATCGTGAATGCGGGTATAGGGGGCTTTCAAACATGCCGCAACGAAAGAGAGACAATGGTAACAGTCCTGCTAGGAGGAATTTTACAATGGAGGAAATGTTTGTGGAGCTACGGCAACAATACTCACGCATTTATGATGATGGACTACCGCGACAGAGTGAAAAAGGTAAAATATTAACAACCTGGATTCACACACCAACGGATTTTCACACACTTGACAACATATAAAAATAGTAGGCTATTAGAATAAAATAAATATGGTTTACATAGAATAATTTTCTTTTAATAAATCAACATGACAAAATAAAAACACTGAATCTTTAACTCTTCCCTCATTATGAACGCTCTTATTAGGCTTCGTCAACACTGTCACATAAGCATTAAAAACAAGTCCAAAGACGTCTATAATAGTAGGCTAATCATTAATCATCATACAACAACATTTGTTTCTAACGTCAGATGAACACCTTTAGTTTGCATAACGGTAATTTATATATATATATATATATATATATATATATATATAGGCTAAATACATTTCATATTTTTGTGCTGTAATGTCAATTATGTCTTAGCGGTCTGGTGCGGTTGGAGTCAAAGCCATTTTTAATCGATAGACGGTAACCTCATATACCTGTCAGTAATAGCAGGGGGTCTGCATCAAATAAATTCATGTTATATTAATATTCTGTATCCTCAAACACCCTTCAGCCACCATATGGTTTTATGTCAAGTGCATTTTTTTCTAATTTAGGCCATTTTCACATGCTAATCAGCAACTGAGGGTAGTTTGCGTCAAATAAATACCTTTTCTGTTCACATAAAGTAAATTCAGATACCCGTACGCAATCGCAGGATTTTTGTTTCAAATAAATACATTTCATATTTTTGTGCTGTAATGTCAATTATGTCTTAGCGGTCTGGTGCGTTTGGAGTCAAAGCCATTTTTAATTGATAGAAGGTAACCTCAGATACCTGTCAGTAATCGCAGGGGGTCTGCATCAAATAAATTCATGTTATATTAATATTCTGTATCCTCAAACACCCTTCAGCCACCATATGGTTTTATGTCAAGTGCATTTTTTTCTAATTTAGGCCATTTTCACATGCTAATCAGCAACTGAGGGTAGTTTGCGTCAAATAAATACCTTTTCTGTTCACATAAAGTAAATTCAGATACCCGTACGCAATCGCAGGATTTTTGTTTCAAATAAATACATTTCATATTTTTGTGCTGTAATGTCAATTATGTCTTAGCGGTCTGGTGCGTTTGGAGTCAAAGGCATTTTTAATTGATAGACGGTAACCTCGGATACCTGTCAGTAATCGCAGGGGGTCTGCGTCAAATAAATTCATGTTATATTAATATTCTGTGTCCTCAAACACTCTTCAGCCACCATATGATTTTATGTCAAATGCATTTTCTTCTAATTTAGGCAATTTTTACATGCTAATCAGCAACCGAGGGTAGTTTGTGTCAAATAAATACATTTTCTGCTCAAATAAAGTAAGCTCTGGTACGCCTCAGCAATCGCAGGATTTTTGTTTCAAATAAATACATTTCATATTTTTGTGCTGTAATGTCAATTATGTCTTAGCGGTCTGGTGCGTTTGGAGTCAAAGCCATTTTTAATTGATAGAAGGTAACCTCGGATACCTGTCAGTAATCGCAAGGGGTCTGAGTCAAATAAAATCATGTTATATTAATATTCTGTATCCTCAAACACCCTTCAGCCACCATATGATTTTATGTCAAGTGCATTTTTTCTCATTTAGGCAATTTTGACATGCTAATTAGCAACCGAGGGTAGTTTGCATCAAATAAATACCTTTTCTGTTCAAATAAAGTAAATTCAGATACCCGTACGCAATCGCAGGATTTTTGTTTCAAATAAATACATTTCATATTTTTGTGCTGTAATGTCAATTATGTCTTAGCGGTCTGGTGCGTTTGGAGTCAAAGCCATTTTTAATTGATAGAAGGTAACCTCGGATACCTGGCAGTAATCGCAGGGGGTCTGAGTCAAATAAAATCATGTTATATTAATATTCTGTATCCCCAAACACCCTTCAGCCACCATATGATTTTATGTCAAGTGCATTTTTTCTCATTTAGACAATTTTTACATGCTAATTAGCAACCGAGGGTAGTTTGCCTCAAATAAATACATTTTCTGTTCAAATAAAGTAAATTCAGATACCCTTACGCAATCGCAGGATTTTGGTTTCAAATAGGCCTATATATAATTAAAAATGAAATGAAGCAAAACCATTTGACTCATTATGCGTGCATATCTCCTGCATTGCAATATTATAGCGTGACGTGATAGCAGGCGCACCTTTCGAAATGTCACAGCATTTTTATTTTAAAAACGGAAAGTGCAGAGTAGGCCTGCCCAACACATGAACGTGTCTTTAATAGAGAAATGTGCCTTTTCATTCCGAATAGGCCTATGTAATCAGAGGCAGAAAGCGCATCTCGTTTATTTCGCGATTTTTCAACCTTTCGGTGTCCTGAGTGTACGTAAATCAGACAAAAAATATCCGCAGAAAAAATGCAAGGGATTGCGCGGGCGCCTCCTTGACATGCAGTAAGTCTAAAGGCTAATGATACGCGCAAAAGTGCATATTCATCTAAAAGAAGCAGCTGCCCGAAACAGGACCGGGAATGTGGAATAATGGCTATTTTTTTTCCTTTTCTTTTCTTTTTCTTTTCTTTAGCTTTTTATTTCGATCATGGCTACATAGGCTCACAACGTATATTACACGCAATCATATGTTTACAGAATAATTGACTTTATTTTCGTTAAATACATATACAATACAAATAACACAAATATAACACAAATACAGTTTAAACGTGAACTTTTAAACTTCTTAATTTGTGTGTAAACGCAATTATGTGAAACAGCTTGTTCTGGCCATGCAGTATAAATGCAACATACAACTTATTTATTTTTTTCTAGTTTATTGTGCAAATCGTATGTAATTGTTGTGGATAAAATGAAAATTCAAAGACGAGGCGTTAACAGTTCGCATGAAATTCTGTCAGTGAGGGAGGAGTTGCAGGGAGGCGCCACGCAGGAAAATTAGGCTACAACCATATCTCTGGTCAGTCTGTATGTTAGTAACAACTCTGATTAATTTAATTGTATTTATTTGTTTATTTATTTTTGCACATTAATATGACAATAAATGTAGCACACCCAGTTTTTCTGATGCAAACCCAGAGTCCCTTTTCTGGCTACGCTTCTGTGTTGAGCACAACATTTCGTAACATACAAAGTCATTAAAAAACGAAATCTTACCTATGAAATTTTATGCCTTTACCCTTTGTTTTTTGTTTTGTTTTGTTATTTTTTTTTGCTCATTACTAAAGCCATATGCGACGCAAAAGTCCGGCATCTTCATATCGGCTGAATGACTACTTTGGACTTGGGAACCCTGTACCAATATGGCGGCGGTATTGACGCGTGCTCAGGGGGCGGATGCGACATCTAGTGTATAGATCT